>JAUMHI010000034.1:2264527-2278106 GCA_032359435.1 Enteromius unitaeniatus
TTTTGGTTCAAGCTTTGAGTCTGTGGAGCGCTGTAGCGGTAGACCAATCATACAGGACTGTGCCATCTGACCAATCATAGTGAGGGTTCACGGGAGGGAGGAGTTTAGAGAAACTGAGTCTTCGAACTGCTTCACTCGAGTCGGTTACGAATCATTTAGAAATGGGGTAAAATAAAATCTATTTTTAGAGAAAACTAAAGTGTTTTTTGACCTTGCATACATGTAAACCTGTTTTAAGACACTCATAAAACAATATTAGCCAAATTTAAAATGGCATAATATGGGCACTTTAAACCTATATTAATATCCAAATTATAAGAAAAAAAATATATATAAAATGCAGACATGTATTTTAAGATGTAAGTCAGAAAAGTCAAAAATTTGTCCCTGAAGCCCCTTACCAGTCTCCTATTTGGATCCTTGGTATTTATAAAAAACTGCATATGGCCCTTGGATGAATTCCTTGATTTTTAAGTTTATTGTGGAGGATGTACAGTCATTTTCAGTTCTTGAACAACCAGCATCCAGGAAGCTGATTGAAACGTTAAGTGGAGGGAAAAGGGTCATGAATAGGAAGACTTTGGTTGCAAGAATTGAAGCAGCATATGATCGGATGAAGGATGATCTGAAAGCAAAACTTGACACAGTGCAATCAGTATGTACAACTGCTGATGTTATCGCACAACAGAAGCTATTTTGGTATGGCTTGTCACTGGCTTAAGGACAATCTTAAGAGAAGGCTTTCTGCTCTTGTTTGTACAAGAATCTGTGGCAGACACAAAGTATGAAACAGTTGCTTCTAAAATTGAAAGAAGAATGAAGTTATTTTCTACCACCCCACCAGGGGTGCCAGCTGCTCTGCCATTGAACTTGATCACTTCAAAAGATCTGTGGATGCCATCTCTGCTGTCGAGGATATTGCATGAAACTTCTTAGCTGTTTAAAAGATAGTGTTGCTCACTGATTCCTAGTATAAATAATTGACAGACTTGTTGGATGTTCCACATTTGATGTCCCATCAAGTAGCATATCTGAAAGAATATACCAAAATTTTTAAATCAGTTGCTACGGCACTTATTATTTTGCAGGGAGAACAAAAGTGTTACCATGGCATTGTTATACCCACATTGTTAACACTAAAAAGAAAGCTCCAGGAGAAGATTAAAATACAGTTTTCTCTGAGATCACAGACACAACTGTCAAAGCAGTAGACTCACACTTCAAGCAGCTGTTTAATAATGCTGATGCAAATTTAGGCACAATGACAGCTCCACAATTCAGACCCTGGTGGTTGCCAGAAAGTGAATAGGAATCTCTACGAGCAAAGCTAGTTGATGTTGTTTCACAGTTAAATCATCATATTTAAGTTCCTGCTCCATCTGACACCACTGGAGAAACTGCCAATGAGGAATAATTATTTTCATAAGGACCTCAAAGGTCTGACAGATAGACGACAGGAAGCAGTAAAGAAGGTACAAAAGTATCTTGAAGGCACAGACAAACTCAAACATTTAATACAATTTAAAAACCATACAATTTATACAGCTCTGTCGTGAATTGCCCCAGTTGAGTGACTCTTCAGTCATGATGGCAATATCCTAACAGCAAAGTTGAGTAGTCGTTCATATGCACATTTTGAACAGGTGCTGCTTTTGCATTACAACAATAACATTTGCACTTCTGTTTTTGAATAGATTATTACTTAAAGGTAAAGGGAAGATGCAGATTTGTAGCTTATTCAGGGTTTTTTGTATCACAGACTGTCAACCTTCAGCAGAATGTGAAAGACACTGGAATTTTAAATCTTAGCTGGGCCATTGATATGCTTTAGGGGACTCAAATTTTTTATCTATCCATTTTTAAGCAGCAAGGTCTATGAAGCATTTCTCGAGGGCTTTGACCTACTGTGGCAGTGGTACTTTACTATACTATATTTTAATCATTAATCATTTTAAGAAACATTCAAGACTTCAAAACTTTCAGGTTTATAACTGACCAATTTCTAAAAACATAATAATATGTTGCTTTGGAGCCACTGCTGTGACGCTGTAGATAAATCTGTGAATATTCTGTGTATAGTCTACGCTGTAGTTATATGCTGACGTCAAGCTGTTGCGAAGCTCACGCTTGTGGTGTGAAATTGGCGTAATTTGCTACTGAGCGAGCAGAAAAAGCTGCTGATTAATACTGACCACGCTTATGGAGTACCCTGCTGTTTATGGGAGAGTCAGAGATCCTTCAGATTTCCTCAAAATTATGTTAATTTGTGTTCTGAAGATGATTCAGAAGGTCTTACAAGTTTGGAACAGCATGAAGGTAAGTAATTAATGACGTTTTCATTCTGGGTGAACTATCCCTTTAAGATTTTGTTTTGGGTCTGTGCTGTGTAAGGCTCAGGTGTTGCTCAGTTTTGGGGCTTCTGTCTTTCTTAAGGCCCAGGCCCAGTGCAGGGCCTTTTAAGGCTTATTAATTGGCTAGAACTTTAGTTAGCCTTTCTCTTAATTCAGATCATTGCCACTCCAGGGTCATTATTCTTTAAAGGTATCTGGGCTGAGGAAAAAGGGGTTGTGTGGACCGAAGCTGTGCCAGAAAATAAATAAATAAATAAATAAAAATATACTATGAAGGAGTAAAACACAACATAACAGATAGAGGGTGATGGTGTAGGTGAGAGGGGCAAATGAATTAGAGGAATATAATGATTTGTGGAGAATCAAGTTCCCATAATGTCACAGGCTAGATTAATTATACTTGAGTGAGTCATAATTATCCATGCACTCACCATGATCTGGTTCTCAGCTCATAAATCAATGCACATATATAACATCATGGTGCATTTGGGCACGTATTAACTTCTTTATTTTCATCCATTTCTGGAAATGAGACAAAAGTGGTAGTTTAGTTTTTCCATTCTGGTCTGAGCCCAGACTAATGAAAAATCAATGTGTACCCAGCATGTAATGTATCTTTAATTTATGTAAAATCTATAACACAGATTATATGATAATCTGATATTATACTGCCTTACATTGTTCAGAAATATAAACTTATATTATCTAATTCTATATATTTGTATATCAGAATCAGAATCATGTTCTTTAAGAGGTTTATCATTAATGTGTAGTTGATACTGTGATAACAATAAATGTTTTTATTTTTATGTTTATGTTTAATGTTTGTTTTTTTTTAGCTATTTTTTATATTCTTTATACTGGTTTAATTTAACATAATTATTGTGTAAGTTTGATGACTAATGTAATACAGTATGCTAAAAAGATGAGCCATATGAATCACTGAGGCTGCTTGGAAACTAAAACTGGTCAAAATGAATGATTTCCCTAAAGTGCAAAATAAAATATCACATAAAGTTTTAAACAAAACAATATTTTTTTGTGTGGAAACTAGGTGTCTTAAAGAGCCTGTTGTTTTATGCATAATAAGGCCCCTTATGTAGACATCTTGTGCAATCTTACAGTTTATTCACACACAGGATCAAAACAGTGACGCTACGTATTTTCTTCTTGGAAAATAACCAGAAGCGATTTACCTGTATTTATCAAAGCATCATACTCACATATGGATGCTATTTAACGTTTTTATGTGTGCAAGGTCTTTATGGAGCTGCTTATGGAGGAAAATAATAAAATTTCCTGACAAAAAGTATATATATATATATATATATGGATGATGTCTGTATCTAACAGGAAGGAGAATGATTGCTCATTGATCCAAATCAGATTTTTAATGAAGAGGAGTTCTGGTGTTTGGTATTTGATTGTTTGAATGTGGTAGGGGGAATGTCTGACTCTTGTCCCCAGAGCCCTGGCCTCTGATATTGCATGGAGAGTGATTGAGGGTATGGTGTAGACATGTTGACAAATTATTATTTTATTTTTTTTTACATCTTAAAGGATATTCACAACAGATTGCTTGCAGAGGTGTAATATACTTTTTTAATACATTACATACTGTACTTAAGTATTATTTGGAGGCTTTATACTAAAAATTTGGATTTGAGGATTTATACAGTTTACACGTACTACATGATTATATTTCTGAAAACAAAACAGGACTTTTTATTCTTTATAATTGTATTTAATAAAAAAAGTACACACGCACACACATATACAGTTATATATATATATATATATATATACAGTATATATATATATATAATATCTTATGCACTATGAATATGGTAAACAGAAGCTCAAATGTGCATGCTTTTCGTGAGAACCAATGATCATTGTTTTCATGCATCAAGCACGCACATTTATACTTCAGTTATGATTTTAAATGTCTTCAAAAGTTCACCATTAAATCTGTGAAACAAAAGCTACTTTTTCCTCAGAAATAGTTTATTCATTATTCTTTCTGTTTTAATAGAGCCTTTGGCTGTGCAATATATTGACAAAATGCATAAGAATTAGTGTAAATAAAATCTTAAATACATAAATAAATACATAAATTTTGATTTAAAATTTAAATACACAAATATTTTTGTGAAAAATTGTTTTCTTTTCTTTTTTTTCCTAAATTTTACAAGTTACGAAAAAATAAAAGAACATTATATGGCACTAATGTTTAGTAATGTTTACTAAACCAGGTAGTCGGTAAGTTGTATTTATAATATGTCATTATATGACATGTCGAATATCGACACCCTTAGCTGAATTAATCTGAATGAAAATTAATCTGCATTTTTAATCCTTTTGATCACAAAAATCTAAGCTTTCATTGGACAAACAGAATTTTAAAATGGGGAGAAATATCATTATGAAATAAATGAGTGGGGTGAATTTAAGAAAAGAAGCACCAACATGGAGCTGGGAAATTAAAGGGTCTGGAGTGATTCTGTATGAAGGAATGGTCCCTGATCTCTTGTTTAGAGCAGTTCAACTGGCAAATGGAAGATCCAAAAAGTATTGAATAAAAAGGTTACTTTTGATCATGTGTATCAGAGAAAATCTTCTTAATGATATTTCCCCTCATTTTAAATTCTTACTTTCCAATTAAAGGTTTGATTTTTGTGATTTGTATTTTTATTATTATTAATAATAAGCCCAGCGGGCTATTTGGTCTCTCCGTCGAGGGCTTTGTGGAGAGATTCACCAAGGCCATGCGACACTTCCTGCCTAAGAGGACTGCACCATCTGCTTCTGCTAGCCGCCACCACAGCAGCCCAAGCAGTCGTCTGCACCTCTGCAGCCGCAGCAGAAGAAACAGGAGCCACAGCGCAGTTGCTCCCAATCTGCAAACCGGCGCCTCCCCTTCCAGAGAAGGCAGGGTGCCCGGCCCAAGATTTTGCTCGATATGAGCGACTCACATACCGGGCATTCTGAACCAGGGTGTGGACATGCTGTCAAGGGCCAAAGTCAGTCCAGAAGAATGGACCCTTCACTCTCATACGATCCAGCTGATCTGGAATGTGTTCAGCAGAGTAGAAATAGAGCTTTTCGCCTCAGACAGCAACACTCGCTGCCCAGCTTATTTCACAAAGGAGATGGATGCGCTGGCCCAGAACTGGCCCAGCCTCCTGCTTTATGCTTTTCCCCCGATGGCTCTGATACCCCAGGTCATCAGCCAAGTCAGTGAAGAAGGTCACAGACTCCTCCTGGCAGCCCCCTTCTGGAGGAACCAGCCATGGATAGCAGACCTGCATGTGATGCTGACAGCAGCCCCATGGCCCGTTCCCCTGAGACGAGACCTTCTTTCTCAGGCCCAGGGCTCAATCTGGGCCCTCATTATGTGATATTGTCATATTGTCATTTTTACAACACCTGCTGGATAAGGGACATTCCTCTTCCACACTCAAGGCATGAAGCCTTCTCGCTCTCGCACTAACCCCCTCTGCCCTGTCAGGGCATTGAGAACCTACATTGAGCGGTCAGCCGCTTCAGGCGATCTGACCAGCTGTTTATCTGCTTCGGCGTCCATGCTAAAGGACTGCCGGTCTCGAAGCAGAGGCTTTCTAAGTGGGTTATAAATGCTATTTTACTAGCATACTCTTCATTGGGCCAGGACTGCCCCATAGGAGTAAAACCTTACTCGCCCACGTCCTGGGTGTGGTCTTGCGGTGTTTCTCTGTCATTTGTGATCTCATTTCACAGATTTGTGGAGCGGCCGGCTGGTCCTCGCCGTTCACTTTTGCCAGGTTCTATAATCTGGACGTCCCGGCATTACATGCCAGGATCCTCTCTGCTTGAAATGTAATTTGTCAAATTTGCTGTCTTGGCCCCGTTAAACAGTGAACACTGCTACAAACCTTCATATTTCTGTTCAATGGCTCGCTGCATTGGCCGTCATTCACCCCAACCGCGAGATCAGCATCGCCTGCATAAAGGATTAACTTGTTAATGTCCCACGTTTGGCCATTAAACTCCCAACAAGTGGACTTAGGCTCAGTGTATTTGTTTATTCGCTGCTTTGACCGGCTCATGCTCAAACTGCGGAGACAGCCTATGAGCTTTATGTCTGTTATTCTATTTATAAGCTCGCTGTGTTGGCCGTCACTCGCCCCAACCGCAAGCTCAGGCTTACATGCCTCTAAAGTGTAAGGACGATTTAATATATATGTGGGGCATTGATTTTCTCTGCGTGCATAGGTTACTGCGCTTCCCGGTTTTCACCTGGGTCCACTGTCAGGCTTAATAGTTCTGCACTTACAGCTACAGCGGGTTTGAACTGTGTTCCCATAGTGTCTTAGCAGATGCAGTACGAGTGAAGTGTCGACAGGAAATGTACAGGTTACTTCCGTAACCCAGGTTCCCTGAGACACGTGTTTGTTGTGTCAGCTGGCGAAGTTGCCGCTATATATATATATATGCATAGCCCATCCCATTCAGGTGGGCTTCGGCGGGAACCATTGGTCGCCCTAGCATGGCGTCCCGCTGATTGGTCTATCAAAATACCACTGCAGCCACCAATGGGCGTTGCAGTTTCACTGCGTGATTTAATAAGGCTTCAGTTAGTAGGAAAAAAGTAGTTACTCGTTCCTGTGTCTCAGGGAACCCGGGTTACAGAAGTAACCTGTACATTTTCTTTTAATTTAATAAAAATACTTGTGGATCTTTATCATTGTAGGGTGGTTGTGTACACACACTCCCAACACACATTTCAGTCCAAACAGCTTGTAAAACTGCATGTGGCACCGGATGACCCCTTTAAAGATCAAAAGTATTAACAATGCTGATTAATTTTGCACAGCCATCTTTTATAATATTTACCAAGGGTGCCGATATTTTTGACCATGACTGCAGAGATGTTCTTGGCACTTTCAGAAATAATGTATTTGAGTTAAATAATATTATAATATTATTAAACTAATAATTTGAGCGTTTTGTGAAATTTCCCATGCTCACCCCCTCAAATTATATTTCAAATCAAAATATAATTTTCTTTATAAAAAAAGGACATCGATTTCATACATGTTCACTGTAGAGAACACCAGAACTAATTTAAAGCATGTTAATTCCACATTCTAGTAGACATGACAAATGAATAGGGAAATAAATTATATTTTAATATTCCTATGAAATATTAGATATTATTATGACTTTTTTGTCTCCCCATTAATAACTCAATGCTATTAACTTCATGAAATTGGCCAAAAAATAATAGTCCTGAGAACTAGTGTCTGCACTTGTTTTTTCATTATGACATCATGGCTTTTAAAGACATGTTGTATGTTATTACCTTTGAGGACTGCTAAGAATCTATTTTTGGTGTTTCCTCTTTGGAGTGTGGCCACAACGTAATACTTGTTCATTCGGTCTGTAAATGGATCCAGTTGACTGAGCAGCTGTGGTTTCTGAGAAAGGTCTTTTACGTTTTCACATGTTCAAGTATTGGACTTTGGATCAGGTTCAAATTAATTAAAGCTCCATAACTGTAAGTGCTTGCTAATGACCACAGTTTTACCAACCGAATATTTAATATTTCATCATTTAGGAGTTAAGTGACCTATTATGATCCCGATACAGTCACCATTAAGCTGCATTGATCAAAGTGACCTTTTCGCAGTGAAAATAATCTGTCCACTTACCTTTTCTCACAGTTAGGCATAGTATTTTGTTTTCATCCTCAATCATCTTAGACTGACTTGTGAATGGGCCAGGGGTAACATAAACTGTATAGCTGATCTTAGCAGTCTTCAGTCTTAGCCATTTCTCTACCCTGTTTGCTGCTTTTGTTTTCAGAGATGGGCAGATGTGGAATGTGTGTTGAATTACAAACATCAGCAAACAGCAAAATTTAACTGAGATTTTCTCTTATTATCTAAAACCCAAATCACACTGCACAATTTTTGAAATCCTATAAAATCAATCCATATCACACTGCAAGGCATGTATCTAATAAACTTGGCTACAGCGTGTTTAGACAGTACGATGATGACACCTATTGACTCATAGTCTGTGATGCACATTAAAAAAACATATATTTTAAAAAGTTGCGAAAGAGGAAGGGATAAGAGCTTGAGGTAAACAGTTTTGTTTTGAAAATTGCCCGTAACTTGTCGCAAACAATTTTTTGTCATTACTGCCAAACCCTGAACTCAACTCAACTCAATTTTACTGGGCAGTCATGGCCTAATGCAGGGCTTCTCAATCCAGGTCCTGGAGGTCCGCTGTCCTGCAAATTTTAGCTCCAACCCTAATCAAACGCAACTGAACCAACTAATTAAGATGTTCAGGATTACTTGTAAGCTACAGGCTGGTGAGATTAATCAAGGTTGGAGCAAAACTTTGGACCTACAGGACCAGGATTGAGAAGCCCTGGCCTAATGGATAGTCGGACATGTAAGCCAAAAGTCGTGGGTTTGAGTCCCAGGTCCGTTAGGGATTGTGGGTGGGGTTAGTGAATAACCAGCGCTCTCTCCACCTTCAATACCATGACTGAGGTGAGACCCTTGAGCAAGGCACCATTCCCCACTGCTCCGGGTGTGTGTTCACGGTGTGTGTGGTTGATCACTTCTCACTGCTGTGTGTGTGCACACTTGGATGGGTTAAATGCAGAGCACAAATTCCTAGTATGGGAAACCATACCTGGCCACTTGTCACGTCCTTTATCCTTCAAATCGTAAATATGAAACCCACGTAGGAGAGGACATTCTTGCAACGTTCCCTAAAAGTTCTCTAAAGGTGACAAAAGTCCTGAACCCTTACAGAACATAAGGGACGTTCCCAAAATGTCCTCTTTTGGTTATGAATGTGCTGGTGCTTAATGTGGTTATTTTTTGGTCACACAATAACGTTACAAAGAGGACATTTGGATCGTTAACAGAACGTTCTCACATGGTCCTCTTTTAGTTATATTATACTGTTCCAGATATGACATTAGGAGGATGTTCCATTTTGGTTATTTTTGGACACATGACAACGTTACAAAGTGGACATTTGGGCTTTAACAAAACATTCTCACATGGTCCTCTTTTAGTCATATTAAGACGTTCCAGATATGACATGGTCCTCTTTTATTTATATTATAACGTTCCAAGTATGACTTTAGGATGATGTTGCATTTTGGTTATTTTTTGAACAAATAGGACATTATTTTACAAATAGGACATTTGGGACGTGAACAGAACGTTTTCATATATATAATATATATAAATTCTATTTTATGCAGAGGGAACGGTCACCTATCCATCTCAGCATCCGTTAAACCAGACTGAGTTTTCCTTTTCTATAACGTTGAGTAATGTTATGTGTGCTAATTTAATTATGTATCACCCAACATGCTGTGATTGACAATAAAACACCAAAAACGCAACATAATTACAAAATAAATGAATTTTCCTCAGCGAACGTATAAACATCAAAGGCCGCAACTTGTCACTTTAAATAACAACTGCAGTAAAATTGAATGCTCATTGGTCCTCGTCTACTGTTATGAAGTGGACAGACGCTGATGGTAAGTAAAATCAAGAGCAATTTAACAGGTGAGTAAGCAGAATGAAGTTGGTTTGGAGAGTGGAAACTTGAATGCTGATAATATCCTTTCTTTCTTTCACAGAAGGAGACACAGCAAAGAGACGAAGACCAAACACCACACACCACAGACCTGGACGAGCACACTGGAGATAATACTGGGAGACTGGAGACAGACAACACTGGAAGATCACAGGGAGAGAGCAGGTAAGTAATATAGGTAGTATGTTGGAAGATCGCTATGGAGTAGCGTGAGTCCACTTTGCAGGAATGAGCTTGGACGATGTGTGCAATGTGGTGTGTGGTTTTCTGTGAAGCGTGATTGGTGCTGGGACGAGACGCTATGGGAACGAGATGGCCACGCCCCCAGACTTTTCATTTCCTGCCTAGTGTGTTTTTGTGCACAGCTAGTGTGAGAGAACAGAAGAGCTCGTAGTAGCTTGAAGATCGAGTCCATAGAATCGGACAAAAGTGTGGGGTGTAGACCACCCTGCAGCATCGCAAATATCGGCCATGGAGACCCCTGCTAGCAGGGCCTTCGAGGCCACCACACCACGTGTCAAGTGTGCTCTGACTCCTAGCCTAGGTGGGAGACCAGAGGACTCATAAGACATATTAATGGCATCCGCTATCCAACGGCTTAAAGTCTGTTTGGTCACTGGGAGCCCCTCCTTGGGGGGACCAAAACAAACGATCTGACCTTCTCCACATGGCAGCTCTGTGGCTCACACTGGACACACACAATTTAGCCTCTGCTGACCAGGCTCCCTGAAGGGAGGTGGGTTGAAGGCCTGTAGTACTACTGGCTGAGGTGTGACCGTAGGTACCTTAGGGCTGTAACCCGCTCGCGGGTACAGGAAGGCTTTGGCCATGCCGAGCGCAAAGTCGAGATGTGTAGGGGCCACTGAAAGGGCTTGCAGGTTACCTACTATCCTCAGAGAACATAATGCTAGCAAAAGTGTGGTCTTTATTGTTAGCAAACGATCTGAAATGTCCTCTATGGACATTGCCCAGGAGGGCACCCGGGAACATGTTGGCGGCCTTAACCATAGCGCACCGCGGAGAAAGCGTATGATCAGGGGTTCTTTACCAGCTGTATGTCCACCAAGAGAGGAGTGGTAGGCCAATATAGCCACCACGTAAACCTTTAAGGTGGAGTAAATGACCCCAGTAGCGAACCTAGCCTGCAAGAATTCTAGCACTGTACCAACTGGGCAGTTAACTGGATCTTGCTGGTGTTCTTTACACCATGAGGTGAATAATTTCCATTTTTGGCCATACAACTTTCTCGTGGATGGAGTGGATGGAGTTCTGGATTGGAGAAGGGTCTCTACCACCTCGGTTGAGAGGCCCGTGGCTATGAGTTGCACCCGTTCAGGGGCCACACTCTCTGTGTCTGCTCCTACATTTAGATGCCTGGGAATATAGGCGGCTCTTAGTGAGAGGGACCTCTCCCGGGCCCACACAAGGATCTGGTGTGAGCATTCTGAACTTCAATTTTATAACTGAGCAGTTCAATATTCTGAGATCTAAGATGGGCCTCAGCCCTCCATCCTTCCTTGGAACTATGAAGTAGCGGCTGTAGAACCCACACTCGATATCGTGAGGAGGAACCATCTCAATGGCCTCCTTCCTCAGAAGAGTTTTGACTTCTTGTTCCATCACCAGAGCCTGCTCTGAACTAACTATTGTATGATTGACGCCCGCGAATTGTGCCGGAACGCATCCAAACTGGATTCTGTATTCGTTTTCTACAGTATGCAGGACCTATCAAGACACATTTGGCAGTGAGACCGATGTTCGCGGGAGACGCTCACGCCTCGTAGCACTGGTGAGGTTAGTGAGGGAGTCTCCCGAGGGCACTGAGGAGAGATGGGATCCGTGTAATGTGGATTGTACCACTCTTCCCCAGAGGGGCCTGCCCTCGAAAGTCCTGTGGCACTCCCATCAGGACTTTCTCTTTTTTCCCTGCGGGGCCTTCTTTTTCTCCTGAATTAAAACTCTCAGATCTTATAAATTTTCGAAGGCCCCGCCGCCAACCCCCTTGCTGTCGAAGCTTTGTGTGTCTCTGTACTCCCTGTACGAGGAGCTGGTACTCAGAAGGGTACCCGCCCAGCAGTCCCTTGAGCTGGAGTGCGGCGAGGGAGTCTTTTATTTTCCCACATGAGTCAGTCCGCGTCAGTCGTGCTCTCTAACCAATTAGATGTGACCTCGCCATTTCAACCAATCATAACCTGTCAGGAGCGCAGCCTAAATCCTGTTTACATGAAATAAACCTGCTCCCGAGCATGTTTAAGCTTACGGACCTGTTGCTATGACAGCAAGTTCCGGGTGAGCGTCGAAGAACGAAACAATCCAAATTAAGGACAAATCCACAACAATCAAATCCAGCTAATCCAGCAGGTTGTAATTTGGGTTCCCTCGAGGGACATACCAAACTGTTTTTGGACATAGCACATTACACCATATACACAGAGCGTGCTGTCCGAAGATGGTCCTCGAGCAGACTTTGGACACTGGCGAGGAATGAATCATCATTCACCGTCTGTCCCGTTGAAGAGCCCAGCCCACTATCTCCCCGCAGTGCAGAGCCCTTTCCTGAGCCCACGGCTGATGCCGCGGCAGAGCCTGGCACTACCAACGAGCAATTGCGAATGAATGTGACAGAACTGAGGTACGCTATGGAGCCTGAACCTGTGAACGCAGACCAGGTGCGAGAGCAGGAGTATGAGCTCGCCATGGTGGAGAGCGCAATGTACAGCGAGAGCTGAACCATGGCTGAGGGTGAACTAGTTGGTCTGGGGAAATCGGAGGAGGAGGAGCGGTTTGAAACTCCGACACCTGCTACTCGAGTGTGCCCTCTAGTGCCTGCACCTTGCACAAAAAATTTAAGAACCCACCCTCCTACCCAGTCATGCCTATGCCACCACTGTCACCAGTCAGCCCCGTTGCTCACCCTCAGCCCACCATCTGTGTGCTGATCTTGCCACAGGTCTGCCAGCTTCCATCGGCCTCCAGCCTCAGAGTCCCGGACTCCGCCTCGTCCCTCCGACCCGTCGGCTCCACCACAACACCTAGCTCCCTCCTCTCCACTGTGGCCAGTCAGTCCACCAACTTCGCCAGGCTCCATCGTCCCTCCAGATCCGCCTTGGTCTGTCGTCGACCATCCGCCGCCTCTGGACTCCACTCCTTTAACTACGCAACCGTGACACTTAGAACAATAGTTGTGTATGAGTCACTTAATTGTCCTCGTTGTGAAAAGATGGATCTCAAAATCATACAGTAACTTATAGAAAGAGTAAGCAAAGCAAAAAGGAAACAAATATAACTAAACAAAAAAATCCTAGATCACCCATGAAATCTGTCATGTTTTTTTTTTATAAAAACATTCATAATTTTGTCTTATGGAGTATATAAACATCTGTTAGGTGAAATAGCTCATGCAGAACAGTACTAAATACAAAATAACATGCAATTATCATGATCTCTAATGTTTTTATTTTTAAATCTTAATATTTTGCTTTTTCTGCAAGTGGTATGTAAACGCACACACAGACACACACACACACACACATATATATATTGTCGCGGTGGAGCCAACACAGACACAGTGGTAGTGACATCGCGCCTCGGAGAGGCTGATTTTATTA
>JAUMHI010000034.1:2278206-2319999 GCA_032359435.1 Enteromius unitaeniatus
ATTCAGCGCTTTTATTTACAACATATGCTTATTCATGGCTGTATATTATTTAATTCAGGCAAAGTTACATCTTTATTTGACAGATTATCTTGCGTGACTCTGTGAGTTAGTCTTTATTTCTTTATTTCTTATCAGTCATTTGTGTAACACATCTAATTTGTGCATTAATAGCTGTTATGTTAAATAAGGTTTACTAAATATAGCAAAGCAAGTAAGTATACTTTACCTGTGCACGCAGTTGCAGTTTCCCCTCAGACGCCGTCCACAAGATGTCACCGTTTATCAGGGAACACGATATTACAAAACCGATAACCGATTATGGTAAAATGCTTAAATATCGGGAAATTGATATATCGGCCAATCTCTACCAATTTATTAACCCACGGAGGTCTGGATTTGGAGTCACCCTCAAAATCGAAGTGGAAAAACACACTACAGGCTGATCTAACTTTGGCCCTCCAAAGAAATGCTACCCCACACCATTACCGACCCACTGCCAAACCGGTCATGCTGGAGGATGCTGCGAAACGTTCTGAAAGGCGTCTCCAGACTCTGTGACGTCTGTCACATGTGCTCAGTGTGAACCTTTCATCTGTGAAGAGCACAGGGCACCAATGAATTTGCTAATAATATATATACACACACACACACACACAGTATACACACACATAAATACAGACACCAAGTGAAGCCAGAGAAATATAGTATCCATACCACATGGATTTAAAGGAGGAACTCCTTTAGGAGAGTGTAGTCTGGCATAAAGGTGTAGTGTATGCTGTATGTTTTTCTATGATGTCAGGCATGACATAGCAGACGGGCAGTGGCATGGTTGGGAGGGCTAGTGGTCAGGGGGTGGAGTCTGGGCCCAGTCACCAGTGGGAAGTTTAGGAATGTCACCAGGCGCCATGCCTTGAATCAGTCTGATTCACATGGCCACCAAACCTCCACCTACATCAAGGAACAGGCAGTACAGACACACCACCCCATTCTACTCTCATGCACACAAAGAACACTTTTGTCCACACAAAAATATACACAGTGGTGCATTTCCTCTGCAATTCTGGTTAGCCAGTTGTGGGGACTGACAGCAGATGACTGGCTCTTCCAGCTAAAACACAAACATTATGCAATAAGAGTTCAGAGAAAGGGCTGTGTTTGGGGTTTTGTGGGAGGAAACTGTCTTACCAAACTATCACTAATCATCTCATCTCTGTAGGCGATGTTAGTTCTACTGGTTCCAGATTATGACAGAGCACAACCAGATAAATGACAACACATAGGAACTGCGTGACGGGGTACATTTTAAAGCCCTGAGTGCCATTGACATCATGGCACCACGGTGAGGGCACAGTGCCATGGTGCTGTGCAATTTGCATTCAACAAATAACAGCAGTCATTCACTTCACGATAGAGAGTTCTATGGTTATTTTTTATGACAAGATCAATCTATTTTAAAAGAAATAAACCAAATGTGAAATCAAATGTGATCCTGGTCGTAGCCTAGATTGTTTTGAAGCAATAGCCAAAAACACATTGTATGGGTAAAAATGATCCATATTAAATTAGGACTTCATTTGGACAACTTAATTTTCCCAATACTTTTTTTTTGCACCCTCAGATTCCAGATATTCAAATACTTGTATTTTGACCAAATATTATCCTATCCTAACAAACCATGCATCAATGGAAAGCTTATTTATTATAATCTCAGTCAAACAAATGACTTGCGTCTGTTTTTATGCTCCAGGGTCCATCAATTAAGCACACAGATCAATTGGAGAAGCAACAATTTTTTATACATTTAATGTAATATATATTAAAATAACAATATTTTGCTAAATACATAATCTTGGCCATGTATTAAGTTTATACATATTTTAATATAAACAACTATTACTAACAATATCTATGAAATTATACTTTTTCTTATTGGTATCACATTGAAGCCGTGTGATTTGCATAATAGCACACCCTTTAAGCTTACTGTACTATAAAATTATGTTTTTAAAAGTAACAGCAGTGAAACTGTTAATTTATAATAATAATAATAATACATTTTATTTGTAACGCACTTTTCATTAGCAAAATCTCAAAGTGCTACACTAAAAACAACTATAATATTATAATATTATTGACGTAACAGCAGAAGACAGTAATCACTGTGCAGTAATATATTACACTAAAAATGGATATAATAATGAAGACAATAAATAAAAACACAAATTCAGTGTTAAAAGATAAACAGAATGTTTTGCATTAACAAACACATTCAGTCTTGCTTGGATTACATGCTGCCATTTAAACCAAAATTTAAAATCCAATAACATTTCAGTAAAATGCTGAAAGACTGCATCATTTTCTTCTGTTTGAAGTGCCGCCGCTCATTCAGTTAATGCAGACTGTCAGAATGAGCCTTCATGCAAAATAAAAACACTTGCTATGTCAAATTTACAGAGAAGGATATAACTGTAAAATAAAAGTTTTGTGCTGATCCTATCACACATTCAATACCATGTTAGATACAGTGTTTGAAACTATTGATAAATGCAGACAAATAAAGAGCAACAGAGCCACAGGCAGGGAGCTGGCTGACAGGGTGCTCATGTATCTGAAAAATGAACTTTTAGTCCATAAGCAAACACAAAGTGAACGCAGATTCTGTTACTGTATCATGAACAATGGGCGGGTAGGCACTGACTGCTTCGAGACTGCAAGGGACAGCAGGACATTTATCAACTCCTTTTAGAAGATGATGTTCACACAGTACACAGTTCACACAGTACCTGCCATCAGTGCTGAATCATAAGGAGTTATTCTTTTTATCATTACATATACAATCAGTTGCATAACGTCATCTTTACAAGGGAGGAGGACCACTCTCCTTAGCTCTCTTTTACATGTCAGTTAATAAAAAACTACTGTAACAGACGAATAAATCTATACCTACATCAACCTTTACGTCTAGTTTAAACAAAAGAATATTGCCATTCTTATATAATCATGATATTAAATGTTAAATTAACAAAATGGACACTAAATAGAACAAAAATAGTATTATAAAACACTGTACATTAATCTACACTATCTACTGACACTAAGAATCAAGCATTATAATGATATTATGATAATTTAGCATTTTATGATGACAAACCTTAGTAATTAGAATAACCATGTATGAATGCAAATGTGTCATGTTGACTGAACTTAGTGCACTTGGTGGTGCTTAAAGTGTTTTTGTCATTTAGTTTTTATAAAAAAGGGGGGGAAATTGATCATATAAAAACTACTGTATATTCTACTCCTATTTTGTATTTTATATCTTTATCTTCCTAAATTTTTTCTTGCTCTTATTTTAGAGCTTTTATTTGTCTTATTTTATAATGGTTCACCTCACTGTTTTATTATTTAGTCCTGTTTTCCTGTTGTCTTTGTCAAGCACCAATATACCAAGACAAATTCCTCATACATGCAGAACTTGGCTGATTCAGTAACTTTTATGGCTGCTTTCCGAGATTTCAGCCGAATTTTTACATAATGAACACAGGGCCCTACTTGTGCACAATTTTAAAAAAGCCCAGTACTCATTAGATGATCCAATATTACAAAACTGATATCCAGTAACAGAAAAAATGTTTAGATATCAGAAAAATATAATTATTGAATAATCACATTCCACTGAGTTATAGACTTTTAATGGTTAATAATCACATTATCACAAATCCTGTTTTTCCATTTCTGAATATTTGAATTCTTAAGACCTCTTAAAACGATAAAATTAGTTTTGATACACCATTTAAGATACTTAATACCTTCATCACCTACATTTACTTAAAAGTAAAAAAGAAAGAGAAACATTGGTTTATATATGATTAACTAGTCAATAGACTAAAAGTTTTTCTCCTGCTACCATATCATCACCTGAATTTAATCAGGGTTACTGTGGACTAATCTGATAAAATAAGAAAAAGCGTATTCAACATCCTGGTTACACTGCTGATGATACAAAGAGGTACTGTACTTAATGCATGGGGGGAAAAAAGAAAAAGAAAACCACTTCTATTCACAACACAGATGTGTCTCCATGGTCAATCAGTCAAAAAGTGACATGACAACCCATTCGAGTGTGAAGTGACAAATCAAATCTTTGCCTCATAGTGCAACAGGATATTCATCTCTGTTTGCAGGCACAACACAACGCATTTTGCAAAATCAAAGCCCACCTCACAGTTCTTAGTAATACATTCAAAGTCTGTCTTTAATTAGATATAAAAATGACAAAGAACAAATTGAAGCAGATGTTCTACTTCCTACCAAAAAAATAATAAATAAAATAAAAATACAACATCTGCACTATAGATTGCAATTAGAGGTCTTGTTAGACTAATTACACTACAATTTCAGCTTTGTGGTTGTAATGAGCATTTGCTGGAGATGATAACCTCTATGAGAATTAGTCTAAATTACAGAAAAAGTAACTAAGTAAATGAATATCCCTGCCCTGCCCATCTCCCTACAAAACAAATAACAACTTTTAACAATAACTAGTGAATTTCTCTGGTTTGGAAAAAATTTGTATAGCACCTCATCGTCTTTAATTCTCAGTTCTGCACAGCATATGTCATGTCCACTGGCAATGTTCAGGGCCCACAACTGAATATGATCTATATAAAGTAAAGACCAAGCGAAAGCAGGATTGGAAAAAAAAAAAATGATTGACAGGCATTCCTATCCACAAAAACAGAAAGGATTCATATTAACACTCAAGCAGATCACTAACAAAATAAGTGCAGCACCAGGAGTAAACATTATGGGGGCTTGAGAGCAAGGAGTGGGCACTGTTAAATGTTATCATCACACTTAAATCATGGGCAAAGCCTCTAAACATGAAATATAAAACTTGACTCAGAGGCAGAAAAACAGTCACACTCATCACAACGAGCTAAAGCATCCAGCAAGGCATTGATCTGTACTGAAGTCAATGAGGCAGTAAAAGTACGAACTGCTGTGAAATTGACTGGTCTAAACGCTTCACTGTAGTAATGCACTGTACACACGCATGCAAAAAATTGCTGAAGGGCTTCATGCGATTTTCTGCAGTGCTACTACTCATGCAAGCCATTAATTCTGTGATCTCTCAACAGAAACTGTTACCGGTTTGGACCCAGCCTGCCATAGAGAAGACTGGCATGTGGCCACATTTTTAAGTGGAGAAGGGATGCTGCTATTAAGTTCAGGCACACAGCCAGTGGAGATGATCCTGGGCTCACTGAGCCTGTCAAAACGATAGCGATCACCTGAGTCAGAGACCTGCTGATTATATGTTGGTTATCAGTTTGCTTCCTGAATTTCTCCATCAATACATCCTCTCATATATCAAATGATCAGGGGAATTTCGATTTCTCAGTTTATGACCCCTTTAACATCCAAGTCAAAGGTACAACACAGACCCAGTTGATCAAAAGCATAACACACCAATAATGACACCGAGAGAACGGTTCAGCTCCAGTTCAATTTGGATGTAATCAGACAGAAACAAATGTTCCTTGGGGCGAGAGCGTGTATCTTCAGTCAGCTCGTTTCTTCTCAAGGAAAAAAAGAAGACCTGGTTTTGCGGCCTGGCTTGCCTTTACATGCAGGGACACTTATCACACCTAGACCAAGATACAGGGCCTAGAGGCAGCACTTATTGAACAGTCTTCATCTCATACGCACTGAGGACTAGTAGGACAGGCAGCACCCTACATTATAAACACAAACAAGTAACTGACTGCAGACACCCTCAAACCATTCATCACCTTTCAAACACACTGAAGGTCTGCAGCAGGCATCTTCCTCTCAGAAAAACACACACCCCTACCTGCAGGCCTGGATGAGTCACGCCGTGCTGCCACAACACAAATAATCACACTTTTTGTGCCAGTCATTACACAACCCGCTCGCATTTACATGCTGCTGCTGCAATGTAGGTTAAGAGCAACAGCTGCGGTTATACGTGAAGAAGCCATACATTCTCCATCTGAATCAACCTATTGTCCTGCATGACTGTAATTCAGCATTGATCACAAGTGAGTCTTTCTTTGCTCACAATAAGAGGCAGTAATGTAACTAACAATGGCAGTGATGAGGATGGTGCTTCTGACGTCACAAATTAATGAAGATGCAAAAGCATTAAATAAATGGCATGAAGTGTTTAAAGAAAAGGACATATTAAGTGGAAACCGTGTGTGATAAAGTAGAGATTCAGTGTCATCTTTGGAAAGTGACACCAGTCAATTTAGATTTTAGCCTTTCTTTACTCCTTACCCCTGAATGATACGCTTTAAGATGAAAAAAAGATACACATTTTAATGTTGCGAATCAATTAATCAATTAAGACTGTGTCTCTGAAAGTATCATATACACGTAGCACCATTTTCTCAAATCTGAACACACAGAAAGACATATCTAGACTAATTGATTGATAAAAACAATCTTTTAAGCCTATAAGGACCCAAACTCCCGCCACTGATTTTCCTAACATGCAGGTGAAATCTTAAGATCAGCGCGAGGACCGAGATATGAGGAAACGATACAACGATTTACTCTATTAATGTGCGTTTTAGTAATCTTTTGAGATGTCACACCCTCGTGAAAACTACTTTTACGGCAGTGACAGGTAAGGCGTTATAATAATCCGCGTTATATACACTTTTAAGTCCTACCTGTCAGACTCGGTGCTCGCGCGATAACGCCAGGTGTCTGCCGACTGAACAAAACTTCACTTTATGTGGGTTCCTGGGTGTTACGGCAAAGTTGAACGGAGTCCTAAAGTTTTATAAGTTTGTTTTAGTGTGTAACATGTCGCTTTCTCAGTCATTTCTGCCTCGCGTTACTCAGAGTGAGCGTCATTACTCAATCTCGCTCGCGCTCTGTACAAGCTCATGCTTCTATTGACAACCCACTCTTAAAGAGACAGGGCTTTTTTATTATGACGGCTCTCTAAAAAAAACATTTTAAACGTAATTTTAAACTCTACTCTGCATTTTAACACAAATAAATGGAAAGGGTTTAATTTTGTATTAGTGTGTTATATTTCTACAGGCTTAGGGGAAGACGTGTTTTGCTTTTGAAACGCACTTATTATTATAAAACCTATCGCCAGCAGGCTTTTTAAAGAAAAGGGAAAAACAGCTGTTAAGGTGAGCTAAATTTACAGATCCTCTCGCTTAATTATGTCAATCATAAAATATTCAAAGATAATTCTACAAAGTACTCTAGTTCTACCATGTGGTCATTTAAAGAATTGCAGACCCTGGTACACACGATTAGACTTATTTCATAGTACAAAGAAATATATTTAATACATTTATGTCTTCATGTGTCACTATTTGTACGTATTTGCTTAGACTTTTAGTTTAAGTAACAAGCTTCTATTTGTTTTTTAACTGACTAAAATCATGTCAAGGATATTTAACTTATTAGTAATGCGTTTGTTTTATTATTTTAGCATGCCATTATACAAGCTATAATTACACTTTTTTTAAACCTAGCTATTATTTGCTTACGTCATATGTCCAGGTTAACCCTTTAACTTTCACCCCTAAAAAGGAGCTCATGAAAAAAATCTTTAACACATTATGTCATGGTTAGGTAACTTACAAAAAAAAAAAAAAGCACAAAAGTCACAGTAGTCTTTAGTTGAAATGAGTTGTTCAAACTTTTTTTATTAATCACTTGCAGACTTCTGAAACTGAGAATCAGTGCATGTGTAATGCTATAAACCAATCATGTCTACAACAAAACTACTACTGACATAACATTCTTCAGTAACATGTTTTAAGATATGGATATACATAGACAATCATGAAACTGCAAGTCATTACTAATAGAGCACAGAATACTCTCAGAATAATCTCATATACATTTATTTATTTATTTAGGACCTGTACAGGACCATGAGTATTTCCCACTTACGATTCATGTTTTCTTCCAACCTTGGTATAATGATAAACAGATGATACTGGCATCAAAAGGTGAATATTAAAACCAATTAGCCAAATAAATGTGTAATTTAATCTCATTTTGATTTTGCAAGTAAAACGGCAAGAGTGACGTTAAGTAAAAGAAAAAGGGAAAAAAGTATTTGAAAGGTTTTATCATAATCTACAAGGCACAAATAATAATACATCAGAAACAAAAGAACTATGAAAACCGAATAATAGAACAGAACAGAATCTTTTAGAAGCCCATGACAGGATCTTACAGAGAAGGTTTCTATAGTTCTAAATTTCTGCTGTGATCCTCACCCACTCCATATTTGCTTAATCCAAGGCTAAAGAAGGTAACAGCACTTCATTGTGTTTGAAAAACTGACAGATTACATGACTCACAACAGATAACTACTATGGTAAGAGTGTGTGAATATAGATGATTTTGTACATCATCATGGAAAACACAGTTTCCAATAATTTTAATCCACATCACAGTGAAATATGAGGGGCACTGCCCTCGATATCAACACATCGGTAGGCAAAAACTACCATCATCTTCGCATTATGGGAGGCACTGCTCCCGATAATGATTCTGGATCAGGTATAACATTGATTCAAAAGGAGAATGACAGACTGATACACACCAGTAACTTACTGATTAATTTTTTTTTTGCTTTAAATATCAATGTAGTCTGTGGTCATAGCTTTTGAAAAAAGGTTATCTCCATAGCAGATGCTGCTTTCACATTTCGACAGTATAACTGTCATAATTATGGAAGGCACTGCTTCCGATAATTATACATTTGTTAAAAAAGGCGGTACAAAATGCTATTTATAGTGATCCCTGTCACTGATAAATAAAAAACTAATAAATAGAATTTCAGAGCCACATAGGAAAGCCTCTTTCTATTATTTGACAGATTTGATCCGAAGAGCCCCTGAAAAAGTGTATCCAACCAGAAAATTGGAAAAATACTGCGCTTTACGAGGTGTTTTATGACCACAGGTAAGTTAGGTTACAAACATTAAAATGTCAATGCTGATTGTCTAACTGGAGTCTGTATAAACCCCCTCTAAATCCATAGTGTTCAGGTATTACGCAAGAAGTTCCTAAAAGGAGTCTGACAATTTTGAAAATAAACCAGTAACACATTCCAAATTTGTATGATCAAAACTAGATCTCAAAGAAAAACTTCCTCCAAGAATAGAAAATCTGGGACATTTACCTTGATGTCAATCAAACCCCTTGAATTTTGATCTGTATGGGTGAAGTGATGGGAGCTACTTCTATAATACTCTTTTTTTGGAAGTTTGATAGCTCCAGTAATTTCAAAATATCTTTTGTTTCACATAAGGAGTCTGGAATGACATGAAGGTGAGTAAATGACGCAATATTAAATCTGATCAACTACTGCTGTAAATACTGATGTAAACCACTTATCCTAAATTCATGTAAATAGAGCACCAAATTCATTTTCTGCTTTAATTTTCCTTTTTTTCCTTGAGTGGTGGTTCAAAGCTATAACACAGTTAAAGAGGTGAGTTGAATCTGCTTGTCTAAATTTCATTATCCATATCCCATACTTCCCCTGCCAATGCATTGGCACAGCCCTGGATGGTCCAAGTGGCAAGAGCAAACTGATTCTTGAATTGGTCGATGTCAGCAGATTCAAGCCCTCCTTTAATAGCTTCGAGGTGATCCACCAGAGCTGCCAGAGTGTGTGATCCAGAGCCAAGCAGAATGTGCCGGAATAGACTCTCCCGCGGAGACACATAGGGAGAGAGAAAACTGCCTTCCACCTTTAAACAGACACATCATGTTAACACACACATTATAAAACAGCAGAAAAAAAAACTACAGCTGCTGTCGTTTCTAAAGTCGTATATCCCAAGAATGCAAAAATAAAAAATAAAAAAAAAACTTCAATAGTTTAATGGATGGCATTTTATTGCTTTAAGCCCATGTGTATTAACTTTGTCAACTTCTGGGGAACAGCATATATAGTACCTCAAAGTATGTTTAGCCATTAATCTAATTTAATATGCATCCATCACAATTAGCAAGTATACTGTATGCATTTAAATAAAAAACAAATATATATGTTTTATCAGAATATTAAAATTTTTCCAATAAATTGCCCCTAACTATTAGTAGCAGCAAAGACTATTGGATATTTTAAAAAGTTCTTTGATATATTCCATCACAACTTCCTTTTTCAACAGGAAATATGTCAACAAAGCAAAGAATGAAGCAGCTTGACCATTTTTTACCCTCATAATGCGATTGTTGATGATGCGACACTGCTCCATGTCATCAAGATCACTATTCCGAATGGCAGAAACAAGAGTGCTAGCAGCACGATCGTATGAGCCATAAGCTGAGAGAAGCCACTGCATCGTCACACTGGAGGGAAGGCGGCCCGACTTTAAAAGAAAAATGCAGAAAGTTAATTAATTACATTTCCCTGTAGCCAGAAACTCATCTAACATGTTCTTTGGGTGACATATAACCACACAAACTCACCATCTGGCGTGATTCAACTTTAGACCTGATTTGGGACACATAGTTGCGGATGACGCTGGTATACTTTGCCACGTTCAGCTTGAGCAAGTGGTCATGTACCAGCCGTAGGGTAACCAGTCCGACCACCTCTCCCGCTGTCTTGGCGAGTTTCGGGGTGTTGTAGGAAGTGAACCGGTCCAGATTTTGAGCTGTATCTTCAATAGTGCCAAAAGGGTATGACTTTGTACTCTAGAAAACATCAGGAACATAATTCCTTCCGCTCTTTCATCATAAAACAAACTGTACCTGAATCTATTTTAACAGCTTCAGTAAAATACTTACAGTAGTAAATCGAAATGAGATTGACGGGATGCCTGAGAAGGTCTGGAATGGATAAGCGGAGTGAGACAAACCCATAGGCTCCATTCTGTGGGGAGGAAAATAAAAAGAATAAATAAAAGGAATTCAACAGGATATGAATATAGAACATATATAAATACACACATGCTTATATGTTCAATATATTTATATATAGAATATACATTTGTACATGTAAATACATGCAAATATTTTCAAAATAGTTACTGTATGTGCGTGTCTTTATATATATATATATATATATATATATATATACACACACACATAATAAATATACACTGTACACTTACATATATTATATACACAAACTTGCAATTAATTAACAGTACTATAAAAATATAGTATTTAAATATTTAAATAATTGAAATAAAACAAAAATAATAATAATACACTGGCCCTTCACCACGTGACACTACAATGAAACTGGAGAATATAAGCATTGAGAGACAAGCTTACATAGACTTCTCCCAGCTGGATCCAGCAAACTGTTCATGCAAGGATTTTGTTGCATCAACTGGAGATGAGACCTGCATGTGAAAAAAGGTTATTCCTCTTTTTATGACAGTCTAAAAAAAATTTTTAAATGATTATGCAGATTTTAAGAAGGTTGATGCTAAAGATTTAGCACTTGTGATACAGCACCTGTTTCATAGTGCTCTCTAGTAACTCATACAGCAGTGGACTGGCAGCTGCTTTGAAATTGTCAAACCCTAGAGAGAACATCAGATGATCAGCATCAACTCAAGACCAAAGTTCTTCAATTCCTCAAGACATGACTCCATACAAACCTGAAATGACGTCATCAAGGCTGATGTAAGAAAACATTTTCAAATTGAGGGAGGTCAGGTAGCCCTGAGAGTACGAGAACACAAATATATTCACAGGCGTACAGTAACTGCACCGGCTGTTTAAAACTGCACACAATGTTCTTCTGCACGGTGCACACAGTTCTATTAAGCACTAGAGCACCAAGTTACGAACTGCAGTTCATACCTCCAACCACTCAGTGGCCCCAACACTCCCAAATTCGCCAGCACTCCAGCTCGCAAAAATGATGCTCCTCTTTGGTTTGAATCCATCTTGGTGAAAAAAGAAAAGAAAATGAACTCGTGAACATATGTACTCTTAACATGTATAAATCATTATTCAGTTGCATTTATTTATGTGACATCACTGTTTGTACTTAAATATACCATTGTTGATCATATCTGTGATAGTTCTGGCCAACTCCACCAGTAAACTAGTGCCAACTGTGCTTCTGGCATATCCAGGGCCCCATGCATCTCTCTGGGCACCAATCACCATATAACGATCTAAAACACAAGACAAAAAAAATTCATTATGATATGATGATCATAATTTGGACCAATGAATTGTTTGATATACACAGCTGTTTAAAGCAGAATATAGTACCTGTATCCATGTAACCTTTAATGATTCCAAACACATTGTGGATTTTTTTCTGAACAAGGACATTCCTCACTTCCACTGTAATATTGTCGCCATTATCGCCGAGCTTGTACATGGTATCCCGAAGCATCCCATCACTCCAGCCATCAGGAGAAGACTTACCACCTAACTTACTGTTTGAGGATCGGAGCAAACAAATGTGACAAATATGTAAATACAGGAAATATTAACAAATCACACCAGCAGAACAACTGTCTGAATCTTCTGATTAAAAGGTGCTTGCACATGCAAAAGTTGCTTCCAGGATGCTAGGGTGATCTGGGGGATTTTCTAGACTAAGTGCATTGTTAGAAGACGTTGATAAATGGTTGTTTCGCATGTTGCTCTGCTGTAAGTTGTTGCTTGCTCAAGTAAAAAAAAAGTCCAACATTAAGCCCATATTACATTCTGAGGCCAGACTTGCATCTAAATTCTTAAGAATAAAATTCTTAACTGCTTTCATCTGATTCTCTAACTAAATAAAGTTAAGAATATTTCGTACTCCCAAACACATTTCATATCTATGTTCTTTAACTTATTCTGAAGAAATAACATGAATTTATTCCAAAAAAGAAAAATCTTCTTAAAACTTTGCCTTAAATCCCAAGATGTTCAATATAGTTCTGTTCCATTATTAAGCAGAGAAACTCTAGGTACATATGACATATATTTCTAAGGATGTGCAAAAGTACACTGACCCTTAATGTAAAGAACAATGATTAGTCGTGATTAATCGTGCCTCTTTGCAATTCAGTAACAACACCAGAAGTCAAAAAGCACATATCAGTGACAGCAAACAGCAAGAAAAATTAATAGCACAACTGCACCTCATGATCTCAGTAGCCTGTCTTATGGTTATAGTTTGGGCTGGAATGCTGGGTAAGCCAGAGGACTGAGCCGGGGGAAACTGGGTATGATTGAAGGAAGGGAATCCTGGAGTATAGGGATCACCAGTGCCGAGATGGACCTATGAAAAGAGCAAGAACTTAACATAAACATCCAAATACACAAATATTCTGATAAAAAAAAAAAGAAAAAAAAAGTCTGACAACTTACATGGCCAAACAGAGCAGTGTCGTCTTTAATATTGTAGTTAACAGGATCTGGATAAATTAGCACAGCACTAGCATTCAAGCTAGCAGCGTTAGCAACCTGTATTAAGCAAATGAAAACAAAAGGATAAATATGTAAATATCGATAACAGCGGTCTGAAAATATGAACACATGAGATAACCTACCTTTTCAGCATAACTTATGAGTCCAGCTCTGACCAAGACAACCTTTCCATTTATGTCAGCATTCATCTCTTGCAGGCGCCTGAAGTCTTCTGCTCGTCCATAGTGGGCATACAGAGCTGCACCCTTCACACACAACAAGCAATACGGAACAGGCTGAAATGTGTCATTACTCAACTTTTCCTTCTACTGGAGCTCTTGTATCTCAATTACATATAGATTTTAATTCCAGATGCATGGCTCTCTTTACACATACGAAAATCTTTCATCTCTGTTAGTCCATACAGTATAATGCAAGTGGATGGGCCCACATTGTAAACCGTGATGTAAATTTGCAATATGTTGCTCGTCATGTCTCATAACGTTGAGTTTCATAACGCCATCAACTAGTCATTTTGTGTAGTACCAGCTTGTTTTGAAGCTTCAAACTTCAGCTATTGTTATGACCACACCGAGTGTTATTGTATGTCTGTTATTTAGCAGTTTTCCTATGATTCATGTCTTTAAATATTTGGCTGCCTTTTCCATTTTTAAAACATGTTTAGAGACACCTTCGTTGTACTCGGGTGTATGCTTGCTCTCTCATTATTTGGCCTGAAGAGTCTTAAAGAAAGTTATAATTTTTACCATAAGCATATTGGGTTTTTGGTTGTTGTTTTTTAAGATAAAAGATCTTTAAAAGATTTGGAAAATTCCTCAACTTGTAGAAACTAATTTTATGATACTTGTATGGTGTTTTTTGTTTTGTGAGAACTAACCTGCTCTGTTTTAAGTGCACTGTATGCCAAGTAGCCCTCGGTTGTTCCCACACTGGTGCCACGGAACAGGACTCTGTTATTTGAGGAACCAGGCTCGTGGACTTTTACAAATTGCTCATCGGTCCAGGTACTCATTTGAAAGGTTTTGAATTTCCCTATGATTTTATTTGCAAGTGCCTCATCTCCTGGGCTTCCTGCCTGGTGACTGACACTAGAGAATTCCCTACAAGGAGGAGAAAAAAAACCATGTTTAATTAGAACAACAACTCAACTGACAGTATGAAAAGAGCAACAGTGCAGTGCAGGATTTACTTGAGGTTGCTTTTAATGTTCTCGGTTGTCAGTTTCTTTTTCAGCAATGCCCTGAGATCACTCCAGTCCAGTGAATAAGCTTCTTCTGCTCTCACTGGTGCAATTGCATTAAAAACCGGGCAATCTGACTTGATTTCTGTTTTGCCTGTGCTTCTGTTAGACAGGTAACCAATGAGGTATCCTGAAAGACAAACATACGAGTAGTTTTTTGTGCGTAGGTATCATTACTGTTTAGTAGTCATTGTACAAAAAAATTTGACGATCTAGAATAAATAAATCCAGAGGGCGACATAAGCTTGAATATATACCAGCGTATTGATTTACCAATAACGAAAAGCAACACAATGCCAATGACATATCCGCAGACGGTTTTCGGAGAGCGCTGGTTCAGTTTGCTGGGGTAATACGGACGATTATGTTGGTTTCCGTTTTCCCCAACACCGTTAGCCTCAACTTCATCATCCATGTCAGACGAGAGCTTCATCTCCACATGGCTGTTGTCACCCTCCATGTTCTGGGTCAGGTTAAAGCGAGTGTAGGAGCGTGGCTCCCCATTGAACTGGAAACAGTTACAAAACACCATGATAAAACACTGTAAGAACACTTAAAAGGCTGGTCATGTTTCATTAAGTTTTTCTTGAATATTGAAGGTTTTCAGTAAAACTAGTATCAGATTAAGATGATTTCATTTGAAGTGCCTACAAAATTCTCAGCAAATGCAAGCGTTTAAATGGCAGATCTCGTTAAAAATTGTGCTTTCAATGTTAGCTCTTGAATGGTTAATGATTGATTAAGATGGTAAAACTGATTAGTATGAAAAGTATGTCTTACGATTTTTGAAATTGTCGTCCTGGCTTGATCCATCGTGGCCTCAAATAACTGCTGCAAGAGATTGAGAATTGTTGAACTCTAGATCTCAGGGAAGTAGATCATCACCATAAAACAATACATTTCTTGTGTCAACCAAAACAAAATACATGATCATCAACAGAGATATTTCATTGTAATGCTGGTTAGGGTGCATTATGGAATGTTTTGTGTATGTTTCTTTGGAAGATATGGTCTTGAACTTTGACACCAGTGTGTTGGTGAAGCTTCACACTTCTCTGTTACATGTCATTGTGGAAATATTCCATTCACCAGGGAAGACTGTCAGCGAATTATTACTTCATTATCAGACTTTGTTATCATTATTTGACTTCTTAAGACTTGCATTATAGCATAAGTCATACTGATCATACTTTTGGGGCATGATAGATGTAGTCACTATGAACATTAAAAATAACTGCATAAAGATTTTTTTTTACTGTAAATAGGTTATGATGCGCATGTATACTGCATATACTATTTATATATTTGACCATAAGAACAAATACAATTTGATATGCATCCACAGTGAAGCACACCTATTTCTGTTTATTAATTACAAGTATTTTCATGGTGATTATTGTTAATTTTATTATAAAGATCCTCTTTTTGCATTTTGCATGGAGTGGACATGTTCATACAGTATTGCTATTTTAAATTACATTATTTTTCCATGAACTACCTCTTCAAACTAGGCTGGTGGTGTGATAAAATCATTCTTAAATAAAACATATCCTATGTACTGTAGCTCAAGTTTAATATAAGAATCTATTTTAATTCTTGCCATATACACAAGAATTATAAACAAGCTGAAACAGCTTTACATCAAATTTCATGTCACATAAACTCTCGATCTTTACACCCTCGAAAAACATTACGGACTGAAAGAGATCCCAAGGACTACATTGCTTTTTTTTCAGAGGCTGAAGGTTACAAATTAATCTAATAATCCAAAGCACAAGAGAAAAACACTGCAGGCAAGATAACCATGCATCCTTGAGACGGTCAGTTTCAACAAATGAATAACAAAAAGGGTAACAAACACTACATTTTAAATTTGCTCAGAAATAAAATTTGGTCAAGTCATTAAAGTACACATTAAAAAAAAAGTCACACTGAAGCAATGCACCAAATGTGCTTGGACACATGCAAGCTAGAGATAGGAAAATGAATGCGGGCTACACCCTACCGGGAAAGAACGTGCACACAATCAGATCAAACCAATCCTCACGTCCGTTGCGGCCTGACATGTAACCCTTACAGTCTTTTCCTGAGAAACTGCAGAGTTTGCAGGGGCTCCTTATGCGCGGCCCACTGATCTTCATTCCTTGCCTAAGCAATTCTATAGGTACATTTTACGGTTTATTTCTACATTTTATAAACCTCTAGACAAAGAAAAAATTTGATAAAAAAAAAAATAAAACAGCACTACGAGAGAAAGTAAGCTTCATTTCAAGCACCAAGGACAAGCCGGTCAATTTTTTATTATAGGGAATAAGAATTTTTTATTTTTTTTTTTAAATCTCCATGAGCGGCTTTAACAATCCCAAATCATTTCATAAAGTGCTGGTTTAAACTGTTCATGAAATGCACCCAGAATTTCAATGACTCTCTAAAGCTTCTTAATCATGTGACTCTGTGCCACCATCTCTCAAATACTTCTTCTGAGAAGTAAATGGACGAAATAACCTTGTTTCATTTACTCACATTTAAAAATAACCTCTGTAGACGCACGTTATAAATGCACAACTGTATTTTCTAGCCATCAAACTATTTCGGTTCATAATCTACAGTACAGTCCCAAAGATTCCAGACATTGTTGATTAATCTTTCCAGAACTGGCAAAGAGGATTAACTTGACTGTAGCAAATCATGTGATGGTCACACAGGGCGAAGACACGCTACAACGTTTTTCAAGGTAACACCAAACCTAAATGACCCGTTTTCAATTAAATATGAGAGCAATTCATTTTTCTAGGGTCAGAACAGCCACAATTAGCTTCATAAAGCAACAACTGCACACTTTCTCAAAAAGAAAAATGTTTTCGCAAGCAACACTCAATTTGGATAACAATCATAAAAAATGCAATGCAATGTAAATATTGTCCATTTCGTGCTAGAAATGATTAATTTAGAGAGATAAGCATGGTAACAGGTGACACGGACTCTGGGAAGGACAAGAAAACGTTGCATCCACCTGCCAGCAAATCTTAAAATGTAGCATTTGGAAAAAAAAAAGTGAAAATTTGACTTGAAACGCTACAATATTACCTCAGTTTAAATGCTGAAATTGTATTGATGTTGAAACTAAACGTATTTGATGTTACTTAAATTATCCCAAAAAGTTTAGCTTTGTTATTAATCGAATTGTAGAAGTGAAACAATCGCTATCTGATATTAACTTGACGATCTGCGTGAAGGTCAGCGGCAGAGCACGTGCTGCGTGAAACTCACTGCAGCCAAATAAAGGTACATTCGCGTCCGCACCTGCACTGAACAAGCCTGCAACAGCTGCCAAGCGATTACTATTATCATTTCACTCATAAAACGAACTGTAAGGAATCATCCAGACTTGATGCATAGCTACTCTTAAAGTAGAAATGGCCAGCTGTTAACATTCAGAAACCAATGCATTTCTATAAGCAGCCGTGAAGTGATCTTACCAACGCTCTTGAGCTCCTTCCTCACTGAAGGCGACAGTCACGAGCACCGCGAGCGCCGCACATACACATAATAACCTTGGAGACCCTGTGAGATTGTAGCGTGTTTCCAGTGAGGGAGGCGGGTGCTTTGGTGTCACTTCCTGTTTTCTATATTAGGAAATTATATATGAAATATGGATGTTGGTGCAAGGGATGACGAAGATTTACTTTGTATTAAATACTTGGTTTAAATGTAGCCTTTTATTCACATTCTGAGAGAATTTGCATAAAATGTGGTACTGTATAATTACATAAGAACTGAGTAATACTAATTAGTATGTAGGCTTTTTTTATCCCGTGGAGATGGTTAGTGCATTGCAAAAAAAATATGTATTAGGCTACATGTAAAATAAATTATGTTTCATGTTCACCTTCTACATGATTTAAAAAAAACGAATAAATGACATATTTTTTAAGTAATAAAAAGATTCTTTCATTTTTAAAGTGCCTGCTCAGCATCTGCCTCTAACATCTGTAAGTGAGCAGACAGAAGAAGAACATTTGGGCCAAAGAAATCTAACCTGGGAACCATTTTCCAGGAGGAGAACAGGAAAGTGATGGACGCAACCAATGTGGGTTTTCTTCAAAACTTAGCAGCACCTGTGAAAATACCAAAATATGGTCATTCAGATTTAGTTTTAACTGTGTCTAAATGTCTCTTCTGTTGGAGCTATTCTCTGACTGCCAGAGCACATTTAAGTATGTTCCTTACCCGTCACAGCCAAGACTACACATACAGGAACAAAGCAAAGAAAGTTATACTGTTCACCAATACATTATGTATAATATTTGAAATGATAAAATGTAAATATATGCTGTAAAATTGGTCATATAAAAATATTCTCTACTCACACTTTAGTTCAGACTCCCTCCAAAAATCTTATACCGGGAACGGTCACCATGATATGAGCTCAAGGGCACAAAGATAATATGAGGACTGCAACCACATTTTTTATTGATTTGTCTGCATTCATTTGTATTTATTTGTGAATATCAATATCGTTGCTTGATTACTGTTTAGAGTGACTTACGTTTAGGTCTCTTCTGTTGCTATTATTAAGGTAAACCCCATTTTTTGCAAGACACCAAAGCAGGGTTCTTTACAATCTCAGACACAATGGGTGGTCTATGATTTATGCCTCTATAATTAACTATCGCTGTGAATCCCTCCATTTCTGTTGCTCAGCTGAGCCATTTCTTCCAGCTTTTAGGAACAACTCATGCACAAACTTCATTTTTCCATCAAAGTAAAGAGATCCTGTCGTGTACCTCTTCTGTGAACTGCAAGAAAGCTGCAACAAACGTCCGGTGAGCTTTCAAGCGTGCTTGCTTTATTTCTTTGCAACAAGTCTACACAGAACAAAAGGACACTGAAATGTTATTTATGCGTACACTGAAGCTTCATTACCCTTTTTCTTTCACCCAGACTCTGAATTAGTTTCAGTAAATCACTGATACTACGTGCACCGGTTTGCGTTTCTCATTTCTTCACCTTTTCCCATGAAGTGAAATTCATGTCCACACAAGTACTTCTGATGCCCGAGCAGCGCTACTGTAATTCTTCATCCCAGAAAAGTTAAGTCCATGTCTGCCATTAGACAAGCAGATCAAGAACAAATACCCTCGCTGCTCTGTTTGATAGTAAACACTCCTGCAGAATATGTGAGAGAATTGAGGCAGGATGAACCAGAGACGCTCATTACAGTCTCACTGATCATGTAAACATCTGCCCACAAATCATGTTTTCATTCCCCATCTGAGGTTATCTGCAACAATTATGAGGAAATATTAATTTTTTTGATGCATGCAGAAACAAAATGCTGTAAGATAATAGAAGAGAAATGAATCAGACACATAATATTAAGTAAAGTAACATAATATAACATAAAAACACTTATTAAAGGAATAGTTCCTGCGAAAATGCAAAAGATAAATAAATGCAGAATAATAGTAATATATTATTTTTCTGTGTGATAGCTTACTACACTCGGTTTTGATGTCTGGTGCTCTGAGAAACCACTCTTTTTTTGACTAAATCTTTAGTTTAGTTAATCTTTTTTTTTTTACTGTATGACATGTCTTAGTAGTTGAAGCTAGGAGACTGATGTCTCTTGTCCTGCATGTGATGCACAGCTGTGGTGGACTCTTTTCAAGGTCTTTGTGTACTGGATACGAGCCCCAGACACAGCATGACCTTCAGCTTCAGATACCCGCCATGGCCGCACACCTCAAGTATGAACTTTTCCTACAGCAGCTGCACACACAATTCTTTCGCACGTCTTTCTGGCGAGGCACACACCCAAGGCCTGAAAGGACTTCCTCACTTTCTCAGAAGATCCTGTTATCAGGGTCCCACACGCAGGGGGAGAGGTCTGCACATAACCAGAATGAGATCAGGGAGAGAGAGAGAGAGAATAATGGAAGATATCTGCTTTGCCCTTCCCTGACCCCTTGATCTGACTGACCATCTCAACTGCAGTTCTCTCATATTGCAATCTTATCTATTATTAAACAGCTTCAGCAGATGGAACTGAAAACAAGACAGGCCCTTACACAGCTATGAATTTATTTTAGGGTGCTTTGGTTTCCTTTTTGAAGTTTGAAAGCTTAGTAAGTCCATGGAAAAGAGCCACTGGTACATTCTTCCAAATATTTGTTTGTTTGTTTTTAAGTGAGTGACTAACGATAGGATTTCTTTTCTTTTTCTTAAGTGATAAACTGAAGTGTGGGAAGTTGAAGCACATCATTCTTTGAGGATATCTTTACACTAACATCTTATTCGAAGAAAAAAAGTGTCTCGATTTGAAGATAGAGTGTTGCTCAGTCGGTGCGTTACCTGATAGGAGCGATTTCATTTAACGATATTTTGTTGTTAAGAACATTTCAATTTCTTTATGTTTGGTTTGGTCAGAGGTGAAGCCATATGAGTGTTTCACTCACAGCAGAAAGTGTTATTGTTACAGTAAATGTGAGACCACGATGACATACTGTAGCTTCACACGGAGTTCGTGGAGTTTAATGGAAAGTGCATGCGAGTGAATGTGAATACAGCATTGTTCAGTGGGAAAATTATTCTTATTTAAAGGTTTTCCTGTTTGGCTGTGCTTGCTGAAGTGGGTAGATTCAGCATTCATTCACACGCAGGCCTTTTTCCCCTCACATGTGTATACTTGTTTTTACTACTCCCTAGCAATGCCATATGTTCATTAAACTATTGTGGCTTATTATTATCTTTAATATTTTCAGTGTTAACTGCAAATTTTCTTCAAGTGCAGTGCTATGCTGGGTACACACCACAAGATAATCGGGCGGATTCTAGGCCGATTTCTCCTCTTCCGATAATCCTAGGTAATCTCCCGATTATCTTGGTGGTTTTAAAGATTATTTTGTGGTGTGAGGTGTGTTAAGAGTGACTGAAGCTGCTTGGAAGGACGTCGGAGGCACCACGATCGCGAATCCTAATGTGTGTGGGGGGGGGGACCCCGAGGACAAAACATGTTTATTCTCAAGTTTTTCCCGTGTTCACAGTCAGGACTCTCTTCGTGTGCTGTCTTGCGGCGCACACACACGCGCTGGAGAAGCAAAACAGTTAAATCTCAGATCTCAGGAGGTGAATATTACTAATGTTAGGGATCTGAACAAACCCTTAACCTAGGGCTGTCCAAACTCGGTTCTGGAGGGCCGGTGTTTAGCTCCAACTTGTCTCAATGCACCTGCATGGAAGTTTCTAACATGCGTAGTAAGAGCTTGATTAGCTGGTTCAGTTGTGTTTAATTAGGGTTGGAGCTAAACGCTGCAGGACACAGGCCCTCCAGGACCGAGTTTGGACAGCCCAAGCTGCCCTAACCCTTTAGCGCAGGGATGGGGTATCGATCCTAAAGGGCCAGTGTCCCTGCAGAGTTTAGCTACAACCCTAATCAAGCTCACCTGAACCAGCTAATAAAAGACACAGCTTACATTTTTTTCTTTCAGGGTTGGAGCTAAACTCTGCAGGAGAGTGGCCCTCAAAGACCAACAATCCCCACCTCTGCTTTAGCATAACCCATAATGCACAATGTCAGCCAAGACTGATGTAGTCTGCCTAATCTTAAAATGACATAATCGCACTATGCAGGTAATAAAATGTATCATAAGTAGAGAGGTACTTTTTTAATCGATTTTAAAAATTGTAGAAAAATGTAGGCCTACTTATTTGCTGTGCTGACCATCCTAAAGCCCTTGTATAATTTTAACTATAGCATGATATTCCATGTCACATTTAAAATAAATGTATTTTAAATGCACTAAATTGAAACAAATGTGTTACAAACAAGTTTTGCAGAAATTACATTTTAGTTATCATTGTCAGTACATTCAGCACTTCAAAGACAATTGAAGTAAGAAAAGTACATATACAGTACATGTCTCAGTATGGTATATAGGGCTCATTTAAGAAGGTCAAAAAATCCACACTTGATTAAACATTTATTATGAATTTAAACAATTACATTTTCTTTTATTCATAAATTACATGCAGTTAAATTTCAGAAATGTTTACATTGATGTTTACATTGATTTCCACACTACCCTAGTACATTACCCTATTTCCATAAGAAGTTAAAAGATTTTAAAATGTAAACCTTTTTTATTTTAAGTGATATTTTATTTGTTCAAAAACAACACAGTGCCCCGTTGAATTTCACTGTACAGACAAAAATATCTTCTTTTGTGCTCATCTGGTGGATATTTTCATAAAAGCAGTGGAAAATGGCTAAATCTATTGTAATGCTGTATGGCATGATGAAGAGCGCTGAGCATAAAGAAAACAGTGAGAGGAATGACTTTTACATAAACAGGTTATAATTTAAGGACAGCTTCACAAGAGCTGTCATGAGGGGAAAAACTAAAAATAAAGATGGAAGATAAACCCGGCTTCCGTCAATGTTGAAGAAGTACGTTCATGAATTCGGTCCACCCTAACGTAAAAAGACACCCCTAGGGATGATGCAATTCCCACACGTGCAGTGTGAAACCGGCCTTAGAGGTGAAGCATGCTTGGACGTGTGTGTGCGTGGTGCTGACAAGTGTTTCTGGAAGATACACTATCAGCTCTCTACAGACTGAGATCCCAAAGACAGCCTTTTATCAATTAAAATGTGGTCCTCCAATGCCGAATTAAATGCTTGGTGTTCACAGTATATACTAATATATATATATATATATATATATATATACACATACATATATGTGTATATATATATATATATATATGTGTGTGTGTGTGTGTGTGTGTATATATATATATATATATGTGCATATATATATATACACACAACCAATAAAAGTTTGAATCATGATATACTGTTAAAGTAACGGTGGTATTGAGAGTAGGATTTAAATATTGAAGATATATTAATATAACAACCTGCCCGAACAGGGGCCCTGGACCGCAAAACCAGTCATAAGTAGCACATTGTAACAAGCCAAAAAATACATGGGACAAAATTATACATTGTTCCTTTATGCCAAAAATCATTATGATATTCAGTCAAAAAAAAAAAATCATGCTCTGTGAAGATATTTTTTACATTTACTACCGTAGATATATCAAAACGTAATTTTTGATTAGTAATATCATGCATGAATTATTTTTTGGATTTATTTTTTATTAAAAAATGTTTTTTGCACCACCAGATTCCAGGTTTTCCAGTATCTCAGCCAAATTCAGACATGACATGCCAACCTGCAAAAACCCATTTGAGGGAGTTGAGAAGAAACACAACTTCCGGGAGACTTGGGATGGCTGAATATTGTCCTGTCCTAACAAACCAGTACCGTACATGAATGTAAAACCGTGTGACTGGTTTAGGTTTTGCGGTCCATGGTTGACGTCTGTTTAAAATACATCATCTCCACGCCTGTGGATGGCGCTACGGTGTGTAAAGCCCTCCACTGACGCTACAACCATGTCGAGCCGAAAAAGACCCGCTCAGTAGCGTCCAGAGTACTCGATTGGGGACCTTTGAAGGTAACGTATTATATACCTGGAAAAACATGCACTAAATGTAAACCGGAAATCTAACGTAGATATCTGTGACAGGTTCGAAATGGTGCTGCGGCGGATCTTTCATGCTTTGATCAATAACGCTGAAGTGGTGGAGAAGCTCTCGGAGTCTCGACCCATCAGACGCGCAGCGCAGATCACGGCCTTCGCCATCACTAAAGCTCAGATCGCCGGGAAAGACGCCTCGGTGAAGCTGCTCAAATCTCAGACTCTTCGCCAGATACGCGAGGAGACGTCAAAGATGCCCAGCGATGCGCAGGAGTTGGGTCGGAGAGCTACTAGACTGCGGGATACGTTTGTGAAGGAAGTGAAAGAAGGCTTGAAAGACGCCAACAGACAGTTAAAAGACAGAAAGTGACTGAATTAGTGAATCTATCAGTGGCACGTGTGAATACTTGGACAGCGTCATTAAATACTTCATTTAGAGCGCTCTGATGTGAGTCTGGGGTGCTGTGCCCACAATAAACTAAATATCACTGTAAAGTATGTAATGATGAATGGCTGTATGCAAGTGCCTATAATAAATGGATGATTTGCGATTAGTTGTGCCACCTTGTTGACTACATTTGAAACCACATAAACATGTCCACCCTACAAAAATATACTGAGAGAGCTCCTGTTCATATATGACGTCTATGTGACGTAACACGAGCATGGCGTATGACCGTCAAAATATCTCAAGCTTTGTTAAAATCGAAAGTATAAACATACGTAAGTTTGCTACTGTAGAATCAGTTTTTAGCCTGAAGTGAAAACGGGTTCCTGTGATGCATTAAGCAATATTTGTTACTACATGAGGATAGTTGGCGTATCAGTGGTGTGGTGACAGAAAAATGATTTAAAAAACCCTCTAACACTGAAGATAAACCGCTCTCATGCTGTGTATAAGTCCAAGATTGAAGATTCATTTTTCCTCATGTTAGGTTTTATTTCCCGTGCTATTTTTGCTGTCGCACCAATGGACACAGTCCAGTTTTTACTTGTTGACTAGCCATGTGCTGTCAAAGGAACAAGAAGTTGAATGTGAAAGCCTATTTTTAAACTATTTGACACTGGCATCTTGGAACACTTATCTAATAAAGCTATTAGATAAAGTTAATTAGACAAGCAGCTTTCCATTAGTGTTGATATTTTCTTAAAAACAAGCACTGGAATGTTTTACTGTGCTTAACAATGCTTGTTTTACACAGAATCATGATAACATGGTTGACAATGTTGTACTCAAACAAAAATTACAAATCCAACCCAAAAATGAAACCATAAGAAACTAACTATTTTATGAGTTGGCATTAAAATGTTTATATGGAGGACTAAAAAGCAAGACTAACTCCAACTGTACTTAAAGATACTGTCCTGTAGACGCGCGCCTGTAATTTTTCAAATGACCTTTGATTATAGTTGAGTCTAAGGTGGGAGAGCCCTGAATTAACCATTAATTCAACACAAATTAGTTCCAAAATGTTATGAGAGTGTGTTGGAAAGTTTTATTGCAATTCCCTCACCCTCATGTCAATACAAACTTGTTATTTGAAAGTGAAATGATTTGAGGAACGTCAGTAACCTTACAGCTTTTAGTGACCATTGCCCATTAAACAGTATTTAATTTTCCAAAGAACAAAATATTGTTCATGTTCCACAGGTGAAAGTAAATCATACAGGTTTGAAATGATCTGAGGATGAGTATGTTTTTGAGTCGACTGCCGTTTTAAGGTGCCGTAAATCTTCTCACAAAATAACAGCCGTGACGATCAACATGACAACTTTTCATTAATGCCCTGATGTGTACAGCTTGACAGAATAATGTGTGCCAGTGTCATATATATTAACCCCTCCACCTGAAGGAATACTCACACCAGCACTGTGCTGTATGAGAAAGATTTTGTTTTATTGTTCTTGAATTAGTCATTCTCTTGTTCGTTTTGATCAATGGAATGAATCAGATCAGTAGGTTATTTACATGGTTTCTTTTTTTTTCCAGTCCCAAAATGTCCCCAAAAAGCAGAGGTGGTGAGGTGGTAGAACAAGCAGTCTTAGTATACAAAACAATCATGTCATAGGAAGAGCAGGCAAGACCCCCCCTCTCCGGGACAAGTTTAGAAAAAAAGAAGTCTCTGTGGAGCTTCTAGCTGGATAACATCACCCCTGCGCCAAAGCCCCGTGAAGCTCTTCTTCCAGCCGAGACGGTTTGAGAGGGGGGACAGATAGAACGTTTTTCTCCGCATGTAATGACTCTGTTGTAGCGCGCTTGGAGCAGATGATGTTCAAATGGTGGGCAGAGGGGAGGAAGAGACAGGACTAGCTTCAAAATAGCACGTTAATCATCTGCTAGGCCCTGTTTTCTCCCTATTCCCCACAGCGCCCTGCATCTTGTCATTTGTTTCAGTTTAGGAAAATAAAGGGTGGTAACAGAAAAAGGGGAAAAATATATTCATACTATTTTTGCTTTTTTTTTTTAAATCTCTTGCTCTAATATACATTTTACGATGTCAAGAAAATAACTCCCATCATAATAGTGCTTAAGTAAAGCTCAATATAGACTTTTATTATAACAAAATAGGCAGTTTATGGAGGGTTAAATATCTGTTAAGATCTCATTGTACAATAAATTTCTTCCACATATGCGGTGGCATTTTATTGCCTCTTAAAAATATCAGTTCCTTACAAATGGCAGACTTTCCTAAATGTAAATCAAAGTGTTGAAAACACATACTCCGTGTAAGACACTGATTGTAGACTCCGACATTCTAACAGTGGCGGCACACGTCTCACATCTGTGCAGCGGGACATCATCTAAACACAACGGCTCCATAACGCAGACAATCAGAATGAGGAGAACAATAAGCATGCCAATACAACAGTAAAAGAAGAAAATCGACAACGTACATACGGGACTATGGTGGAAATGAACAATGAGAAAGAAGGGCTGAAGAACACCTGGTCTTAGAAGCTACAACGTGCAAAGTTTTGCTTTTTTTGTATGTGTGTTTCTCACCATTTTAATGAATCCGATGCCTGAGACTTGAGCTCCATGTTACCATTTCCACAAAAAAAAAAGAAAAAAGAAGAAGAACACAGAATATAATGGGTAGAATGAAAAGAGACTTGTCAGAAAATCCAGATCGCTGTCTTTGTCCTTACAAAGTAACCTCCCTTAAACATTAAGGAACTGTACCATTTCCAAACCCCTGGTAAACAGATGCTGGTCTGGCATAGCTTTGCTTTCTGTAAGCATGGAAGCAGTAAAGATCTGAGGAGGACAGATCATCTTCTCTTAAAATAGCTACTGAGGAACTTAGAAGTAAGAGGTGAAGATATAGGACTGAACAGAGATTGAAGTATGCTGGATTAAGGAATTAATCTGTTGAGTGAATTCAGCTAGGAGAAGCCCAGCTGAGCTCACCAAAAAAAAAAAAAAACTGAATAAATAAATAAACCAGGCAGAGAAAGGGGGATGATAAACTCCTGAAGGCGTTCATAGTTTCTCCTTGGACTGTACCCATATGTATGGACCAGACTGTTCCTCAATTATCTGCTTGACTTGATCGTAGATTTCTTCCAAAGTGTCCCCCTGAACAATAGCTGCAATGGAGAGAAGATCACAGTGATTAGACAAGAATCAAATAATGAGTACATTTAGAACACAAACTACCAGCAGTCATACAGACAGAGATTTGATCTTCTAAAAATATAAATATAATATGTTACACTCTTTCAATCTGCTTTGTTTACCCTCATGATTTTTCATTACAATAGGCATCAATACTCCTATTTTACAGGACTATAGAAATAAAATAACACAAAGTTCCATTCATCACAATGAGTAAAAAACCAAAGAAATAGTTCTGGTGTGTAGCAAAAATGGTAGAGGTTCACAAAATAAAATGTGGCTTTAAGAAAATAGCATAAGCACTGAAAAACCCCATGTTCTCTATCAAGGCAACCATGTAACCTTTATTTCCTTAGTGCTCTATATACAGTACAGTCTGTGTCAAACCAGAGATCACAGAGATAAACAGGAAATGGCAGAAGCAAGTCTGGAAACCTATCTATGGAAACAGTTCACATTCTGCTATAAAGCAGATCTAAAAGTAGTTAGCTCAAGTCAGTTCAGATCAAAAACAGTGCAAAGTTAAACAGGCAGCTCTACAAAAAACGCAATCAACTGGTGATGTCAAATATCACCCAGGAACTGGACCGGATACAGGATCATCTGAGTGTCAATGACTTCTTTCTGCTAGAAATCTTATAATTGGATGGATGGTTGGATCAACGTCAAAATCAACTGAAAAATGGGCCACTGAGCACAAAATTAAATTTCTGTGAATATTTTGAAGAACAGACCAAAAGGATAAGCAATGCAGATTTCTCACAATATTCTTTGCTCATATTTACAAAGGGGCCTGACAATTCTGACCACAACAGCACTGCATTGAGCAAACAGACCTGTGAAATGCTCCATGAACTCCTGCTCCAGCTTCATGGCTCTGTCGTAGGTCTTCCTGCCTTGTTCCTCTGTCAGTCTTTTATTCATCTCCCTGAGAGCAAACAGCATTACAGTAAATTATTTTATATTACAGCTCCTTGCAGGGGACATTTATGGATCAGTGGTCCATGCACACTAAACTATTTTGAGAAACAGTTTACGCAAACGTACACTGGTCATTGATAGCGTGACATTGCTTTTAATAGACAATGATCTTTGTAAATACTACAGTATTTGGATTGTTTGTCTTTTACTCACATGATGTTCTCCATTGATTTTGGTTTGATGAAAATAGCGATGGGGTAAAGCACAGCAACCTGAAGTCTCTTTATGGCGTTGCCTGATACATCTAGAATGCAATGTTTGCCCTGAAGACAGCAAAGACAGTGATTCCATACAGTTAGCAATAAGGCTGCATGTTATGCATTATAGTCCTGTGCTGTCAGCAGTGCAGGTATATCTCTAGAAACTAGACTAAGCTTTGTTTCTCTAGAACACCTCATGTAAACATTGTGTAGAGGCATTCAAATCTTTGTAGAGTTGTTAATAAAAACAATTCTTATGGTGAGAAACAAAACTGGATCTCACCTTTTCCGCCACCTCTCTGACAGACTGCACACTGGTTCCATACAGGTGACTGTTGTACTGGCCCGCCTCGATGAACTTGTGCTCCTGTATATCTCTCTCCATCTGCTCTCTGGACACAACAAAGTGGTAGTCTCTCCTGTCCACCTCATAATCTCGCTTCGGCCTTGTTGTATCTGAGACAGAGAGCAGCATTTGTCACAGGTTAAATTAGCAAATCTAGTTTACAGGTGTTTGATGGTTTGTAGTTCCAAATACATGTATATTTGACCGATGCATAAAGTATTCAATCCTGATAGCTGCTGCATCTATGTTTACTCTGCCGTAGGACTTTTCTCGTTTTTTAAGATTTACTCAATAAAGATTAGAAGAATATTTTTTACTCACTATCTCTACTATCTCCATTAATTTTTTTTAGAGCTAATGGATTTTGGCTTATTTAAATTTTTTTGGGGCTTATTTTCAATCTTTTAAAGTGGTATTTTGCTTCGGCCGCCTGGTTAAGAACCACTTTGCAAGCAATAAACATGAGATTTCTTCTCTACTACAGTGTGTTCAACAGACATGCTTACAAACCTGTTTGTTTGAACGCAACATTAAAAAAATATTTGGAACTGTTAAATCTTTTAAATAAAGATAAATAAAGAAGGGTTTCTGTATTCTTTTGCACCATTAATGGTCTGAGTCTACTATATTTTGTAGCGCAATACTTTTTTTTTGGAGAAACAGTTGTTCACGGTTTAATAATCTCACTAAACCATATGTGACCCTGGACAACAAAACCAGTCTCAAGTGTTACTTTTCGGAATTGAGATTTATACATGATCTGAAAACTTAATAAATAAGCTTTCCATTGATGTATTATTAGCAATATTTGACTACTATTTGACTATAGTACTATAGTACAACTATATAAAAATCTGGAATCTGAGGGTACAGAAAAATCTAAATGCTGAGGAAATCACCTTTAAAGTTGTCCAAATTAAATCTTATCAATGCATATTATTAATCAAAATTCAGGTTTTAATATATTTTTAGTAAGAAATTGACTAAATACCTTCATGGAACATGATCTTTACATGACCCATACTATGTATTTTTGGCTATTGCTACAAATATACCCCAGCGACTTAAGACTGCTTTTGTGGTCCAGAGTCACACATAGCCAGATTTCTTGTGGCTAATATTCAAATTTAATTGAAATTTGTAATTTTGAGGTAGCAACTGTAATAATGTGTCTCATGTAATCTAATCAGTTCATACAGTATACAGATACTTACGAGGAACACAGGAACCAAATTTGTCAGGGAACTCTGAAATCAGGTCATCGTTTACTCTGTCTTTCATCGGACCCAAGATAATCACTGGTCGGGAGTAGTTAACTGTTAACAAAAAAAAAAAAGAGTCATGAAATCAATTACATTCTCCTAAAAAGAATCACTTATGTTGTTTATATGGACAACCATTAGCATTTTACCTTCCTGCTGACAGACTGGCTCATAAGACAACACATATTCCTCTTGACCACCTGATATATAAACACATACATTTAGGATTAGAAAAAAATATTTTGTGTTATAACATCCAGGCAAGCATATTAAGACCCTGAAATCGATGCAATGGTTTCTGCTCATGCAATATTATTAAAATGTGTGAAATTGCAAAGACAGCTATGTGAGATCCACTTGTGGCCACAAGAGGCCCTCTATGCCACACAAATGAATAGTGAATAGCAATGGAGTCCTCCGTCATGGTTGGTATGAGACTGTCATAATGATTAAAGTGGAGCTCTTTCTGTGGATCTCAGTAGGCCTGATTGCCAAAGGCTGACTGCCCGCGTGTGCACTATGTGTTAGAGGCAGATACGTGCTGTAAATTAATGAACACTGTTCATCAGAGTTAGGGGCAGCATTCCTAAGAGCCTGTGACATGCTAGTGCTGTTTAACAGCATTGAAGTGTAGCATATTGTGCACAATAAAACGCAAAATATTAAGCATTTATCTCAAAGAAATAGAACTGTCTAGCAGTTTTGTTAGTTATTCACATGTATGAGAGATCACAAAGAAAAACATACAAACTAAGTGTTTATTATGACACTACATTGCACTTCAGCTATATCATTTTCATATATTTTCAAGTAATGAAAGCATTTATTAAAGAATATTAATATAAAAATAAATTAAATGTGTCTTATGCTTACTAATGCTGAATTTGTTTGATCAAAAATACAGTATAAATTATAAAATTGTGAATTATTATTACAATTTAAAAAGTTTCATATTTTAAAATGTGATTTATTCCTGTGAAAAGTTCAAAAGAAATGTATTTGAAATAGTTTAAATGATTTGTAACATTAAAAATGTTCTTACCGTAACTTGAATTTTGTAAAATAAGTTTCATTTTTTTTTCTTAAATACTGTATGTTTTGTTTCATTTCATGTGTTCTTTTTAAATCTTACTGACCCCAAACTTGATGTAGCACCAGTGAAAATGTTGAAAAAACCGTACCGTAACCGTAAAAGTGTACGGTACCATGCAGTAACTGGTAATGCCCTGCTCTAATGCACAGTCTGTACTGCTGATCACAGCGGTGTGTAATATCTGGCCCCCGTGAGACAGTATATATCTTTAGAGTGGCTTTGATATAGCACCACTGTGACTCTGACTGTCTCTGACAGAGAGAGAGGGCAAGGGCTGGGAAGTGATGGGGGGTGCACTGTTGCTATGGAGACTGAGCCAGGGGCTGGCAGAGGGCTCACTGATTGATTTTGGTATTGTATCTCTGTGGCTTCTGGAACATTACCCAGCCTGTCTCACTGCAGTGCTGCTTAGTTGAGGGGGGCAGGCATTTAGCAATATAAACTCCACAATAGAATAGCTTGCTAAGGTTTTTTACATTGGTTATTTATTTATGATGTTGCATTAAAAAAATAAATCTCCCATACATGTTAATGCATAGCAGAGAGGATAGGAAAGAGAATAAGTGTTAAATGTGCGAGATAGAAGCAGACGGGAAAGACGGATGAAGGGCACAATGGAAGGAAGAACTTACGGTAACTACTCTCACTATCACTGGCATTAGAGGTGACATGCTCTGAAATCATAACAGAGGGGGAATGGATGATGAAAACCAAGAATAGGAACATGATGATGCATGAGGTGACTTCAAATAAGTGAGAAATACCAGTCCTGAGTCTCACCATATTGGAGAAATATTCACATCACTAAGGGACACAGTACACCTTCTGAGATGGGTTTTGTGGCTTTTAGTCCACATCTGAGGACCTCATTTTGAGGTCATACGCTACTGTACTTGACAAAGTTGCCTAGCACAGGTCATAGTAAAATTCATAAAGTGTCCTTGAGCTCTGGAAAGGCGCTATATAAATAAAAAATATTATTATTATAATAATAATTCATTCCAAATAATTAATAATAGTCATGTTTTTGTCTACTATCCGCCATTGATTCATTTATCTCTTCAGGTTGTACATCTAAACATACTCTAATAAAACTAATAGAACCTAAATATTTTCAGCTAGTTTGCCCTATTTTCTTGTATTTCTTTAAATGTAGGTCTGTGGAATAGAAAATGTTTTAAATTGGATAAACTAGCAGATTTTCAGGATTAGAATGTTAAAAGGCATATGGCAAAAGCAAAAATTCTGTTGACATTTATTTACTTGTAAAAAACCATTAACTTTAATAATCTTTGGAACACAAATGAAGACATATTTTATATATTTGTTTAATTAAATTTGTATATATATATATATATAAAAAAATTTTAAATATAAAAAAATAAACATTTTTATATTTTTGTCCAATTCTTCAACCACAATTAGAAACCTTTTGAAGTTTGAAAATGTAACCATAAATGTAATGCACATAAATGTAAATCAAATGGTATTTTGTAGAGACAGAATTGCTTCAAATGATAAATAATAAAAAAAAAAAATAAATAATTTAAAAATAATTAATTAAATCTCTTCATTATATAAAGCAGGGATCGCCAACCCTGGGTTTGGAATGCTAAAATCTGTACGGTTCAGCTCCAACCCTAACCATTTAAACCTTAACCAGGTAATCAAGGTTACAGCCAAAAAATTACAGGCACTTGTGTTGGAGCAGAGTTGGAACGGACCCCTGATATAAAGTGACCGTGTCGCTTCAGAAGATTTGTTATTTTTAGAAGTCTTCCAGCAAAGGATGACTCCTCTTGCATACACAGCTGGATTCGAAGTTGTGTCCAATGAAATGGTCTCTAGATTAAGTCCCCTCAGTCACACAAACCTAATTTAGCTACAAATATTTGGAATTAGGCTGTATTTTGATGCTTTTGCTCAAATCAGTGAGGTTTTATGGAGTTAAACTATTGGATGACGACCACTGTCAATATAAAATATGTCAACCAGAAAAAAATTTACCAGAAAAAACATAGTAAACTGTAATTAGATAATAGTTTGATCTAGAGTATGATGGCAAATTATTATCAAAATAACAGATTTTCTCATCAAGATAAATATAATATGGAGGTACTGAGTGAGAGGAGATTCCATAGAGTGAGACAGTGAGGCGGTGAGAAAAGTTTTACCTCCACTACCAACAGCAGAAACGGAAAACTCTTTTTTTCAGGTACTGTATGAATTATGAGAGAGAGGAATGAAATATGTGAGAAGAAGAGAGATAGACTGGAGGTCTGGTCCAGAGGTGACCGAGTGGGCATCTACACGGGGAACTTACTCTGGCCTTTGGATAGCATGTCATCTGGGTTGTCCTGTGGATCGGTCAGGAAGGGAGCAACAAGAGAGACAACAACCACAAGAGTACAAGGGTTACTGAGACACTCTAAGGCCTGGTCCAGCCACTGAACACAGCAGGCACCAAGCTCTCTCTGATGTTGCTCTGGTGTCTGCTGCGTCCAGTGGAGCAGTGCCCACCTCTGTCCATATGACCTGCCGCCCTATTCTTGCCAAGCATTGAGCTGGAGTGCTGATTTCTGTACTTACGGTCCACATCGCTTGTTTCCTGCTCACTCGCCTCCTTGTTCTTGTAGAAAGGGAACTTGCGGGAAAACTTTTTACGCTTGTCATTGAGGGACTGTTGAGGAAGAGAAGGAAAGGGAGGGCAAAAGAAAAGAAGGGAAGGGGAAGAGGGCTGTCTAATGTCCGTATGGAAAAAATAAAAGATGACTGTTCTGCTCCTGACTTTGTGGACCTCTGACAGCTTACTACAATTTATAGGCGTTAACTCAATTAATGGAGGATGTCACAAAGTCAGAATTGTACATGAAATGCATGAAGAACTGAAGTAGACAAATAAATGGATTTGAGTCATAGACTCAAAAAAACAGCTAGCAGCAGGAAATCTCGAAAGCAAGAGAAGCAGACAGACAGATCTGCATGCAAAGGGTAAGAAGCATTGTGAGTGTGCCAGAAGCATGTAGCGGCCTATAACTGCTTTGGTTGTGGCTGCTTTTCTTATCAGCAGCAACATGCAACTAAAACAAGCTGGCCTGATTTCCTTTTTCTTCGTTCAAGGGCAGATGAATAACAGCATGAAATACTTTGCTGCAGAAACAGCCTGTATGTAAAAAATTATTTAAGCATTACTCTATGGCTTTTTTCTTTTCTCTGTGGTGATGCTGCACCAGGACTACAGGTGCATTTTTATTCTTATGCAGCGATTAGTTATAAGCCTGGCTGGTTTACACTGCAGCACTATGGATTACTGGAGAGCATTGCAAGGTAGGTAAAAAGAGAAAAGTGTGAGGATAAAGGACAGGAGAGGAGGAGGTGTGGCATACAGAAGGACAAGCAGTCCAACATCAATGGCAAGCGTATTTGTCCTTCATTTTCCAATCATGCATGTTTGGTCGGGCTGTTAGATAATCTGTTGTTTTGTCGTCTATGCCTCATAAATGAGTTATAGATGTATTACAGTACTGTTATATGCGTTGTTTTGGGTCTGCGACACTTGCAGCTACGCATGCTGTTAATTTAGACCGGACCATTCATATGGCAGACTGATTAGTATCAGAATATCGCATTCCACCGAATGCACTGAGCATCATTAATTGTGAGTTAATATCGAACGGTCAAACTTTCACAGAGGTAGGAACATCAGCAAACACTAACTTGTAAAGCAATTTGAAATGCATTTCAATGTAATTCTAGATACACAGTATAAGCAACATACTACAGGAGCTTTGTTCCAATCCCTAGTGACTTGCCTACTCCTAAGCATTTAAAACATCACACTCCTAATGAACTGGTTGTTCCATATGGAAGCAAGCAAGCATATTTCAATTCTGCTTTCTAGGACGTCTCATTTTGGCCAAAATCTAAGGCAGCATGCCAATGTAATTAATCAGATGATTGAGGTCAGTTATATTTATTTATTGAAAGAAATGACTATTTTTAGTGATGGTTCATTAAATTATCATTTTTAATGTTACTAAATAATTCTATTTCACTAAATACTCACAAAATACAAAAATGCTAGAAAATTCGAACACAACTTAAAATTCTAATTTAACCTTGATTGTTTGTGTGCGCATGACGCAGGGGCTTTCAATGCAAAGTGTTGCAAATCAGTTACTTGCGAGGCTCTGATTCAGTCCGGATGTGGCTTTAAAAGACATAGTTAGTATTGGCAGCAAAGCAACTCACTTGGTTTTGGAACAGAGCATCGCTGAATACTTTGTAGGTATGCATGTATAAAAAAAAAATTACTCACCCCTTTTTCTCGTGACTTGGAGTTGAACTTAACTGTCTTTAACCTTGCCCTCTCCTTCTTCTCCACTCTTGAGAGAAAGCATAAGGACCACGTATTACATTAGCCATTAATCACAATTTATCAGTTACACTGAATTTTATTCTCCAACATCTGAACATATCTAAGACAAGCACTTGATGCTACAGAGTGTAGCCTATCAGCTAAGCATGCACCATGACTCAGGTATGGTCTAAGAATTCTGGAGGACTTTGATACAAACGCAAAGATCAGCATGACCTGCATTCCAATAAAACTACCAGCTTAAATGTACCTGTGACGACAATATTTATTTTTGTAATTTTATAAGCTTCAGGTTCTCACCTTCTCTTGCTGGGGATAACACCCATTTCCTCCGCCTCTCCTTGAGGAGTGACCTGCCGTGCCTGCCACCACTCATCATCTGAAGCATTTACTACATGCAGTATGTCCCCAAATTTGAAGTTCAGGCCTTGGCTGGGCAGCCCAGAATCCTTAGTTTTATCATAATCAAACAGCGCCCTGCAGAAAACAAAAAGTCTAAGTAAGGCCAAAGGAAAAATATACTTGCACCTTTAGCTGAGAGCATATGGTAAAGTCTGACCAGAAGCTTCAAAAACTGCTGCAGTGTGAAATATAAGATATCTTATTCCAAATATGGAATTTAGTCTATTAAAAAACATTTAATGTGGGCAAGAAATGGAAATTGTGATAGTCTTTTCTTCCATACAGTGACGTAAATCCATGGAAGAGAGTTTCTATAGTGACTTTATTTTCAGTTCCTTGTAGAGTATTGTTGATATTTGTCCTGTACCTGACATATAGCGATCTCTTTTGACTGGTCCTTAGAGACCCTGAGCCTGAGCTGATGCTGCTGTTCATCATCTGCTCTCTTAGGTCATGGATCTTGGCTTCAAAACGGCTGTACTCTGAAAAACAAGTATCCCCCTCATAAGGCATTGTGTGTATCAGAAAATAAATGCCTGAATAGCTGTGCATAAAAACAATGTTATCAATAAAGCACTTTTATTTTTTTTTCATATGTCATGGTAAGTAGCAATTGGACATCAATTTATGTCCTACAGTGGAATTATACGGCATATTAGTTTTTGATCTTTCCCATAATGTTCACAGGACGTAAATGTTGTACAAATGTAAGTGATGCAGAACAACCACTGACTAAAAAGTCAGACTAAAATGTGAGGTTATTGTGAGTCTATCTGTCGTCATTAAACGGATGTCCTGTCATTGTTAAGAGTATAATGATGAACACTAAGGATTTTTTCATTCGATTTTTTTATGAGACCTGATTAATCTGACCTAATGGCAATAGAAGGCTAATACAGCGTTTTACTTCTCGCAATAAGACAGCTAACGCCAAGTTCAAACTGCATGATTTTTAAAATAGTTGTGTCACAGATCTTTTCACACTGCATGATTACAGCATTCAGTCACTGCTGTGTTCACACTGCATGATAGATAGGCGACAAGGGGTTTCACACTGCACGACTTCACAATAGAAAGAATAGCAGACAACTCAGTCTCAGTACTCGGTCTCACAATGAAACATGACATGGAAGCAACGTAAAGTTACGTGTGCAAGACCGGAGTTCTCATGTGAGACTGGGATTATTATTAAAAATGGTAGCAAGCAAAAGAAGCTTGTCATCCATACATGTCATTTGCGCTGCCCTGGATGTTGCTCTCTCATTGGCTGTAGGTAATCGCCAATGTTATTTTCAGTCAGAACACATTCTGGTGGTCCAGATATTTAGCATGACAAACATCCCAAGGGTGTCAGCGACTCGTCGCTGATTCTCTCAGATCGGGTCTTTGATAGTTCACACTGTGTGATTGTCACTCGCGTGAACGAGCACCGATTTGCCTGTGATTTCAGGCATTTGTTGCAAACATCTCAAAACCTGACAGTATGTCAAAACCGGGGCTAAACTTGTGCAGTCTGAACTCGGCATAAGAGACTCCTGCTGATCATTGATTGCTTTGTTGTTTGTTTTTAATGAGTGCTCAAAATGATAGACATGGTTTCACATCAAGTAATACTCACCCTCTGGTCTGTACTGGGCAACGATGGTGACCGTTTGTCCGGCGTTCTTCAAGGTCGCAGCTGCCTGTTCGTGAGTGGCACCGCGTAGGTCTATTCCATTCACCTAAAGGTGCAGACAGTTTTTTATCGTTAGTACAAGCAGTATGACAGTGGTCTGCACACCGTTGAGCACTGAGCTCAAGGTGTCTGCTGAACACTGCAAGAAAAACTCCTGGTCAGATGCTCATCTTCAGTGTGTGGCAGGGTAAGGTTTCAGTGCCCACTGTAATACTTACAGACACCAAGCGGTCTCCTTTCTTCAATTCTCCACACAGGTCTGCAGGGCCTCCAGCCAGGATGAAGGAAATAAATATGCCCTCTCCGTCCTCTCCACCCACTATGTTAAAGCCAAGCCCTGTAGAGCCTCGATGCAGCACCACCTTCCTGGGTTCCCTGCTTAAGCAAAAATTCAAAACTAAACTTACAGACTCGCAGCGCATACTGTTCATTTTGTCTGAAATAGCAAAAAATGTTACAGTTAGCAAAAATACATCGTCCTAAATCATGAAAGTATGCTGTGTTCTCTGTACGTCATACAGCATCAGTTATAATTAAATACAGAATAGTTAATAAGATCTCTTAAGGTCTCTTAAGCAGTAATTCCGATGCAATGTTTTCACAGTAATACTTTAAAATATTTAATTCATTTAAAATAAATTGGAACTGTATGCCAAGTGCATTTCTATATACAAGGAGCAAATTGAGATTCTTTTTAATATTATTAATTCCTTGAAGAGTGCAAGGACAGTGTATAAAACTGACCTCTTGGAGGCACTGCTGGTCCAGTTCTATCGCACACAGTCACAAAACAACCCTGTGGCTAACTTACAATACTGATACTGTAAAATAAACACCATTTTATTATAATCACCTCCTGCCTATTAAACTAGACATTGCTATAAAAATCAACCATGAACAAAATGACATCTAGAATGGACCACATGCTCCTTCCAGGCTGTGCTGTATGTTTGATTGTTGCGTTAAACTTCAAATCCTCCTGTGCACCTAAATGGTCAGATTAATAGAATTGTTTGTTCTGCTGGATTACGACAATCTTGTTTATTCATTTTCTGGCAAGCTGGCTAAGAGGCTTGATGATGCGCTGAGGTTTTTATGAAAATGAACCCACACATGATGTGGATGGGCTAAATCTGGAGCTTATCAAATTGCTAAATCAACAATGATGCGTTGTTATTTAGTAAGAATTCTCTACCTGTCTAAGTGTCTGGTGGTACATCTGGATAAATGGCTTAACCACATCCTTTTTGCAACCAGTCTCATTTTTAATTGTGCTCTTTTATGTGGGCTAATTCTAAAATTAAATATATTTATATATAAATATAATCTTGTAAAATCATCACATGTGTTTCTCAGACGTGGATGGCATGCTGAAAAACGAACTGCCATCTGCCCTCACAATTGTCAACTCCCTCAGTGAGCCATTGCAGCTTTGGCCAACTGACCTGTGTAAAAGTAAATAGCAATTTGATACTCCAGTGAACTTTATTAAAAAAGTTCACAATATCATCCTGAACATCACACATGAGACCACTGACTTGTTCTGGCATCATATTGTAAAAAACAATCATGAACAGCTTGATGCTCTGCTTTTATTGAACTCAAACAATAAGCTTATAAGTACAAGACTAATCCAATATTCAACTGCTGACGCTAAGTGTACCACAAAATAAAGGAAGGCACCCCTCTATTGAGAATATACAGCACTATCACTGCAGTCCGAAAAAAAAGAGACTATTATGAATTGTCCCTTTTAATGAATTACTGAAGACTATTCTTCATCAGATCAGAATTAAATCTGAAAATCTGAATAAATCTGAATGGTGAGCTTTCTTTAAACTGTAAAAGAGTGAAATGCTGATCTATACAAAAAGACAGCATTGCATAGTTTTTCAATGCATTATGGCAAGTCATTGTAGATTAATGTAGACAATTTTTGACATTACCTGGTTACATCATCATCCCCCACCATGGTTTTCGGGGTTGGGGAGTAGCGTCCAGAATGCACCGGAGGCAACGGCTGGCTCAGATAGCTTGGAGGGCTGATATGGTTTTCCATGTGTTGCGAATAGGCTAGGAAAGAAGAAAACAGGCATAACCATTAAAACGGGTGACAGAAATAAGTTTCAAACAACTCGAACTGCATTACCAAAGATCTTTTTACCTAATCCTCCAGAAATGCACAATTATATGCTACTGAGTTTGCAATCCTGTGAGAAATAGACACACGCTGACAGTAAATGATACCCTGGGATGAGCTTTTAGCACCTTGGCCTCCACTGCATCTCCGCTTACAAAGATATCCATGTGGGGGAAAGAGACCTGGGGGTCAGGGTGAAACTGAGCTTAAACTATCCTTATTTTACCCGCTTTGTCTCTCTGTAAAGGTCTCATTTGAAGCAAACAGCTAGCTGAGCTCATGAAAAAAGGCTTCCTGGGTATTGGTGAATCATCATACAAGCTCTGTTGACGGGATGTATTATCCATGAATTTGTAAATCACAAAATTATAGTCAAACAAGAAAAATTAGATAGTATAATTATTTAATGATTTTCTCAAGTATTCAAAAGAGCTTATATGTCAGGTGTCAGTATTTGCCATCTGCCGTTACTGTTGTAATCTCACCAGTGTGTGGAATGCATGTTTAAATGTGTTGCAATGGTGATATGGTGAAACAAAACAATCTTCCCTATAGTTTCCACTTTATGAAACACTCCTCTTACCCGTCATGAGATGTGACATCTTTAGTGGGATGAGACCAGATATGTGCTCTCAGAGAGCAACATTCAAGACCAAAATGCGCTTGAAAAGGAAAGGACAATATAATGTAATATAATGTAAGAAATAATACAGTGCTGTCAAATGATCCAAAATAAAAGTTTTTTGTTTACATAATATGTGTGTCAATACTGTGTATATTCATTTTGTAAATATAAATACAAACACTTGCATGTATATATATATAAAATAAAATGTTTATATTTAAAATATTTGTATATAATATCAATTATATGAATATAAACATATATATATATATATATATATATATATATATATATATACTGTACTGTGTGTGTTTATATATACATAATAAATATAAACAGTATACACATATACTTATTTTGGATGCGATTATTCGCAGTTAATCATTTGACATCAATAACGTAATGTAATGTAACAATGTACACAATTGCTGTGTATATAATTTTTAGCAGAGTAAAGTTTTTTTTTAGTTTCTTATGCTAATCAAGGCTGCTTTATTTGATCAAAAATGCAGTAAAAAATTCAATGTTAAATATTATTACGATGTAAAAACCATTTTCTGTTTTAATATACATTATAATCTAATGTATTCCTGTGCAAATCAGATTTTTCAGCATCACTATTACAGTTTTCGGAACCTGAGATACTTTTTTGAGGTATCTTTGATGATATTTTTTCTGTTGCCGACATTCATAATTCTAATAATAAATAAGCGTGTTAGAATGATTTCTGAGGGACCATGTGACACTTTAGACTGGGGTTATGGCAGATGGAAATTCAGCTTTGCATCACAGAAATAAATTATATTTTGAAGTATATTTAAATAGAATCCCATTATTTAAATGGTAGTAATATTTCACAATATA
>JAUMHI010000034.1:2320862-2345949 GCA_032359435.1 Enteromius unitaeniatus
ATATATATATATATATATATATATATATATATATATATTTGTTTCTGTATTTTTTCATCAAATAAAAGCAGCCTTTAAAGAATCTTCTTTTAAAAAATAAATAAATAAATAAATAAAATCATACTGATCCCAAACTTCCCAAAACTGATCCCGGTAGGATATATATAAATTCGCCATGGATGAAAGGTAATGATGAATGATATGAGTGCTATTAAACTTAACTGAGCCGGTTAACATCGCTGTTATCTGCTTTACACCCATGAATAGGACTTTACTAACTATCTGTGCACCCACTCAGGTCTTATTTTACAATTTGTCATCTGATATGAGCTCTCTGATGGTTGGGAGATGTATATTTGGGCCCAGTGTGCTGGAAGCAGCATTCTCTCCTACAGTACTGCACTACAGCCTATAACAGAACGAGAGGCTTAGCTGCAGAAACCTTGTTTTACCCTCAGGCAAAGCAGAGAGACAGAGTGGCACGAAAAAAAAAGAAAAGGCCAACAGATGGTAAAATGCATGCTTTATGGCTCTCCATGGGGACAAAAATATAATCTACTGACACGAAGGCTCCCCCTCTGCAATACACTAACCAAATCAAGCAGATCAGTGTGCCCAAAAAGCACGCTCAAAAAAGAACAGCACTTGAACACTATCTACAAGCTATAAATTGCATTATTTCTATTCTGAGTCAGGCTGCAGAATAATTTGTGCACACTTAACAAAATGATTTCTCGTTTATTAATTCTGACTCAGGTTCGCTTTCTGAGGCTCGTGTACCATCGTTCCACATGCTACCTTCCACGCATTAAGATATTGCTGCTTGGATTAGCAAAACAGACTTGACCATGTGATCCTAGCCATGATTGAATTTGTGATTTGTCAAGAACAGCAGAGAAAAGCAACCTTGTCTGCTGGCTCCACCAAAATCAACTCTAGCTTACTTGTACAACCCAATGAACTTGGAGTCTTTACAAGGATTCGAATTTGAAATGTGCTTTAACCATCAATACAACAACAGAACGACGCAATACTCTAACACAATTTAGGTCAAATAGTTTTCAATTATTTAACTATTTTTATTAATGCTTTTAACCACTGAAAGAAACAAACTAAACTGTATTTGCTTCTGCAAAGGATACACGTAATATCCAATGTAAGGGTAGTGACAAATTATTTATCCCTATTATTCTGATTAAAACTGATTATCAAAGAAAAAAGTAGAGCTGGGATGGGGTTCTAATCAAATGTTTTCGACTGGATGAATTGTTCCCAATGAGATCCATCAAGAAGCAATTAGAAAATAGATTTGTGTCAATATCCATTAACTGCTGACTGATGCCAAAATTTGTTATCTTATAGAGTCATACTAAACTTTGAGCACCCATAATGTAAAAATATACATTCTACTGCAAACTTTAATTCAGGTAAATGGTCACACTATTGCCACATTCACACGAGCAGAATCCGGTTGTCAATCCTGTATTTGAGTCCTCGATACGTTTACGTTCACACACAGTTCGGTTATTTATGGGTGTGACAACCGCATTCTGTAACCGAACTAACACCTGTAAATTTTCCGGACTCACAACCGCATTCTCAGAACACAAGCACTGTGCGAACTGAACAGGACTGGCAGCGGTAACTTACAGTGACTGAGAAATAAGCTACGTGTCATCTAAAAGTTTTAGATCTCGTCAGTTTTCCACCAGAGCAGCTCCAGTCAGTTTTGTGTTAGGCGCTTGATCGGACTCTTGTCTTATCAGAAAGCAATAAGACTTTCATTTTTACAGACGTTGCCATCTTTGATGTTACTTTGGTCACTGTCACTATGGTTACTGGTAAATAATACGCTAACCTGGTTTTACCAAGTGCGACATGTCCCTGGATCAACATCTTTGCTGACCCTGGAATAATACTGTGATTAACCAATCAGATTTGAAGAAACAGTTTACAGTTTTAGGCTTACAATAAGTGTTTGGTGCTTGTCAGTTATCTATCATTTCAGAATATTGGTTATTCTATTAATATTCTGTCTAGTGGTTTGAACTGATTTGTGTGTCTAGAAGTCATATACTGTGACCGATATAAGGGGGGTTTTGTCTAATTGCCCCATACACAGGGGAGATCAGTGCTAATAGCAGAGGCTTTGACTTTGAGACAGGAGTCATCCATCATACTGGGGTACATGGCAAGCATCCTGTTTAAGGATTAAAAACGAGTGTGTCTAAAGGAAGTTGTGTAGGATGCATCAGAAAAGGCAGAGAGATCAAGAGCTTTTTATGATGAAAGCGTGTCTGATTTGGTGGTTTTGTGTCTGTAAGTGTGTTACTGTGTGTCTGGGGTCAACAGCATTTAAAGAGCTTAGCAGTGAAGAATGAGGTGGTTGATTATGTAAATGTAGAATAACTTTAAGGTAATGTTCTTTGACGGATATGAGCTTACTAGGAAACTATTCTGTCTTCAAAAGTCTAAATGGTGTAGGTCAAAAGATGTAGTCACCACAGTACTGGCGGCTTTGAAGCTACAGTACAAAGCTAAAGTCCCTTTCACATGACTTGCATCAGGCTTACATCTCTTTCAACAAGCGTCCTGCAGTGCTTTGACATCCACATGAACAGCACTTCATATAAGTGCTGTTTAGACATGTTTAATTCTCTTTTTTATATAGTCATTGTCTGACGCATTCCTATGAACACCATCATGCCACCACTGTTTCTTCAGTGCCAGTGCCATTAAAGAACTTCCAAATGGATGAATGTGGAGAAAGGATATGCATTTTAAGCATACTGAGTTTATATTGGTAGTTGATGTTTCATAAAACTCAATCTTAATTAGAACAGGCTACCAGCTACAGTACATAGTAATGTAACGGTATTGTAAATACCATCGTACCGCAATATAATTTTTTTGACTCGATAAAACGATTACATTTTTTGTTATTAAAATTGAAGTTCCTGTTTCAAAGTTTACAGACAGATGGCTAATGTGTGTGCCATTGATATGTCCAGTGTTCATGTAAACTGTTTAATAAACACTTTTTTGAGCATCTTCATTAGCTTTGTTTTTTTATGTAAATGATTCAATAAATACCGTACTGTGAAATTTGGATACCGTTACATCCCTAGTAATGAATCATTATTTGCCTGATAATCATTACCTGGGCTTTTTAAAGGTTTTAAACAAAGGCAAGAATTCATTCTGTGTAAACGCCCCCTGAGAAACACAACCCGTCTTAAAAATACTACCAGAGAAGTTCAGACAGATCACCACCCTCTGCATTACTGAGTCATTAGTGCCATGTTTAAGGGCAGGAAGACATACGGAGGGGCATTTGTGCAGCAGTGTCATCACCTCTCCCACACAACACAAGCTTTAATGGCTACAAGGGCGGCACGTTCAGACAAGAGCAATCGATAGTAGTTTAGTCCTCTCCTCTGTGGCCTATTAGTGCTCCTGCTGGCAGGGCTACGAACAGAGCACAGATCAATACAACCACTGCCGGCATGGGCTTCACACACCGTAACAGTACAAGTAAGACACTTTATCTTACCCCCCCCACCCCCCATGTGGAACTCACAGTTGGTGATGTCAGGAGGGGCAAAACTGTCATTCATGAAGACACTATTGGGTTTAGCCACTTTCAAGTAGACCACGTCTGGAGTGTTTTTCAAGGCAGTCACGGCATGCTCATGGGTAACTTCCTCCAGGCAGGAGCTATTCACCTATGACACACACCAAAACACACACAGACATTAATCTATTTAAAAAGCACACAGTCATCAACAACAGGCAATAGACTGCTTCCTCACAGCAAGAAGTTTGTCTCCTATCTGCAGCCTCCCATCTTTGTGTGCAGCTCCACCTTCGATAATCTTAGTGACGTAGATGCTATTGTCCCCTGGGATGTGCTGATTCCCAACACCCCCTGCTATACTGAAACCCAGACCTGGCATAAACCAAGATACAGACAAAAACAAAACATTAACTGATGGTGACAGGAAAACTTAGATTGAGCGGCAGCTGCAAAAAATAACAGCAGCTAAATAATCAACAATATCTACTGTACCATAATGAACACTCACACACAACAACATCAAATCCTGTAATATATATATATATAGAGAGAATTGTAATATACAAAAAAAGACATAAACTGATTACTGCAAATTGTGTGTAAGGCGGGAGAGGAATGTATCCATGGCAACAGCAGCTTAAGGTCTTTGCAGTGTTGTGGAAACGCTTTGGCTGGCCCTAACATAGCTCTGTTGCGTATTTTTGCACGTAAACACACACATACCTACAGACAAAAGCAAGGGATAGACCATAGAAAATGATCTTTTTTCTGGTCTACGGTCTCCAGATATAGCATGATGTTAACAATCAATCAGATATTAATCCCAAGAAATGATTTAGCAGCACTTTTGTTTTCTCAGTGTAATGCAAGGAAGGATCAGAGGTTAAAAAAGTCACACTTGGTGGGGTGAAACTGAAACTGTTCTTCACCCATGCTAGTCATAATTCTTTACTAGAGCAAGAGCCACAATTAAAACTTTATACATAGAGCCTAGTCAAGCTAATTGTGAAGGTTTTCTGCAGAGCATGGCTGCAAATTGTTGTGCTTTGCTTTGAGGTTGTAGTGTTCGTTGTTGTTTGTTGTGAAATGTACGTTTTACATATAACTTCGTTCTGCATGCTTTTAAAAACCAAAACACTGCCATATCTTTGAGGTGCTGCTTCATTTTGGCAGTAAATCGTTGGCAGCAGCTGTGGGTGCCATGGGCTGCCTCATCTTATCAGATTAGCTCGCACTGAAAGCATTGTGGCTTGTTGATTGTCTTGTATCAGATCCTGCTCACGCTATCATGCACATGCACAAATATCCCAAACAACATCCGCATACCGGATGCTATATTATCCACACTCACTTTGACCACACATAACTATTAAATCACTAATTTATCGCAAACCACTGCAGTATATGCACATTTGCGATATTTCAATAATGTCAATATTTTATGCAGCCTTACTCGCATTTTTTTTAATTATAAGTATCTACATTGAAACTAACCTAATATTTAGTATTTGTATGACTTAAAATCGCAGGTACACTGTCAAACGTCAAAAGCTGCACCAATGAAAACTCAACAGCAATAATGAGGAGTTGGCTGGTGTTACTTTACCTTTGGGTCCTTTGATAAGCTTTATCTCCATGACTTTCTCTGATGCAGACTTTCTCCTCCTGACATACAGTCTAACCAGCGACCCCGCTTCCTTCAATGCCTCCACAGCCTTACTGTGAGTCACGTCCCGAACATCAACCTCATTCACTCGCAGAATCACATCATTCACCCTGTATAGAGTAAAGCACAGGTCAAACACGCACCAGCAACAGTGCAGTGTGTGGATGTTTCAATCATCATGCGATTGTATTCACTGTGTAGAATTTTGACGTAGGACACAATTCATGTGTCGATTACAGCTCTTACTGGGAACGGAACATTTAGAAACTATAAGTCATCAAGCCTATTGAAAGAAACTAAAGTACGTCTGTAAGTGTCTTTAAAAGTCTTTATGACATACAATCATTAACTCTCCCTCTCACACAACTTAATACACAAATAATGCAAACAGCCAATGATAGGGCTCTTTTTATTCTCTCTTTGTGTGTGTGTCGAGCCGTCAGTGTGATGCTGTCAGGACCTCAGTAGTGCTGCTTTAATGAGCCTCTGACACCACTGAGACACTGGAGGGCTCTATCACTTAGTAACACCAATTGAAAACAGGACAAATCCATCCCAACACAAACAACAAAGCATGAGGAGGAAATCTATTACTACGCTCAATGGTCAATATAATACTATATATATCTCAAACAGATTCAAAGGAACAAAAAAAAGAGGTTTACTGAAAGCTGTCCTCATGTAGATCCAAGTATTTGGGCAATAAAGTCGTATTAGAATTTTTTCTGGATGTAATTGCATGAGATAACATAACATTATCATAATATTTAGAGTATGAACAGCAACAGGAAGAGAGCAGGAAAAAGAAGAGAACCCGAGCATTACCGCAATCTCCCGTCCTGAGCAGCAGCGCCTCCTGGAATGACTTTGGTGATGAAAATGCTGGGGTCTTCACCAATGTGAGGGTTATCTGTGCCACCGGCGATACTGAAGCCCAGGCCTGAATTCCCCTAAACAGCGGGTCAAAGACAAGCTGAGTCAGGGCTACAATCAGAAATAACAAATTAAAACACAATTCTATGCTTTAGTCAATGAGTATTAGTGCTTAAAGGTGGTCCAAAACTCAACTAGAAATGTGATTAGACAAATGGCAGTGTCCTTTCTGTATTTGAATTCACAATTTCAAAATGAAAATTCAGATATATAATTTGAATGCATTGCAAAATGCCATACTCCATTTGTCAAGGCAACAATTATATACATATATATAAAAAATAATCAATATAACTGTTGAAAATGAATGCTGCAGCTTGTTCTGTTGTCAGCTAGCTTCATATCGATTTACATTGATTTTACTGATTAGTTGTTGCAGCCCTAGACAGAGAAAAAGCTCATACCAGAGTTAAAGTCAACCCAAAGTCAATAACAATGCACTGAGAAGCATTTGTAATAATATTAATACAGCTGTAATTATTTGACTATATTTTACAGTGCTAATTAAAAGATGTTTAGGTGACTGATCTAATAAAGTGAATTTTCAAGCAACACATACTAATTACTCTAAGCCAACACACGAGACCAAGAGCATGAAGAAACGATGCACAGACTATAAAACACCTTTAGTCTTCAGTTGTGGATTGCAACGAGTTATTATATTATTGCAAATACGGAGCAGGCTTTACGCTGGGCTGACAACAGCTTGTGGAGGAGCATTGTTTATTTATGCAGAGTTAATAAATGTGCACTACAGAGCAGCGCTGAACTGGGTCACAAAAAAGCTGATGAGAAGGGAGGGGTGGGCCTTAGGCAGAGTCAGGGATTAAGACTTGACTGTGGAAGGCAAGATGGTGCTCTTTTTTTCTCCCTGGTAAGTCTGTAAGGACAGAGTGAGTTGGTTAGGCAGAAGAGTGTTTCTCATGCTTTCTCCGACGCTGACGGCTCTGATGTGTTGCATTTTAATTGACAGCCTTTGAGCTGGTAAATGGAGTCGCTGCAGAGGCCTATTTAAAGATTTGGCTGTGTGGCTGTCTGTATTTTAGCAATGGGTCAGTGTTATACACAAGCTGTTCAGAGGGAAAATAACGGAGATCTGTGAAAATACTAAAAAGATTCAGTTGCACACTGCAGAGCTCTAATCTACAGTTTATTACTGCCCTATTTGCAAAGAAAATTAGTCAATACTAAATCAAAATTAGATTTTATGACCCCCTAAAAGAAATAAATCTGTCTGTCTTTGTAATATTAAATTAATCCATTTAAGCCATAAACTCCTCTCTCTTTCAGAAATCAGTCGTAATGGATAGTTTTCAGTCTAATTAGTTTCCAATCAATAAAAACATAAAACATTATTACGCATACATGCTTTTGTGTCCCAAACCTAACTTCTAGTAGACTTCTGTGAAAAATAACAACAGCAAAGTCTCTCTAGAGTAGATTATTTCTACGTAACAAGCAAAATGTTTTCTGTGCAAAATTATTGAAAATGCTTATTCATTCTCTGCCAGCAGGAGGTGCTTTTGGAGCGGCAGAAATAGAGGTTTTCCTGTTATTGGCTGTACACAAAGCAGCACGGCGCTCACAAACACAGCTTTACCAGGCATTAAAGGCAAGAAGAAATGAAAATGACAATTTTCTAAAGACATTAAGTTTTCTTATACAGTGATATTAAAATACCCGTGCTGTGTTTTGATTTGGAACGTGCAGTGCTTATGTTTATTCAACAAAGTCAAAGCATTATTTCAGTGGCGACCAGTTTTGATTTTGTGGGAAACATGTACGGGAAACATTAAACTGTCTATACGTCATAGACAGTTAGGAAAAGAAAAAATAGTGGCATATCTGTCTCCAATCTTTTCTGCAGATGATCCTGTCATAAGTACTATGTCTTAGTGGCCTATAGAAGTGGAGAAAAAAAAAAAAAAAGGAACAGAACAGCACAACAGGACTAGTCGTTCCACTCACCCTTTCCAGTGTAATCTCCTCATACTCAAAGTCAGCCTCGGTACCATTAACCTGTCAACAAAACAACATGTCAGTGACTATTTACATATTACAATATCCAACCATGTATTTTCTCTAACAAAAAAATAAATGAGTGTAGTAGACTTTCCTGTGTTAGGTATAAAGAAAAGCAGATACAGTGTCCATTCAGGTAAAACATACATGCAACAGACCAACTAAACTTTAATGTGTAGGCAGCCGATTCATCACCACTTGTCTTACAGCACTCGGTTTCTTTCACACGTAGGAGAATGACACACACACTACATGTAAAACATCCTTTGTTGTTCTTTTTCCTGTCAAAATGACTGAGCTCATTTGTAATTATTCAACCTTTAAGAACAAACAACTATCAATTCCTTCCATAGTGGGCAAGAATAATGAGCAAGTGGCATTTTCATTGGCTACTAACCTATTAATGCCACATTTTGATTTCAGCAAATCAGAAAGTGGTTAATACTTCTTAAGCCAGCAGATCATCACACTTTATGTTATTAGTTGTAGTAGAATTATCATATCAGTATTTTTTTCTACAGTAAATCTGAACAACCAACAACGTATGAAGCGCCACATCTACTTCATAATTTAGCCTATAAAGTTGTTTAATATGACAAATATGCATTCATTTTCATTTAAAGATGGTTGCCTGGTTCCAGTTCTAATTACATGTTTTACCATATAAAATACTATAACAATGTGACTTACATAATTATCTATCTATCTCCATCCAGTAATACATACAGTATATCCAGTTAAAGAAAAAAATATTCAGACACCAGATGTAATGTTATAGATATAGCTAGATTGTTTTTATTAGTGGGTGCAGGACACTATAGTTAAGTGAGTGTGTGTAAGTGAGGATAGAAAAAAAAGAAAACTGACAAGCCCAAAAATTCATTGTAAAGGCCACTACCAGTAAAAATGTCAAAAATGTGTTTTTTCTTTAATCGATAATGCAAACTTTTTACACCACAGACTGAACAAAATTAAGCATAGCTTGGAAATTGGTTTACCTAAATTGGTATCATCTACAGAATGAACAGAATGAGTTTTCATATGCTTTGAGGTATGCTGAAATGTGTGCTATAAATTAATGGTGCTTACAGACTGCTATTGATTGTAACTGTAAGAACCAAACTTGAAGTAACCTAAGCTCTGTAATAGATTCTCTTTTAAATGTTAACCTTATGACACTAAACAATACAAAAAGACAAAGATGACCCTAAAACTGCAGTGTCATGATGGTGTAATATGTGACTGCAGTCAAAGTAATTTTCCAAAATAGCTCAGCTTTGATTATGTAATGCATAGAGGGATTGGGCCTACGTATTCATTAGCACTGTAGCTGGCTGTGCCTGGTTTTGGTCCATGGACTGTGCCAAACTGCCGGAGTCCTGAACATTGAGCTAATGAGTAAGGACATAGGACTCCACTCAGTGATTTCTACTCATTTATAAGTTTTGTGGATTGCATATTTTTATTGACTTTAACTTGGACTTTAGGACTGAGCACCAAATGTGACCCTGGACAACAAAACCAGTCATAAGGTAAAATTGTACAAAACTGAGATATATGAAAGCTCAATAAATAAGCTATCTATTCGTATATGGTTTGTTAGGACAGGACAATATTTGGCTGAGATACATCTATTTGAAAATCTGGAATCGGACGGTGCAAAAAAAATCTAAATACTGAGCAAATCACCTTTAAAGTTGTCCAAATTAGATCTTATCAATGCATTTTACGAATCAAAAATGACATTTTGATATGTTTACAGTAGGAATTTTACAAAAAACTTCATGGAACGTGATCTTTACTTAATTTCCTAATGATTTTTGGCATAAAAAAAAAATCAATAATTTTGACCCATGCAATGTATTTTTGGATATTGCTACAAATAAACCCCAGCGACTTAGGACTGGTTTTGTGGTCCAGGGTCACAAATGAGCATTTTAAAATGATTTCTAAAGGATCATGTTAACACTGACAAACAGAGCAATGGTTGTGGGAATTCAGCTTTGCCATCACAAAAATAAATTATATTATCTATATAGAAATGACAAATAATATTGGAAAAAAACACTTTTTTCCAATTTCACTTTTGAAAGACAATTTGCTATTTAAGTTTTTGACTAGGTGTGTAGATTGCTTTTGGTAACTAATAAATCCTCAAATATCACAACAAATTCAGTAAATTGAGTGTCAGAGTTATTAACCTTATTTAAATTCTCATCTTAACTGAGTTACAGCAACACTGCCCACGTAATGTAGTTTCTTCTAAACAAGCCAACCTAAAAACATTATTCTCACCCTGCTTGCCTTCACAACATAATTGCCCTCACAACATAATTTCCACACAAGTCAATTAAAATCCCCAATCACATAAGACAAAACGGCGGAGAGCCCCATGAGAGTCCCGTACGCTACCCAGAACCTGCTGCACTGCTGATACAGCATAAAGGTTGAATGTTTGGTGCTTGATAAGAAAAACAGACGTAGTGCTCCTAAATGGCACAATCAAGACTACTGACCTCACTACTCCACAGGCAGACTCAAGGGAAATGAAGCGGAAAACAAACCCAAGAGATGTCATTTCACTACAGTGCTGAATGAACACCACCCTTGACTAATGGGCCTCACAAATTATATTCCAGACTCTACGCTAGCATGAGGTCCAGAGGTACTCTGGTACAAGCAGTGCACTAAAGCATATGAATTTAAGCATGGAAATCATTGTAAATGTTCATTAAGGAAGGCAATATTTTAAATGCATGTTGACAGTCATGTTATTCAAAGATCCCAGTGAAAATTATCGCATTGAAAATTAGCTTAGACTCTGAAGCAACTTTCTGCTCATCACCAACGCCACATAGGCTACCAGATAATATCGTCCAATACCTAAATATGTACATTGTAAAAAACATATATCCAAAAATTGCACTTTTAGGAATATAACAGTTTGTCACTAGGGCATTGCTCTTTTATTGGGACAACTCTTGTCTCCGATTTACCCTTAAAAGGTACATATTAGATACCTTGAGTAGTAATATGTTCTCTTAAGGACCCACTAGTAAACAAGGTACTACTATCAAACAATAAAAAGCTGTTTTAAAATCTAATATTATCCAAAATACTATAAAATAAGGAACTGCTAAATACCAACACAAAAATGTTATTAGCTCTCGCTGTGCTTTGACGTCATACATCATTCTGCGCAGCTTCAAGTCATACACACTTTATTGGTATATTAAGGCATCACATCCTCCATTCTGGCATATGATGCCTGCTTTTCTCGATCCAGTTCCAAAAATATAAAGTACACATGTTTTTTCTTAATAAATATTCGGTATACACGCAAAAATGCGATTTAATGTTGATTTCAAAGCAGATCTCACCCTATTGTACAGTTTTAGTTTGCCACCTAAAGTAACTTGACAGTAACAACTATAAAAATTAAAGTGTAATGAGTGAAAAGAACACTTACGTATGGAGCTGAATCCAAGCTCTCTGTATTTACCACGACAGGGGGGGGATTTGCCTGCAAGAGAAAACAGTCCAGTTAAGGCATCGATTTCCGCACATTTCCCGTTCCATCCATTCGTTGCGTTTAGCAGTTAAGGCAACTAGAGAAAGCCATGTTTAGCATCATTCTATATAGCAAAGGTATGTTCACTTACTCTCCACATGACGTTACATATACCACCACTGGCACTCACACCAGATTAACGCAGCGCTGCCGGCGTACGTACATACATGGCATTTTAAACTGCAGAACATGCAATGCTGAAGCATGAATGCTATTACGAGCCAAAAGTAGCCTTAAATTAAATCCACTCTCTCTCTCTCTCTCTCGCTTGCTCAATGTCCCTGTGTCTGTCTTTTTGTGGGGCTTTCCACTACCTCCGGCTGGTTGACACGCAGATGCTATTAGTCAAGGGGAGCCGTGCTACTTTACCCGACTCTGGGGCTGATAATCCTTCAGGCCCATCAACGAGCAGTGGAATGGCAGGGATCAAGAAAAAAAATGACCAACAGGAAGAGAGCAAAAAAAAATAAGGCAGGGAGGGGGGTGTAGAGGGAAAATAGAGAAAGAAAAAAAAAAGACCTGTGACGTTGATGAAGAGATGACAGCGGGCTCCGCAGGGACAGTGGAGATTGGGATCACAGGGATTATGAGAGTGGAGGGTGGGACAGCATCTGTCTGCTGAACAATAGCATGGAAGGGGAGAGGTCAGGTCACATGGTACATACACAACAACATAACATAGCACAGCACTGCATTGGAATCACCATGAGGGGTGGGTGCAAGTGGGTGTCTGTATGAGTGTGTGAGCAAGGGGGGAAGGGGTCACAACGGGGAGCTGCAAGACGCTCCGTTTGTGATTTATGGAAGGAAAGAACAGAAATGAGCATGTGAATTATAATGAGACCATAATCCACATAGCTGCACATGGTACAGTTATGAAAACAAACAGTTGTCGCATACATCTGAGGCTAGACTGCGCAATGCAACTTACACAGTATATCATTTATGTTACTGTCGATATATTTCCGTGGCTGTCTTTGTGAAAGCTACATGGGTCTCTAGAAACTGCTTTCTTGCACGCTCTGCAGTGCCTGACATGCAGTGTCACTCTAAAGCTTTATACTTATGTATTCATATTTTTCAGCTTGTTACAAATTTGTAAAGAAAAAAAAAACGGGATAGTTCAACTAATTATCCAAAACATTCACACTTCATCGGCATTGTGAAAGTAACCCATACTAACTGAGCAGTTTAATCCCAGTTTAAGTCTACCGAAGAGACAATTACTTTATGAGATTAACAGATTTATAAACATAGATTTGACACGTATACATAAAGCACACAAAATAAGGCAAGGGGAAGCTCAAAATATTGAGGTTTCTCATGTGTAGCTGGGCTACCACTGACCATCGTTGATGTGTTATATATTTGTGTATTGATTGATGATAATAGGAATAAAAGAAAAAAAGTTTCATTCCAAAAACAAACAGAAGAATTACAGGTTAGAGTAACTGATAACAGAAGTATTTTTATTTATTTGTAAATGACCCCTTTTAATGTTGAGCGTCAGGGTACTTTGCTATGGAAACTTCTAGTCTTATAGATGCAGATGAAGATGCAGGTCTTTTAGCAATTTAAGCAGAACTCAAGTCTTAACACAATGTAAACATGCTTTGGATTCAGCAGGAATTAGTATTAATTTCTTTGTTATGTCAACTACTGTCTTGGCAGAAGATATTTTAAAGACTGTCTATATATACACAGTACTTATAGTGAGCAGAATACTGATGAGTGGAATTTGATGTCAATTCTAATGCCACCTTGAGTATTGAGGTTTGCTACCCCCACAGAACCAGAGAAATGCATGAGGGATGAACTTTCTCTACATATTCATGGGTTAGAAAACGCACATTGTAACACTATGATGGAAGAAGTCCACGTCATAGCCTGGGGAATGGCTTAGAGGAGTTTGGCTTTCTCTGACATAACACTCGCACACCACCGGTGATACTCAGCCAGTGATGTACAATATACAGAGATTTCACAATTATCTCTCAATTTAGAAAGTGTGGCCATAAAGTATTTATAGGCGTCTGTTTTAATTCTCAGTAAAACACACTGACATTTTACCACAGAAAACAGCTTGGACTGGCTCAATGAATCCCTTTGGACAGATCTGACAGCAGTGATATCATTTTATCCAGAACAACATCATCTAAGCATGTGGTTGTTCAGAAGTAACTTCTCTAGTGCTTGGACAGTTATGTTAATATTTACTCAGAGTAATCATGCCCATTAAAAAAATATTTTGTATATTTGGTAACGTTTTGTGACAATTGTAATACTCTATAATTCACTAAATGAGGACATAGGACATTAACTTTTAATAAATTGTGGTTAAATTGTTTTATAAAAAGTTATAATAATACACATACATTGGGTTTACTTGATTTTAAATAATACTGATAGCACTTTAAACGTTGTTGTGCCCATACTCCAAACATCTGGTCTGCACAGAAACTAAAATTAGAGCTGGTCAATAGCATTGACTGCAGTCCCACTTAAACGTTCCTCTACAGACCTTTAATTGTGGGATTAATTGCTCTAAATGATTTTAACATGGAACAAAACAACACATTAGCAGATAAAAAGCTTGGTATCGACACATCAATAACTGAAATTCGAAATATGCTAAGACAATTCAAAGAATGCAGGAAAGCAACAAAGCAATGCAATAATACATCGGAGGCACTCTGAGACACTAAACTGATGACAAACACCAATTCCATTATTGTCAACACTAATGAGCGAAAATATCCATTGGAAGTCCACAATTTCCACAGAAACACTGACAGAGATATATCATCAAGCACACCAGTCATGAGTCTAAAGGAGGAACCCAATTTTATTAAGAAACAGAAAAGCATCCTGAGCCAATGATCAAAGCATGTCTATAAGCAAAACTAGTCCTTTCTCTGCTCTAACTTACCTTATCAAATGACACAGAGGGCCAAAGAGAAAACCTCTCCCCCGGCCCGCTCACTTTGGCTGTGCTCTTAGTGGGGCTCTTCTTCACACTGTCGCGCAGATTGAGAAACCTAGTCCTGGTCTTTCCTATGTTTAATGGCAGGGTGCAGGAGTTGTAGCTGATAGGGTTGACCGAGTCCTCCTGGGTCACCATCTGCTGGAGATGCGATTGCTTGAGGATGGAGGTAGACGGCGGGTTCTGCCTGAGGTTGACCCGCACATGAGAGGCATTCCTCTTCTCACAGCTGTCCGCTCTCCGGCATCCGTACTCATTGCCGGAGTAGAAGGTCGTCATAGTCGGCACGTGAATTTTAGAACAACCAGGTCAATGGTGAGAAAGCTGCTGTATTTTGGTGCAGTGCCTTGGCAACAAATGAACGGAGGGAAATTCAACCCGGGTTTGTGTGCACGATGATCCTCTTGCGTTCTCCGTATCGCTCTCATTCACCCATCCTTTCATCTCTTTGCATTCTCATGCCAATTAGAGAGCACCAATGGGCAAAGGCATCAGACGCGGAGTGGTTTTTCCTGGCATGAATAATCAATGCTGAGCTCCGATTCATATACAAAGCCAGCCTGCTGAAAGAGCGCCAACACAGAGCAACTAAACTAGTATGAGGGGGATCCATATAGTAAACAGCTCCTCACCTACATAATTAATAACATCTGACCTCCCTGCGTTCCTTGAATCAGCATGACGGTTAAGGAGGATCTTTTCTGTGTTGTTGTGCGAGTTCACAGTCAGGTTGAATTAGACGTATAACTTAAGCTAATAATAGATTTTGTTTTTTGAAATTCATTTTTGCTCATTCTGTGTCAATCAATAGGGAAATAATACATATGAAAGCACCACACAAACTAATGCACATGACCACTTTTGTGACAGATGGCTTACCATAGTGTATAGATGCAAAGTATCTTTCCTTTGGGAATATTATGAATAGATAAATGGCCTAGAATAGCTGTGTTGACATGACAACTCGGTGATTGGATTGGAGGCTGATTTTATAAGTGGATTTGAATTGATGAGTGTGAGTGCACCAAGCTGTTAACAACCACTGCTTCAGCATTTAGAGTAGAATGTATGTCAGCTGGGACGAACTTGAATACAATGAGCAGGTTAAAGTGTATGCATTTTAATAATGTAATATTATAGTGCCAAGCACAAAGCATTAGATTTCAGAACAAAGAAGAAAGAGAATTCATTCAGAATTTGAAAAGCGCTGCTTTTAACCCTTTGAATGCTGCAAAAATAGATTTTTATAATAGTAAGCCGGTAATATTAATGATAATTCTGTGGCTCTCTGTAGACCATGTTTTAACCGAATTCTGGTTATTTCAGGTGCAGCTAAGAGGTTTTAATCTAAAACAGCAAAGATCTAGTCAGGATTGGGATCACCTCAGGAAACAATGCAGTTCCAGTGCCATCTACTGGTCACACAACCAACAAAATGTTCTTTGATGATCACAACAATTTACAGACAATACCAACACCTGTACATTTTAAACAGAACATACATGGTACAGAAAAGTTTCCCATATGCTAGGATCATGACTCCCATATGTAAGAATCACTTCAAATGACAGCACTAGGGTGAACATCACCAAGCAATCAATTTAGCCTAAAGATCAAACCATTTTTATACTGTGACATTATAATACAGTAATGAAACAATTTTTACTTTTATAAAATTACTTCAAATATCATACTGTTATCAGTTAATTATTTATTTATTTGAAGAACTACTTAAAAACAAGAGGGTTTTACTTTTTTTTTTTTTACTTTACTCAATTTATTACTACTACTGTTGCAGCTACTACTATTATAGTGAAATTCACAAGCAATTTTTTTTGTAAAATGTTTCATAATACATAGTTTCACAATAGCTGTGCTGAGAAATTACTGATGTTCACAATAATCGTCTATCTTTGACAATAAGAAAAAGAACTGGGACATAGTTTGGTAAAGACAAAAAATAAATCATTGTATTGCATTGTATTTAATGTTTATTATTTTATGTGAGTGTGCTGTATGCATGCAGATAAACTGGACATACTTATAGTTGTATGTTAGAAAGATATTTGATCGTGTTATGTGTGATTACAAAATCTCCTGTTAAATTTATAACAATTTGTTGTGGTGACAATCCTAGTATTTATATGGTGATGATGTCACAGGTAATAATATAAATATAAATTAAAATATTTTGGTCATATCATCCCCCCATAAGAAGTTTAACTGAAAAGTTATTTGACATTAATAAGTTATATGAAAGTCATGCCATATTATTTACACATTCATGTATGTTCAGTGACTTATCTGTTTCTTTTAGGCTGTTTAAGTGGGATTCAGATGTTCATTTATCTCTCTGATCTTCAGCTAAACTGCTGATATTATATATCAAGTCATATTCAGCTGACTACAATTATAAAGGAACAACAGTTTGTGCAAGAAATTTTGTTACCACACGTAGTGGTATTATCTGTGCATATTAGCATACATTATAAGGTAAACCTCACTGATTAAAGCAATTATTGGGATAACTAATCATATAGCCTGTAATATGACAACTAACTTTCTCCGCTGCAACCATAAGTGCAGCAAAAAAGAAGAGCTCAGACTTGAATCCACGCAATAAAACTACAACTATATTTTCAAATGCAAGTATTTTTTTTTAGAATGGAAAAAAAATATGCAAAACACAAAAGCTCAACTGCAATAATCATTACTGATAACCATAAACTGGCAGTTAGCCCTGAAGAGCAAATGCGTAGCAAGCAAGTTTACTTAATAGAGAGAACTGGCCACATATTAAGTTAAAAGTTAACATTATCACTTGAACCCTGTGTCCCATGGACCCTTTGCGTAAGCTTGTAGAACTTACCTGACTTGTCCTTGATACGATGCAATCAGTGAAGGTATTGAGCCGGGTAAGGGTAGCGAGAACACGGCGCCAACGAGACGGCGTCTGTTTTGCAGTCTCCTCAGAGGAACTACGTATGGACCATTGTCTGAGCTTGGGTCCAGATGAGCCACCGTGGGCCGAACTGGTGCTGCTGCCTCGACTTCCCCTGGAGTACAGGGTGTTTCCACCGAAGATGTAGTTCATCACTGCAACTGCACTATGGATGCACGCCAGTCACTTCTCAGGAGTGTGTCGATGACAAAGACAGGAAAACAAATCTAACCAAAGTCTAAGAGCTTTTCCAAACAACTTCCTTAATTATGAGCGTGGCTTCCTGTGGCAGACATATCAGGGGATTCCATCAAGACATAGCCTCAAGCGTGCAGCGTTGTCATGACCCTAGATACTCCGTTCCACCCAGGGTTTATCCCGCAAAAGAGCAACAACCATCCAACACTGCTTTGATTCAGACGCACCAGAGAGGATGAAGTAAAGAGAAGAAAGAAAAAAATGACACTCAAAGCTAGCTGTAACCTCAAAATGCTAGAGACACAAACCCAAAGATGCAGATAAAACACTGGACAAGTTGGCACTACTTTGAACCATCGGAGCAATTCAAAGAGTCTCCAAGACGGTACATTTAAAGGCCATCAGATGATTAAAAGCTGCCTATCCAAAGTCCAATTGGGAATGTCACTCTGCCCAATCAACAAATGTCAAAAAATGAGGTAAAAAACGTACTTCATTCTCCAGTGACATTCAATCTCCAGTCTTCCAAGAAGGCCTTCCCATATTATCATCGGTGTAGACGTTTTTGTCAAAAACTAGACCAAAAACATATTCTCCAGCTCTAGATTACCATTTGATGTAGATGCAGTGTCCGACCTTTACCAGTGGCACTCAGAAGATACCTCTTCCATACAACAGTTTCGTAGATGTGCCACAGGTGCTGGATGAGTTGACTGATTTTTGTCACCAGGCTCTGCCTCCACTCCCTTGGGAGCTTAAAGCCATGGCAACTGCTCGCACATCTAAAAGAGCCAGCAGGATTTCCCGTACAGGCTCCGGTCCCCTGTCTTGCACCAGAAGCCACAGTAAACATGCTCTTCGGCTTCATCTGTTGACATATTCATTAGTGCGCTAGAGCCTACAGCAGGGACTGGATGGAACGAAAACATTATCATTCGCATGTCAACATCATGCTGGCTCGAGCACTGTGATAGTCGTGCATGCCTCCACGTAATCAGACAAAGCCCTTTGAACATAAACACCCGTGAATTAAACTGAAGAAAGGCTTGTCAGGATTTAGCTTTAACTATTGATCTAGAGGGCAAGATGGCATCCCAAACAACAATGCTAAAGCTCCACCCTCTGAAAAGATTGCCGATAAATATGGCAGGACATCAATAATACATTCCAAATTACCTCTGAGTACACTGTGTGCATGTCTAATGAGATGGCAGCAAAACCCACTTAGAGCCACCTCTCAGAACCAAGCCTGTCACCTTGCTAATTCTCATTTAGACCAGCGGAAAATCCACATCAGTAACAGTAACGGGTGGAACAGACCTGGTTAACACATTAAGGATAAAAGCATAATATTGTGTTGGTGCAACTGCAACAGCTAATGCATGAAGGTACTGACTAACTCTTTCTTCAGCCACAATGGGCAACTAACATTGGATATCAGTTTTCAAATCTTCCATAGGTCATACAATGGAGCACAAATTAGGCTGGCTATTGATGGGGTCAGACTGCTGGTCAGCTTCTCCATAGATGTTGAAAGCAGGGTCAGGATCCATAGATGTTGTCTTGGCTATTCCTGTCACCACCTTTTCTGTTGATCTGGTCTCTGATAAAAGCCTGTTCTGTTCAGGAAACATGAAAGAACGGCTGCTAATGACAACCTTGCCCACAACTGTGACCCATGAAATGTCTTTTATCAAAAGAGAAACTCAATCCATAAACTCCATCCACTAATCCATAATTAACCGGTTCCCAATTCAACTGAATGCATTGTCTAATGTAGGTCCTTAAATATATACAGGGGCAATGTGACCGTATCATTTTATCTGCTTACAAAATTAGATATTTTAACTATAGTAAGATACTTCTAGATCTTTCTAGATCTTGTGCATTGCACACAGAAACAAACATGTTTTCTGATTTATGGCTGTGACATGAATAATGATGCAAAATGAATAATTAACTTCTAATATACTCATAACATCTGTTAAAAAAAGGACAAGACAGGACTCTGACTAGTATCACTCGAAGCTTTTCTTCTGTAGTATCACTTTTTTTTTTTAAACGATCATTTCTGAGTAAATCAAGCTGTTGTTATGGAAATGCTACACCTATATCATATTTCCTAACAGACAGCTTCGAAATCAGAACCAAATAGGGAAATCTGTATCAATAACCAGCCCTTAACGGCACACATCCCAATTATGTGGATATTTAAGGATTTCTGTGCACAGACTCCACATAGGCCTAACAATGGGATTGTTTATTACTCTTTTTTGAAAAGACATATATGTTTAAACTATCCTCTTTGGAATTCCATTAACGTTACATTTACTTTCATCTTCAATTGAAACGAAGATTTGTTATCGTTGTTATTTAGTTATTTAGTTTTCTTTACCCAGATAATGTAGCAGTTACGTTATTTAAACGTTTAAAAGGTATAGATGCTAATTGCAAAGTGTGTGTGTCTTGATAAGGACTGGAAAAAGTGTGCCTTCTAACAACCCAGCAGTAGGTACATCCCAAGCTATCATGTGGGTATTTAAACATGTAACATGCCTTTGATGACAGATTACATGCATCATTTGGTGACTAGGAACCATAACAGTAAATCTGACCAGTTAAATGAGCTTAAGTGCTCCAATGTGTTCAACAACCATGATCGGATCAGTGGCAAAGCATCGCTTCCATTCATGTCTGGATCGTACTCATTTTGTGCAGCGCATGTGTGAGTGTGTGTGTGTGTGTGTGTGTGCGCGTGTGTGTAAGACACCGCAAGCACTGCTGCATGACAGAGGCACGCAGGTTGCCAGGCAGCAGAGGGAAGAGATATGTGCTTTCACATTTTCTCACTGAAACACAATGATGTGCCAGACATCACACACTCATGCAGGTGACTGCCACAATGTAACGCAGAAAAACGCTCATATTTTAAGCGACAAAAGAAATGACTTCACTGTGGCCTTACGAGACCGTCAATCAGTGTCTTTCAGACTCTGTGACGTACTAAAAAAAAAAATGACGCACCTCTGTTTTGTTAATGCACCTAGCTTCTCAGTCTCAGGCGTGATTATACAGTCCATTCAGTCATTGTTATGAATCAAGATTAATGCAGTTGCAAATGATGCACAATAAACTGTTTTATACAAAGCAAATCAAGTAACTTATGTCAACATCAAAAACTAAGTTTAAGCATCTATCATTTGCTTTACCAAGAGCAAGTTCTGTATTCACTGCAGTGATTGACACGCAGCATTGTCTTGTTGCGGAGTTCCAGACCTACCAACAAGTGCAGACGTCGCCTCTTGGTTCTCCTTAGGGTACCCATGATCCGGCGACCCATCTTTTTAGCATACCACACCGAGTTGAGCATTGTGGGCTGAGGCTGGAGTGTGCGTGTGGGGTTCACGCTTCGGTGAAATAGAACTCGTTTCCCGACTCTGACCTGCCCCCCTCCACCTCTTCTTACGCAGGCATTTCAAAGCCAGTTTCTGCACATAGTGCGCGTAGGCGACGAAAACATATGGTACAGGTAGCCACAAAGAGCAGAACGCAGGGCAAGAGTAAAAAAATAATTAAAAAAACAGCTGCCTGACGTTCACAAACTGCAGCAGAAATAAAGCTCTTTACAATCTGTGCAGCACCCTGTAACGCTACTCGTTTCACCTTCTCTCTCTCTCTCTCTGTGGCTGATGCAGTTCCTGGCACGCTGATGCGATCGCGGCTGTGCAGTGGTGGGATGTGATTTCAGTGCAGACGGCGGCAGGTGCCTGCGTTCGTCTCTTCCAGCTCAAAATGAGTCAGCAGGAAGCTGAGAGAGTGAGACTGGGTGCTTGACTTGGCTAGCACTGACTGCGCTCCTCTCTGATTGCCTGAAAGAATTTAGGTCCAGAGGCTTGCGATGCAGACGTTACTCCAATGCTGTGCCTCTCTGACAAACGGCTGCGGTGTCCATTTGCTACATTGTGATAAAAGAGCAGGCGATGTTTTCCCTCACGTCATCTTGGAAATGAGGCAGGGTAACATCCTTCGGAGTGCCTGTGGAAATTCCTTGGTTGTAGGGGATGGCGCTCTGGCACCTTGACCTCTTCGTATTCGTCGTGCTCTCCTGATGCTTCCTTGAATGTGCGATCAAGCCTTTTAACTTTGCCACATGGGGAGATATATCAGGTCTTACGTCACTGACGGGAAATAGGAGGCAGCTCGAGGCTCGTGATTTGTATGAGAAAAGTGACTGAAGGACACAGAGTCACCTCATACCCATACCAACACCGCCTCGTTCTTATATGCCTTCTTATATCCATTTTAAAGCCTGAATAAGCAATACCACTTCCAGAAAAGTCATTCAGAAATGAGGAATTTGCTATTCATCTTCTTTAACAACCATTTCATGCAGCAACCAGGCTTTAATCGAAATCTTTTGCACAAGATTCTGAAGCTCGAAATAACATTGGCCATGCTCTGTGGAAGCAAAGGTGCTTCCATGCATGGCGGCATGCACCAAAAGACAAATGCAACAGTAAAGCTTCCGCTGCAACATATGAAGCCAAACAACTGTTGCATTTCACAAACAAATCTGTTTAACTAGAACCCACGTGTGTAGATTCTAGCAGGCTCATGCACCTATCAAAAGGAAATACCAACAAGGAAGACAATGAGAGGTACAATGAAAGAGCTGTACTGTACCCTTTAGTGACAGCATTAAGCCTGTCTGATCAAATGTGTTCAAATCCTCATGAAACGATGAAAAGCTGCATTGAGCAGTCACATGGAGATGACCGACAACAGACCGCACATGACTGACAGCCATATGACAAACACAAAACTGGCAAGCTGCAGGTACTACGTCAAAAGCATGTAAAGATGCTTGCCAAGTAAGACGAGTGACTGTTACCTGCACGGTCACAGGACTTTGAGGGTACGGGTTGGAGAGAGGAGTAGTAGGAAGCGGAGGACTCTCCTCGTTCACTACAGTGGATGGCCCATCGAAGATGCATTCCAGCGACTCAACCTACAGAGGGGCATGAACTCACTGTATTACAATACAAGCTTGACTTGAAAGTGTCAACAATTTCATCATAACGAGAGACAGACAACAGAACAAATGGGAAGTAAAGATCTAGAGCTAGTCAAATGTTTACCTCGACACAATTGGCGTGTTTCAAGGCCTATGATACCCAAAAATGCGGTCCCTAGACTAGGTAAGCCTACTAGGTTTTGAGGCAAAGCCTGATCACCAAAACAGAGGATTGTATGATAAGGATGCTTAAGTTAAAATTGACCATTGACCAACAAAATGGAAACATTAATCCCAAACGGCAACTAACAGCAAAAACGAAGACAAAAGTCTCAACACAAAACACATTCATTTATGAAAAGACAGAATGTAAGCCTATAACCTAAACGGACCGTGCCAATATCACTCCCACATCCATTAAAAGCATTAAGAACATTTGGAACAGTTCACAAACTAAATAAATCTGATTTCCCACTTTAAAATATCACTCTTAAAATAACCTCTTTTAAGTTTAGAACAACTTATGGAGAACTAAATTATGACCATTTTCATTTTTGCGGGTGTACTATCACTGTAGTGCATAAACACATAGCAAAGGTATTTATGTTGATGATTCATGATGATTACTAGAAGCAGCACGTACAACGGCAATAACTATTACAGAACACAAGGTGGCAATAGAATCCACCACAGAAGAACTATCCTCTACAAAAGTATCCTTATCAAACTGTTAGAAGAAATTACAGGGGGCAATGATACCTGAGAATATCCACAATACATATACATAAGTATTAATGAAATAAAAAAATTATAAAAATGTTTGAAACGGGTACCAATGTTTAGAAATGTACTATATAAAATACAGACAGTATCATTTTTATACCATTACAGCAGCTTTATAATAATCAAATATTATATAATATTTATTTTTATCAATCTCATGAATGATTCATTTTCAAATGCAGAACTGCATCACATAACATTTTACAACCTGAACTAACCTGAAATTATAATATTTTAAGAAACTAAAGAAACCTTAAGTAGCAGTCAATGGTCTATGATATATTTTTTATGATTTTTCTTCTTTGCAATTTTTGTTGTGTTATTATTTTGTTATTAAGAGGAAAGTGCTCTGGGTGGCCTGTATTACAGTTTTGTGCTACAGTGCCACACTGGTCAAACCGCATTATTGCAGGCCCTCACACTGGGTCATATGAGATCTATCAACTACTCAACAACAAAAATGTGTGTGTACTGATCGGCTAATCATTTGTGCTTTATTCAGTAAAAACCTCCACCACCATGTTTGCAGTGGTTACAATATTAACCACTTTTAAAGCAGTAGTTCTCAACCAACGCGAGCTGCAAGTTAACTTAAAAGCATACAAATGAATAATTTATTATTAACGTATTTAAATAATCTAACTAAATAACATTATCTGATATTTCTTTTCTTTTATTTGTATTGAAGAACAAGGGAGTTGTGGAAAATAGAACATAACTTCAGAGTTAATATAATATATTAAATGAATTAATTCACCTTAATTCATCTAATTTATGAATAAAAACGAGTTTTCATGATTAGGATTACTGCAGAAATGTCCACATACTGTATACAGCGGGGCCTCATACGGGGGGGATGCGTTGGGTGATGTTTAAAGGGTCTCTGAGGAGACGCGGAGGTGACTTACAGATAAGCCTGGGCCGTACTTGTACTGTATGGGTGTATCTGAGATGGATGGCAGGTTGTGAAAGGGCTGAGGGAATGAAAAGGTGGCAGTTTAAGTGTGAGCAGTAAAGGTTATGAGAAGTGGCAGGTGTTATTTCTCATCTGAGGTTTGTTGTGTGCATGCTTCTGGCTTGGACTCTGATCAGGACCGAGGGGGAGCTGTGGGATCATAAATCTAAAGGCAGAAGAGAGCACTGGAGTACAACAGGAGCAGGACAAGCGCTTGTAAATGTTCACACATACATAACTACTTTCTACCTCACAGCAAATTCATCATCTCTGAGCACAGTTACCCAGCTGCCTTCCCCTCATGCAGAAATGGTGTTTTACCTTGTAAGTTTCTTAAAACGCTGTAACGTGCCAATAACTTTAAAGCAACCGTATGTAAGAAATGTATTGTACTAATCATAAAATGTCTCTGTTATGTTCAACAGGCATTAAGAAAACATGTTA
>JAUMHI010000034.1:2352315-2363356 GCA_032359435.1 Enteromius unitaeniatus
GGGCCGGGTGAAAAACCCCTCTCCAGTATTTTGAATTTGGACTGCAATACCTAGTTCAACCACTCGGTGTCAATTCTGCATACGGTTCCTTTAAAGGGTTAGTTAACCCAGTAAAATTCTGTCATTCATCAAACCTTCATCTTTGGAACTCAAATGAACATGTTTTTGATGCATCCCGTGAGCTCTGTGACCATCCCATAGACAGAAATTGTCCTTACACTATCAAGGTCCAGAAGTAGCAAAGAAATGAGATAAAATTTTCCAAAATTCATGAAACCATTGACTTCCGTAGTATAACTATGCATGTGGAAAAAAGAAAAACAACAAACAAGTTGTCCCTAAAAAACTTGTTTTCTTGAAATAACTCAAGGAAAGGAAACCATTCCAAAACCTAAAGAGTGTGTTTGTGTGTTGTTTATGTAAAGAGTAAGGCACACACAGTTACAACAAACTACATGGTAGAGTTTGGACAACAAGGTGATCGGTGAACACAGCAAATGTTAAATAAGTGAAAATCTAGATTACAAGACCAGGACCTACCTTCATTGGGGAGATATGTGCATGTGCCACGTAACCGTGGACGTTCTCAATCTGGGAGAGGTTCTTCTCAGCCACTTGGACCAGCTCTGGCCCAGGAGCCTCATCTGTGAGCTGGGGTGAACTCTGCTCCTGTGGAGATCCTGTGTCTTCTTCATGGTGTCTGTATTTCTGCAGAGAACAAGAGAGACCAGTCAGACAAAATGAGATGAATACCATGTTGTAAAAAGATTTTTTGAGGTGTTACGTTTCCCTCTGACACTTTGTTTGTACTTGGTTTGAACTGGAGTCACAAAAAAACAATTCCAAAACCCAAAAAGACTTCTACAGGTGTGTAAAAGTTGTTCCTCAATTATGCTGCATCCAAAGACCATTTTGGCCTTTTCAGAGAGGGCAATCCAAAAACTAATTCCAAAATGTTGAACGAGAAATATTCTAAGCATATTTCATTTAATACCCAGAAGTTAAAAATAGTTTGGGGATTGTTAAAATGCTGCCCTAGAAGACTACTAAAGTACAACAGAGAAAGAACAGAGCTGAGATATCTGAGATGTGTAAAAACAATCATAAAAAAGGAAATATGGAAGACCTTAAAAAAAAAAAAGACCAGAAATGATAGAATAGCAGAGTAACCACATAGCCAGTGTAAAAAAGGAATCAGGTTATGGGGATGGCATGTACTTTAATACTAACATTTATAGAAAGCTTTGACTGAAAACAGTGTACTTAAGTGTTTGGTTAAAGCACTGTAAGGGAAGTGTCAGGAAGCTCATATTTAGCTGATGCAAATACTTCTGGCCTTAAACCTGGAACTGACCTGGAAGTGAACATACTAAAAACACAAATGATGTTTGGGAACTGCAGTAAAGGAGAGATTTTTATGAGAATAATGACTATTCAGAAGACATAGGATACCCAGGGCGACTTAGAACCAAGAATGAGCCAAATTTAAAGATGTACAGACATGTTTTTGTCCTTTTAGAGCCTGAAAGATCCTGATGCTGTATGATGTCTTTGCATGGGAAAAAGCGGCATCAGCATTCTTCAAAGGTGTTCCAAAAAGATCCATTAACATTACGCTATATTTTATATTATCATCACTGTATCTGGATAGGATGGTTTGGGGAAATACTAAATCATACAGTTAAAAAAAGTAAATGCATGCTCCTTCATTTTTAATTTCAGGACAAAATTAGGTAATATACTTCTTGAAGTATCATATAGGTTGTAGCCAGCTACATTTATCCACATTTTAATTCTAGAAACACAGAAAACTCTCAAGCCACACATACCCTTGCACTACAGTAGTGCTTTCACATGACAATGAATGGGTTTCCCTTCCTCTAAAATAAACAGTGGTACGTGCTAGCACGGAAAAGTAGCTGATGAGCGGTTTCCACACAGGCGGAGGATGGCTACAGTTGCTATGGCAACGGATCTATAAGATACAGACTACAGTGATTCAAGCAGGCTTATTCAAAGCTAACACTAGGCTGTACTGGTAGATAGATATAAGATATCTATCTACCAGTCACATAGATGTAAGTATTTGAATAAAAAAAGCAATTAGGAATTGACACTGAAAAGTGTTTGGGTTATTAGAAATTTGATGAATTGATCTAAAACACACAATGTTAACACCAGATCGTCAAGGACCCCCATGGGACCACAAGAGGGTGCTGTGGGTTCCATATCATTTTTTTTTTGGATTCCATTTAACATTTTATTGAACATTATTTCCTATCTTTATATCATATTTGAGTATACGTTATTTTCTATGCATAAAATACCTAGCTGCCTATTATACTTTAGGAAAGGGGTTCCTGGTATCAAAATACTTGAAAACACACAATTGTGCTTAAACGAAGATTTTAGTATGTATGTACATAAATTCTAGAAAATCGCAATAATGACATGAAATACATTAATATTTAAATTTGAATTTAACTTTAAGTTAATTTGGCAAAAACATTGAGGATGGATTTTCTAAACTGTCCTCCCCTATAACTGCACTTTTTTTTGTTGAACTCACAGTAAGCAATCCAAATCACACAATTCACTGGGACTAAGCCTCGTCAACATTCAAAAGTCACAGGTGTGTCCAAAGACGTAGCTTTTTCTTTGTGAATCTGGCCACAAGTCTTTCCCTAACAATACCGCCATGTTACGTCATTTTCCTCCAACATCCATAAATGGAAATATCAGCAAGACCGGTATAAAGAATTGCAATCATTAAGACTGATTTGTAGGTGTTCAATGTGTACAGCATGTGGGCGGAAGCACATGATAGAAGAGGAGAGCTCACAGTCTTCCCTGATGAGAGCATGAGGAGGAGGATCTCCTGGCAACCACGACCACTCACTATTGAGTCATGGTCCTCTGTGGCTGAGGTAAGCGGCTCACTATTCAATCTGGAGCTTTCCTGGGATACACCAGATACTTCACCTCTTTGAACTGGGATCCAATCGGACTCCATTTTTGACTCCATTTTCCACCTCTGCACATTTTGCCAATATTCTCAGCTTTAAATAAGAACACGCACTGCAATAACCTGCTTTACGTGGCAATTCGTCAGTAAGATGAAATGCTTTACCCACAGGTTTCAATTTCATGTGATGAAACATCAAAAAAGTATTGGATCTTTCATTAACATGGCATAAACACTGCCAATGTTTAATACTTTAGATTAGGGAGTTGCGCAAATCCTTAACCTAAAGCATGAGTAATAGCAACAGTGATGCTAGCAAACACTTCTAAGTAGAACAAACATTTAATTCTGTTAATATGCAGTTTTATGCAGATTTTAAAACAAAATGGAAAATACATTCAATTTGGATGATACTAGATTATTTTGAGAACATCAGGTAAATTTATGTGCCACTCAGTGGTTCAGGTATTCCAATACAGTCTCACGACCAATCTGAGGTGGAAAATGCGTGCCTATTCATACAAATTCGTACAAGTGATTTTGTAAAATTTGTCTAAACCCCAGGTTTAGGGGAAGGGTTAGGTGTAGGTCATTTGTACAAATTCATACGAATTGGCAACTCGTAAAATACGAACGATCGTATGAATTTGTAAGAATTAGCCACCTCATATAAAATGTACGAATTGCCGTGAGACTGGGCTGGACGCATGGAGTCTTATGACGGATACAGGCAACCCCCCCCAATCCAGGAGGAGGTGTCCACAGCAATGCAACACTGTTTGATAACCACCAGGCGAAGAACAGAAAATGCCATGAGTTGTGCACGTGTTCCTTAGACAGTGACCATGTGCTGATTCTGAAAGTGTCTCATATAGACTGACAAAGAAATATACTTCAAAGACTTTCACACTCAACTGTTTGTTGTTCAGTTCACCTCTCTCATTCAGCACAAATATAAATATGACGTAATATTTTTTCATATTTGCGATGTAACGTGTCTGAATGCTAAACTATTTTTTATTATGCAAACTGAAGGCTTTGCACTTCAGCCGTGAAATGCAGCTTCAGTGCCCAGCATATTAATATATACAGTGTAATTACCCAACGATATAACTGTGACTGTCAAACAGCCAATCAGAAGAGCTCAAGATTATTATTTATGTCTCTTCCAAATAAGCCAATAACAGCCCATCTCATTCTAGGAAGAAATCCTAGGCTACGGTTGTAAGTGGACATTTACAAACCGTTTCTGAGGAATTTGTGCTATTATCTAAGCCACATGTAGATATCAGAGAATAATTTTAAATATTGTATCAATGCATTCTATGGCACCTTTAAACACTTAATGTCTTAGTAATAATGCATCAATGTATGAAATTGTTTTTTTTTTGTTTGATACATTATGCTTTTTATAAAATGAAGAGTTTCCTTTTTGTAATCAAATTAAGCATATCACAAATGAACTGGAACTCAACATATATAGGCAACGTTACCTGTTGCAGTTTTTTCCCTTGGTTATCTGTTAACTAAATCAATTATATTTCAAGAAATGATTACTTGTATATGTATGAATTCACAAATAGACAAAGTTCTTTTCAGATCAAGTGGTTTACATCACTTATCAGTTTGCAATCTCTGAAGAGAGTTATCATTTAGTGTCAGAACAACTTTACATGGGCTTCAGAGATTGTCAAAATTTTACTGCCAACATCCCACTCACTTGAACATAAGCTCAACCTTAATGGTTCAGGATAATAATAAAAAAAAAAAAAAACAGCAGACAGACTCTTTCCTCCTTAATAATATAGTGAAGCACCGAGTGCCAATGCTAGAACAATAAGAGGGCAGATTTGAATCAGCATGATGTAAAATTTCCATATTATTTCAGGGGTTACAGCCATATTCTACTGATTTAAAAAAAATACCAATATAAACACACAAACACACATAACCAGGAGCTACAATCAAATGTGCATAATGTCTTGTAGAAATAAGATAACGCACATTAGCTCTACATTTGTCTATTTTTCTGGCAAGATAAGAGCTGTCCTGCTGTTATTACATGGTGACGGTATGGCAATGTTGTAAAGCGATGCTGTACATTGCCTGTAACTAGATCCTCAAGTTGTGGGCTCACAAGTGTTTTAAGAGAATCACTGGAAATGGTTCTAACAACAAAATCTGTGTAGACATGACATGGCATTTGGGCAATCATCCCATCTGTGATCAGATGCTAAAACTGTGCTGTCAATCTGACAGTCTAGAGAGCAGCATAAGCTTTCATAAGCTGCCCTTCCTGTCATCAAGAAAATGACACTGAGTACAGAGAAATGACTAGTTTCGATCAATCTAGTCCAATCGGAGATCTGCCCAATGTGCCGGCCTGTATCTACAGTATCTAAGGCCACAAGGAGGATTTGTGAGCAGCAGACCAGAGAAATTGGACTCCACTGAACACAGAGATAGTGTCAATTGTATGGGTTTCTCTGGTTTAGCTGCGAGTGTGAGGTGTTGTGCCCCAAATTTGGATAGATAGCTTGACTTGCCATTATTACATCAATGGATCATGGTAGAAACAAAGAGCAATAGAGACAATAAACCTACGAAAGCCATGTTAACCTTCCATGTTTTCTTAAGAAACTAAAAATAGAAGCTGTGCATTCAGCCAGCGTGTTCTGGAACAAAGGACAATTGACTAAGAAATTAGTATTTACAGAAGCAGCAGTCCAACAGCCAGCATAGCCTCCCTCATACATCACTGTCACACTGCTATTTCCCCTCCAGTTTAATCAGAGAAATGTCTTAGGTCATTTAAGACAGTCATTGCTTAAAGATGACCTAAAAACAACTTTTCCACGTTTGAACCAGTATCACATTTACAAGCACTTGCAAAATCCTCCAAATTATCTTTTAATCATCTATGGAATTTAATCATGTTACACTTATCTCACACGTCTGTTTCAGCACCATTATATAAAAGCTTTTACATTAAAATACAGTTCTTCTAAGAATGGCTAAAGTTCACAATGATCTTGCAGTACTTCTCCGAAAAAAATACATGTTTTTAACCTTTTTATCAATCGACAATGAATTCCAATTCCAAATGTCAATCCTGAGCAGAGCAAATGACATGTAATCCTATGGGCTTTGCATCAAGGATTTGAGAAGTTAATGCCATGGTGGCATTGATGCCATACGGCACCCATACGGGCAGTAATCATGCCAGAGGCCAAAGGTTGCTGGTTAAACTATTCCAAACGCTTCTGTTTATTGAGTGATTACATAACAATTTAAATTAATTATCCCTCCATAGGCTTGATTGTAAAAAAAGCAATTGAGACAAATTAATTCACCACAATCATTTACACAAATTGTAGTTACGATCTAAAATTTCACAACCATGCTATAACAAGCAATTTACTATAAAAACGAAGAAGTTTCCTACATGAGATTCTGTAAGGGTTTAATACGGAGGTTCTTGTGCTTGGATAATGCCAGAGCTAACATATTACTGTGACACGCTCTCATTAAGCACACGTAGGCTTTACCCTGAGCTAATACAATGAAATGTGTGCAATCTCCATCAGTGTATAGAGAGTGATTACTGGTGAGCAGAGTGTTAACTACAGTAAGAGCAGATAAGCCAATGACTGATTAAAAGAGAAAGGTCTGTGAATAGAGGAAAGACACCCTTGACGTGTATCAACAGCCCTAATACCAGCAGTCGAGCAGTTGTAAACATGCTGGTATTCAAAAGTTGTGAGATGGAACAAAATTTGACGGTTATTATTACGCATTCAGAATTTATGAGCTCATGTTAATATGAACTAGTGAAAACAAAAAAGGTCTACATAAGAGCAGTTGGGTGGAACCTGGGTCAAGCCCTGATCCCACTTGGATTTCGACACTTGACTTTCATATAAACAGAGGTTACAAAAATTAAATAAATAAATAAAAAGTAACTTTAAAAGTAAAGACCAAATGTTTGCATCATATATCCATCTTCATGTTGGAAATGTGGACTTGTTTTCTCACTCTGAGAATATCCCTATTTTGGACTTCTCTGATCTTATCAAGTTGACTGTATGCGCCTTAGAGACTCCTCTGATTTTTTTCTGGCAGCTGTACAGAAGACAATTTTGGCAGCAACACCTGGATGCACATTCTGGACATATTCCCACAGTCTGTCCTCTAGCTCTGGCACAAAGCAAAGCAGAGAAACTGAGCAGAGAGCTCTACAACCCACCTTGCATCCAAACATGAGCGAGATGGTGCTGTTCGTGCAGGCCACTTTGCAGTGGCACAGCATGGGCGAGAAACAGTCCAACTTCTTAATGCTGGGTGACATTTTCTCGCCACTGTGGCAGCTGAGTCGCTCAGCCAGCGAAGAGCCGGAGACTCGCCTCCGCGAGCGATACTTGCTCCTGCCTCTCCGGCCACCTCCTGCTCCACCACCTCCCCCTGCACCTCCTCCTCCTCCTGCCCCTCCACTGCTGCTGCTGCTGCCCGCTCTCACCATCCACCCTCATTCCTCGTCTCACTCCATCACGCCAGAGAAGGGACAGCCAGTGTGCTTCCTTCATCCAGCGAGTTTTCCACACGCCCCCCTCTCCGTCACCACAGCTTCGGTATTCCGCTGTCTCTCAGTGCCGTACTTCTTCTGCTTCTTGGAAAGGAAGAATCTGTCTCTCCACCTTCCTACCGCTCTTCCACGCTCCGTCGTTCTCCTTCTTGACCGGCGACCTCTCGGGCTGTCAGTCACGGCGGTGGAGATGTTTACACAGAGGCCTCGCAGGAGCCATGCTGTGTGAAAAAAAAGTACAAGCTTTCGGCTCTTTTAGTTAAATCTTCTCCATCACACCAGACAACCTCCTCGTTCCCAAAAGAGAGGTGAGGAACGGCACAGTGAGCACAACGCAGTGAGTTGTGAGGAGAACGAGGGAAGAGGAGGAGAGATGTGAGGGGAGGAGGGGAGGGAGGGGACGGTAAAGCTGTTGCAGCGCGTGGTGTTTGTCACATGGGCTTCGTCAGACAGGAGTTGGGTTGAGTCTCTCTCTGTCTCATCCTCAGCGTGGGTGCTCTACGTCACCCGATAGACTGAGGGGAAGGAAAAAAGCTCAAGCAGTTACCAGTGAGGAACAGCAAATGAACATCCTCAGGGAGCACAGCCTTGCATGGAGGAGGTGGAGCATTATTGGAGTGGCTTCCTGCACGTTTACATGGAGGAGAGAAAAAGTGCAGGGGGAGGGGGAGCTCAGAGACTGGCCAATAAGACGACAGAATGTCATTGGCAGCTGACTGGACAGTCTGGCTGTGACCTTCTGAGAACGGTGCCATTTCTGGACGGAATCCATACGATGGAGAAAGTGGACCGTGACAGGGCCAGACTTGAGCTTTACTGTAGTCTATTTTTTCCCCATTTGATTAAGATGTCCGTGGAACATTCGCACTGGATGAACCATTCGGGTCATTGGGCAATAAGAGGCAGCATCATGGGGGATGGTCTGCAATGACAAAGATCTCTCCCATGACTTTGCTTCGGGAAAATTTTAAATCAGCAGTCAAGCTAAAAGGGATGTAGCAAAATGCTGCCATACACACTAATCTAATCCTTAACGCTAATGAGATCCTGTTCATACGCAACGTGCGCATACATGTGCTATATCCTGTCAGTGCAGCAATCCTAGAATAAAATCAAGCTAATAATGTACATTTTGTTGTACAGTTCTTTGCATTTCCCTAAGATCGTCGAGATTCTTCTTTCAGGCATATCTACAAATTGTGCAAATGTCAAAGGGCTCCAAGCCAGTAGTACAACTAGCCTCAATTACCCCCATTTTATGTCACTTCGGCTGTCAGCGTGCCTCACTGTCCAAGTGTGACTCAGATCCTGCGTTATATGTATGCGTCACTCAGCGTGCAACACGACTAATGCTGGCAAACTCCATTTAGGGTTACCGATCACCCGAATGCTCGTATGCTGCGTCATAGAGACTAATGTGACACACTGCTCTCTAAAACGAATAAAGTTTTGGATGTAGTCTTATTTTAGAATGCTATTTCTGTGGCTACACAGAATTCCTGGGTAATTTTCATCACTCAAGGCTTTGGGCATAGAGTCACGAGTCTCAGGAAAAAAAAAAAAAAGAGGGATTTTGACGCTTTCCTCCATTATTAATGGCCTATTCCAGATTGCAGCTTGATAATAGTACTGGCTGCTCTGGAATCTTAGATTTAGATGAATAAAATCACTTCTGAAGGGTGGTTCTGTGTTGACAGAGGTTTCCGACAGCAGTGAAAGGGAGAAGAGGAGAAAATTACTAGAGCTCAGCAACTACTAATAAGCAGATAGAAGCTTTAGAACAACCTGATCTCAGATAGCTTGAAAATGTCATCATCTTGTCAGTGATTGCAAGTCTACGGTTTCTTGACTTTTATTTTAAGTATATTTAAAAAGTTGGAAAAGAAAGAAAGAAAGAAATAATGATATAAAAAGCTGCTGTATGACTATTAGTTGTATTTCATAACTATGGAACTAACCTTAACGTTTTATTTAGCTATGGTGGATAACACAGCATTCTTAATTTCAGCTGCAAATTGAGCTACAGTTTGTTCAGGCTGTTTCAGGGTACTCTGCTTTACTAGAAACAACTACAGTGAATCATTTCATGTTTTCAGCCCTTAATGAGCATGTAAGCACTTATTGGGAAAACCTCATTTAGAACAATTCACACTACTAGCCCAACACTGTGGCACAGCAGGCTTAATATTCACCTTCTATACAAAAAAAAGTTATTCTGTAAATCAGTTTCCTATTTTTTTCAAAAGGCAAGTAAAACACATCACGTAGTAATCTAGCACCAAGTAATTGGCTTAATTGCAAATCTTCACCTGACAGCGATGCGGTGATGGCACAAAAAGTATGTTGCCTTTGGGATGCATGAAATAAATGCACACAGCTCCACCTTGTGGACTGCATCCATAGTTTAAGAATCTAACTATTAGTGGCTAATCCACTCCACTGCACCTGCCACACAGAGTTGATTTCATGTAACTTTAAGCAATGAAAGTAGATGATCTACTCTTTAGCAAAACATAGCTGTATGACTTTCTAAATCACAGATAAGGGTAAATTATTCAAATGTAAATTATGCACAGAAGAAAACACGTCTTAAATGCATTAAGCAGCACAGCCATCTGTCAGGATGACAAGTCGCTTTAAAACGCAGATTCAGTTTGAAACTCCTATTATAAAAGCACACATTTAGGACATGTTTCCTGCAGCAACTCTCTGTGTTAATATATTTAATATTATATTATTACCCTAGTAGGCCCTAAAAAACTTCACATCTCTTACCAGGTTTGTTTCCAGCATATGCTTTAAAATGTCTCCCCTTTTCACTTCTAATCCCTATAAGAAAGTATTTTTAAGGTAATTTTTAAAGACTATATAGACCTATATTACTACAGTGATATTTAACAACCCCATAATAATCCTACTGAAATAATCAATATTTTGGGGTCATTGAAAGTGATGCTTTTGTTGATGATTTCACATATGAAAATTTCCTTTTAAATGATCAATGGTTGAAGGGTGAGTTAAAAGTGAGTTTATTATTGCATTCAAAGAGCAAACCTTTGTCTGATTTAAAGGAAAAATGTGGATGGATTGTACTTGTGTCAAACGGTTTAAAAGATTTAAAAAACTCTAGCGTTGAAATCGTTCAAAATGTTCTGCAATAAAGATTCATGAAACCTAACTAATGTCATTGCTGAACTTTTTTAATAGTAATATTTTAGTTTGCTGAAAGGTTTGTCAACTTTGGTCTTAGTGCTATCAGACATGGCTGGGTTTCTTAAAAGCATTGAGAGATACAGTAAGTTGATCATGCCCACTGGTGGCAATGGATCTAAAATCTACTTAGACATACAATGTTTTTAGGAAAATGCAGCCATGGTCTAAAATCCAAAAGTCTAAAATTGATTTCATGGGATCTTATAGAACAGGGGTACGCAACGTCGGTCCTGGAGTGCCAATGTCCTGCAGAGTTTAGCTCCAACCCGGAAAAAAAACCA
>JAUMHI010000034.1:2363456-2394592 GCA_032359435.1 Enteromius unitaeniatus
CTTGATTAGCTTGTTCAGGTGTGTTTGATTAGGGTTGGAGTGAAACTCTGCAGGACATTGGCACTCCAGGACCGATGCTGCCTACCCCTGTTATAGAAACTCTGAATACATGACTGTGATGCACTTTTCATTTAGTAGGAAAAGGAAAAGAGATAGGGATGTGATATGAGAACGATTGGTTTTGCTGGAACAATCTGCATAAATTTGATTGCGATTGCTACCACATATTTGCATTAGTTTATCCAACTGGATACTTTTATTCATACATTATCCAGCAAGCACTTAATATGCTAAATTCACCTTTACTTGTCATTTGAACGTAAATAAGCAATGTGTGTACACAACCAACTTCTAATGCTAAAAATCATCCCATTAACACTTCTGTACGGTTAATTAAGAATAATGTTATTGCTAAAATATCAAGTTTAAAGTTAGTCTAAAATATGTCAGGTTTTCTTCGCCTAAAAATAGACAAAAATGTTGAGCCTTTTAGGGCTGGTTTCACAGAGAGGGCTTAGCCTAAGCCAGGATTAAGCCATAGTTCAATTAGGACATTTAAGTATTTTTTATTTTTTTTATAAACGTGCTTACGGAATTCATCTGATATGCTGCCTTTGCCATCATAAACTCTGCTTACACTATTCTTCTTAAATACACTGGTATTGCCGCAGTTCATGTAATTTTTTTAAATCATGAGCATCTCGTAACATCACGTTTATGTCACAGTGCTACCTGGATGGAAGACTGAGGCAGCTCATTCAGAACAATTCAGATTGGGCTACATAATCGATGTAACACAGCCTCAAATTAGAAATATGATCGCATTCCCAATGCCACTGCCAGACAAATAATAAAAAAAATGACAGCTGTGGTTAAACGCGATAAAACGAGCAGACTGGACAGAAACGATCATCAAAAAAGCTCAAGTTTGCACACTTCTTATCAGAAAAGGTGAAGAAAACACACATTAGAATGTGGTTTTGTGAAATCCTTCACCAGCCTTAAACCAAGGTTTACGCTGTTAGCACACAGAGGCATTACTCCATCAGAGTAGGTTCTTGTCACCAAAAACAATCAACACATTTTTAGAAGAGGAGATACCGTGTTCCAGCCTGATATCGCAGAGCCACTAAATGCATAATTCAGCTTAAAAGCACAAGGAGAAAGAAAAAACCTGACATCATCACCATGCATAAAAATGACAAGAATAACAGGGACCTGAGAGACAGGACACATGATGCAGCACTGCACTTCACATTGAGATCACAATGGAGCGTCCATCATTTATTTCAATATATTAATGCTGTGAGACCTCTCAAGACATTACCACGAACTAGTCATGGTAGACTGACATCAAAGATGTTGTATATTTGGAGGAAGTGATTAGCGCAGACTGTAATGCCCAGAGGAGAACAGTCCATATCAAAGCCAATGAGTCATTTATTTGCGTGGATTGAGATAATGTGACATTTGATGCAGGCTACGCTACAGTGACTCCCACACAGCCACACTAAACCAGATTTAAACAGTGCATACACGAGCACAAATGAGTTGAATTACTTGTGTCTGTTTAATCCCTTAGGCCAGTCTATGGCTAGTTTTTATAAGAGCTCTTTGGCACTGTTAAGTTTAACAGGAATGTAGACTATCAAAAGCATATAAACTGTAAACCCTGACTTAAACGTTTCAAAGTGCATAATGTTGACAAGTAAACATCACATGCATGGTAGGGTCAGTAATGCGATGGGCAGGCAATGGCAATGTTATGGCGAAGTAGTAGTTTAGGGAGGAGAATGATACTAAACTCTGATGATACCATGAACTTTAACCAAGAATGTACACAAAAAGAGCTTCTTCCTGACTTTGTCTCCTGGTCGTACTCCATGCAAAGCCCACATGGAAATCTATGTGCTTTTAACTGCAAGTCTGACATGCCCTAAGGCTGGCACAGACCAGAGGAGACATGAGCATGAGCAGTCATGCATGCAAAACATGCAGTCACTGCACACAACTAGAGCCCATCCTCTGTGACGCCTCGAAACCAGGCACTCAAAACAAGGCACGGGTGTGTCAGAGGTTAGGGAGAAAGGGGAAGAGATAGAGAGCGAGAACTCTTTGACAATTCCCAAACAGGGACATAAACCCTGCTCTCTTGAGCAGAAATAGCCTCATCTGCAACATTTCTGACAACAGAAGCTCATAGGTTATTCATCGGTTTATGCAGAAATGTCATTTGAGTCGGCTATATTTAGGGATCAGAAATGTAAGTGTACGCTGCAGCTAAAAAAAATAAATAAACAAACTCTTCAGAAATGAAATAAACAGCATTTTGTGAGTTCAGTTCAGTGCAAAACGTTACTCCAGGCTGAGCCAAACTGCTCATAAACAAAGCATAAACTGCTGTAGGTTGCAATCTGCAGGCTTATTTTACATAGTCATCAAAGGTCCAGTTTAAAGTCTGGATTTCTTGTGAGACCAGTTTTCTAAAAAGTGTTTGTTACATTTCTGCAAAATAGAAGAAAAGCAGCAACTGGGGAAAGATTTACCTTTGTTTGGTGAATTTTCGTGGAGAAAATTGTGTGTCAGGAGAAAGCAGCACTGTTTTGACACACTATTACAGTAAAGCTGCCTTGACACAATCTGCTTTATAGAGGGAAAATTATTTTCCCATCAAGTCTTTACAACAGGTTTAAGTTTGTCATGAAGATACACCAAGCTGACCAACATAAAGCTGCTTGATATGGAAGTGAGCTGTGCTTCATACATTCATTGACACTGACAATGGAACATTTTCTTGAAAATTTCTTGAGAAAAGACAGAACATCAGCCTCCTGAAGATCAAAATAAAATGACAGCATTAAATTAGCGGGGCGGAAAAAGACTTGCAAACAGAATGCCAGATGTTGTCCAGAAGTCCTGCTGCCATCTTCCTTTTTCTCAAACAAAACAGCTAAATATTTATTAGAAATGAGTAATGTATTATTAACTGTAAAGGCAATTCAGCATTGCATGTTCAGACATATGAAAATTGTTTAAAATTGAAATGAAAATTAAATACAGAAATACAATTACTTGAATACAGTACAGTGAGAAACCATGTTGGTATTGGTATCATCCAGTGCTAAATAATGATACTAGGAACTGAGAATGAAAATATAAAGCCTATAGTCCCATGGCTTGTAGGCAGGCTAACAATATATATAATAATAAATAAAACATATAGGCTGAAAATATGCAATAATAATCTTTCAAAAAAAAAAAAAAAAGATGAGAAAAGCCAGATAACCAAACGTGATGCAATTAAAAACAATTTGAAAAAATTCTAAATCTTTGAAAATGTCTACACAATATTGAATACTTAATTAGTGTTGGTTAAACAACCATACCGTCAAAAGAAAGCAAATGACAAAATACTATGAACTTTAATTATCACATTGTATTGTTTTGTGAGCAGAGATCTATTGACTTTCAACACAGAAAGCTGGTCCCAATGTCTCAAATGCAATGCATTCGTGAGTGCTCAAACAGGACAAGTTACAATCACAAAACTGCCACAACTAACCTACCAAAGTAAGCTTATTACAGTGTGTACCCAGCAATAACCGCGCTATCATTCAGAGGGTCGCAGTAAGTCACTGATAATCTGTGCGCTTACCTTGGTCGTAACAATACAAATGCAGTCCATCCTCTCATTTCGGACAGAGACTCTCAGCGCGTCATTTCGCAACCTTCTTCTTTAACGAGAATCACGCTGAATCCGTTCATAAATGCGGAGCTCACAGCTACTCCTTAAGGACTGAGAGTAAAACAAGCCCGATCCACGTGTCTGTATTTGTTTCTCATGTTGGCCATGTCAGAGAAGTTCACAAAGAGATGCGCACATGTCTCCAAATGATCCCGAAGGCGCTGCTGCACCGACATCAACTTCACTTCAGGACCCTCGACTCGGTTTAAATTGCTCGGTTATGGATTCTGCGCAAAGACTAAACCACGACAGGAAAGGGGTCATTATCTAAAAAGGAATGGTGGGTTTACGCGATGTCTAATAAAGGTAACAATATTCAGCGGGCCGTCACGTGACTTCTTTAATTATGGCTCAATCAGCACCAGATAACGTCGAAAAAAGAGATCTAGTGCGGAGTGGTGCACGAAGTGTTGCGATCCAGATCTAACTGTAATACTTCACACTAGCAAGTCAATGACGTTGCATGCATCTGGGAAGGGTAATAACTCATATCGTCCGAGTTAAAGGCATTGCTGGAACGGAGAAGACTTCTCAGGATAATCCAAACTTATGCAAGTGTACCTTTAAGCATGCTAAAAAGTGTTAATTACCAATTAATGAACATATAAAATGACACTGCAAAATGATTCCCTTCACAGCAGAGTGTCTCACATCATGTAAAGACTGACAAGTGCAGATTTGAAAGTGACAACTCATACAGGAGAGAAATCCAGACACCCCACAGAGAAAGTGTTTTGGCAGATCTCAAGCAGATGCAGTCCCACCGTCAGTCAACTCACACACACACACACGTTTTAACACTGAGCCGATGGTGTAAAAGCAGTCTTTATATAGCTTGTACTGTAGGTTGTCCTGAAATGCAGTGTAAGAATAAATATTTGATGCGCAGGGTGATTAGCCCTTCCCTTCAGAAGCAGCCTCTGTAGTACTGCATGCTGCAGCGGCATAAAGAGTTTTGGATCAAAGGAAACAAAAAGTACACTGGGTAATAAACAGTTTCTTGCAAGATAGTGCTAGTGTTGGTGTTCCTGTTGAAGCTGACTTGGAGGTAAACGGATTACTTAGAATTGCTCACATTTCCTCTGACTTGGGAGATGAATGCTGAAGTTCAAATATACACGTGTCAGAATTTCAGTCGTAATTTTTTACGAGTAACTTCAGTGTCCCTTGGTTAAAAATACAATACTGAGATTGACAAAAGTAAAAAAAGTGTTAAAGTATAGAATAGAATATTTTATCATACTGATAAGGATAATACGTCTGACAGTAAGCTTGGCACTTAAGCTTTGTTGCTTATAATTTGAGTGATTTAGCTTTGTGCATTTAAAAAGTACACTATGCAGAAATTTTCAATTGCTGTTTGAAAATACAGCATTCAAACTTGACCCTTGTACCCAAGTATAGGTCTCTGGGGAACAAAAAGGGTGTTTTTCCCCAAGTTTTGGTCCTTTTCAGGATAGCCCAAAGAGGCCATGCATGATCATTTTATTTCTTTCTTGTTTTCTCCTGGCTATTTTGTTATGCCTAGGTCATAAGAAATCAAGAAATAAAAAAAAAATAATAAAAAAAATATGCATGACTAAGGATTTCCATAAAACTGTGAAAAATGCATTCTGAAAATCTGTTTATAAAAAGACAGAAACATTTTAATGTTTTTTTTAACTTTCAGTACAAACACTTTTGCTGCGATTTCGATTAAGGTCAGACAAATTAAAAGTGAAATATGGGCTAAAAACAGTAGTTAAATTGCTACAATTTTACATTTTGCGTAATGTTGCTACAGGTGTTTAAAATTATTTGATGAGCTTTAAAATAAATGAATAGTACAGAACACAACTTATGTCACATGAAACACAGCGAGTGAGAAAAACACATATTTCATATGAAATCTCTCACAGCTGATTTAAATCAGATTTAAATCTAAATCTCAGCTTTAAATCTGGCTTAAAACACAACATATTTGTTACTTCTGTAGGTTTATTGTTTTTTTTAGATCAACAACACATACAAAAGCTCTTAATTGCATCGGCGCATCTTACTCTAAATTATTTTACTGCATAAGCTATATTTATTACTGCTATTTGACTGAACATACACATGTAAGCACAATGATGATGACAAAACTAAGACTGAAGGACAAATACATTCACCAAATAGAACAACGAATGTTAGCTCGTTTTACCTAATGCTTGATTGAAAGCAGAAGTAGATTGCTTGGAGCTTTTTATAGCATGAATATAGCAAAAACTTGAAACATCTGGTAGTTTACAATCCATTTGCATACATGCAATCTTTCTTAATGCTTCCTTACACTGGTAGAACACTGTCAGAAGCCACGTACCCAGCCCCTGATGACCCAACGGACTCAAAAATAAATAAAGAAATAAAACTGCAGGAAGATAAGTGTTGACGCATTTCGAAAATATAATGTTTATCATGCAGAAATAGCATGAACAGTTACCCCGAGAATAAAAGATCAGTTGTCAAGTTCATACGTCCTCATTAAAATCCAATTACAAATGAGTCAAATTACATATAGCAGTCAATAATGTGATAGCAACGCAAGCTAATTGTTTTTGTGTTAAATTAGCAGAGCTTCAGGAGTTTGATAATCGATAACTTCATGAGAAAATCTGGCCCTGCACCATGCTGTGCACCATTATTGGCTAGTGGCTACACATTGCAGTAATAAATAATACCACAAGTAATGATTGTGAGTAGTGGTTGAACAATACATCAGGCATTTTTCAAATATTGGCATCGGCTGATAAGTTTTTCAGTAGGACCAGTGCATTTTATTTTGCTCTCCCTCTCCCACTCCCTCTTGTTCGCTGTCATCGCTAAACAGTTCTGTCTAATAGAGATAGAAGTCTGTTTAAAAATTAGAAATAACTGTTAAAACAAAAGAGTTGAATTACAATGAGTACAAAAAAAGTATTATAATGATTGTTTTTATATGATCCGTAATAGAAAGGCAAACATTATAATACTTTCTTGTTTGCCGTCAGCATTCAGCAAATATGCATGTATCATTTAAACAAATGTTTTCATGACTAATAAACATATAAAGTGTGCATTTGTAATGTATCCTGCATGAGGAGAGGTCAGCTGTACTGATCAACAAACTTTAAACTTGTGATTTCAAATTATGTTGCGCTTTATGCATTAAAAATGCATAAAGCATTCCCAATGCACACCAACTTCCCAGTTGGGGTATAAAAATATATAATTATTTATGAAAAAAATACTTTATTGTTAGTATTTTACACATTTATTTTTAATACATTTTCAATTTAAAAGGTCTTAAATATGAATTTAAAAATTTGGTCGCCCACTATTCGAGAGGGTTTATTTTTGTATAGCCCTATGATTATTCTCTTCTTTTTAGTTTTATATTATTTTTTACAAAAATTTTAGCTAATAAAAAAAAAAACAATGTTTTTAAATCATCTTAAACTGACATCCCCTCTCTAAAAAGGTCAATGCACAATACACAAATTTCGGTAGAAAAACACACAGCCCTTAGATAATAGATTTAAACACACAATGATAAAAGGAGATTTTGAAACCAAAACACCAAACTAACATTTTCACAATTATATTAAATTATATTTAGGCCAATATCACAAATTCTAAAAAGGTTCAGCAGTATTAGACTGATTACATTTAGAAATAAATGTCACATTGCAGAATTTAATGCATAACACATTTTGCATTTCAGAATTGTGAAAATGCCACCCACAGCTTTTGGCCACCAAACCTTTTCCCATCGATAATGCTGCAACATTTGTCCACAGCAGACCCATAAGGCAAGCCTAAATGAATGAAGAGCAATGACACATGAGTCCCTCTGTTCTTTGAGTAAACCCCATCGACGAGGCTTGAGGAACGGGGTAGGAAGAAAATGAGTGGCCCAGACATGCGGCCATGGGGGATGCCCAACCCACCAGACCCGTGCCGGTAGGATACTTACTTGGTCCAGCTCACTGGAAGAGGATTTCGCTTTAGCGAGCACATGAAGGATTTCATTTAGGAGGGGAGAATCCTGAGAGTGGCCAATTTATTAACACAGAAAGAAACAAGAGGGAAAAGAAAAAGGATATTTGAATACATAGCAGAGGGGCAAGCTAGGCAAGCTTATTTAAAATTATCTTTAAGTGATTTTTGCATTAATGGTATCACAGATCATTTCAAGTCACTTCTTTAGGGCTCAAGTGTAGTGATATCAATGTGTACTAGTTATAGAATCAGGCTAGTTCAGTGACTAACTCACCCACAAAATAAACAACATTTGGTCTTGTGACACGGGTCATTCTGAAAATGTTATATTGTGTTGTTAGTGGAATATTAGTCGATCGGTAAAGGTCCTTTTTCCAACCAAGCTAATGTGTGAAACCAATGCAGTCTTGAGAAGAAAAAAAACATATTCTGTTCTTCTAGAAATATATTCAAAAGTGTTCCTGTTGTACATGTCTACACACTGCAGGCAGGTGGTGGTATTGTGACAACTGACTTCAAAAAAAACCCAGACTGGCCCAGCTACAAACATTCATATTACTTCATATATGGTAAAGAAAAATAGATCTAAAATGAAATGTAATAAGATTTTAAAGTAAGGTACTGTTATACAGTATGTACAGTTTATTGAAGTAAAAAGAGAGCAGTGCATCCTACAATTTACAATAAAAAAATGTAACAATTACAGAAGTCCCTGTGTGACACTTCACATTTGAATAAAAAAAAAAAAAAAAACTTCATCATAGCTTAGCTTATTCTAATCAGTTATCATGCATGTCTATTACACACAGTACACATTCTGTATTAGCATTTACTTCAGCTTGTGGAAACCTACACGATTCTACACGTGGTTTTCCTGTGTTACCGTATATGAGTTACAGTATATGTTAAAGGTATAAAACAGTTTAGTAGCAGTGTGGTTATACATTATGTAATTTTACATTTTTTAACTATAAATACTTGCAGGTTGTTCTGTAAAGCTGTTTTACACGTTGCTGTATTTTTACAACAACAGCTGCCAGTTTAATGTTGTAAAATAAACAGGGTATAAAGCATTTTTGTTTTTTGTTTTTTTTATCCATTTAGTTCCTTCACAATTATGTTAAATATTATAGTAGGCCAAAACGTTTAGTACAATTTAATAAAACTTCTGGAGTTACCTTAGAATTCCAAAGCTTTTCTGTCCAGCAAGTAAACTAAAATTCCATAACAAACATTCAGTCACACAGCAGTGTTTCTTCAACTATTGGCACGTCTGTATTTCTCAATGTCTTTGTCTATTAACAACAATCAACTATGGACATGCATCACAAGAGAATTCTGTCATTACAGTGTCTTTAAGCACTTCGTGGTGGGATGACACTTGAAACATTTTGAGAATATAAATTTACAGCTAGAATGCTAGTTTCGTGGTTAGTTGAGACAAATTTCACGATTTTATACTCATTCTCAAGCTTGCAATTCAATTCCCAATTTTATGATTTTGGATATCAGAAATCTCTCAATTAATGCTGTTAAACATACAATTGGTTTTACATTTCTATAATATAGATGGTTAAAATTAACGTTTTTGCACTTTCACATTTTGTGCATAATTGTATAAAATAGTTTGATTAGAAATACACAAAAAAAAATGTTTACTAGTGAAATCTGCCCTTTTACACTTGTAACTGACCGAGAAATGACCGGTGCTGAAATAGTTTTCATGACACTTTAAACAAACATCAAGCAGCAAAAGTCTGAAGGTTTCCATATATCCACACATACATTAAAACTGCTTGTTCAGTTTATTTACAATTCTATACCAACTTATCTATCCATGTCATTTAATGACTGAAAATTGCTCTCATTCAGGATATTCTGCATGAATACAGTACTCCGTTCCTCTGCATCAGGGAAAGAGAACATCTGCTACTAAAGTATTCAAGTGCACAAACAGCATGCTCAGAGACTTCAGTTAGAGCCACGGAGCGTAAAGACTCATTCGTTGTATTTGTTTTTTAACCACATCACGCACAGCTACCGAGACCAACTTGCTTCGCCCTGAATCCAGAAAGACAGAGTGCCTTTTCTGACAGTTTCTGTGAAAGTGTCATTCTGTAAACTATTTCCAGTATACCTTTCTAAGATGAATTAAAGTCAATTTTAGTGTAAATGAAAATTGTGATAGCATGCAAAGCGGGATGTCAAATTCTCCGAAAGTCCATTCTCCATTCAAAACAGCTACAAATGAAGATTAAGATGTATATTTGGTTGTTGCTTTGTGCATAATCTGAATACTAGCCTATAATTAAATGACTTGTTTCATGGTTTGTAAAAAACAAGCAGGATGTCATTTTCTTAAATAGCATTAACTGAGATGCCAGAAATGTGTTTGCAGACAACAAATGACATACAAAGTTTTAAACAAAGCATCAATCTTACCTTAAAAAAAACAATTAAATCCAAGCTCTATTCAGTAATCACATAGAAGCACACTTACCTCTATACTGGTGCTAAGGCTGGGCAGGGTGTCTGAAGTCACCGTTGTGCTTTGAATGCTGGAGAAATCCCACAAATTCACTGGGGGTATTGCATCGGGCACTTTCACCGATTCCCCACATCTCTGATTATCCAATAAGGTCACTTCATAAAATTCCTGGATATCTGTTAAAAGAAAAGATGCGTTTCCTTTTTTTCTCTAATACCCAGATCTGAATGAGCGTAATAAAAAGATGACGATAAACAAAAGAGTGGCCCCACAAAATACCTAGACGCTCAGGCCACATGTAAATGTATGAATTTCACTGCATACACAATTTCAATACAAGAAGTAATTTTTGCTAATAATTCTACACAACCAGCACCACTGTGATATTTTTTAGTGGATTCCTTTCCAGTTCACACAAGGCCATAGCAGCCACGCATCTTCACGTTAACTATAAATATGTTAACATGACATAAAATCATAAGTGCTTTGAAGATCATTCAAGGGCATTAATGACCAGGGTCTCTTTCCTGGTGTGATTTAGTAGCCAAAGAAGACACGCACCTATAAATACACATCTTAGAGTGAACATCAGTTTAAAAATGACAAACAAGAGTTTGGACTGAAGCTAGAGGTCATGGGAGATTTAAAGGTTGTTCACAGCTGTTACAACAGATGGACCCCACAGGAACTTTTTATTCGGAACATTTATAGCACTTATTTGAAAGCCACCACCTAGTCGTGAGTAAACAACGTGCATGTATGTTCACGACAGATAAGACAGAAGCTCACACCACTTTAAAAATCAAACAAGCAGTAGCAGTTCACACAAAAGGCGTATGTGCAGTTTAAAATAAAATGGGGAACTAGTCTCTTCCACAAGCAGAGAGGAAATGACTGTTTGAGAGAATGGCGTGCTGTGGTTGGGTGTGCTGTTCGACACTCAGCCGAGAGAGAAAATAGCAGAAGGATACAGCTCTTCTCTGCATGTCAGAGATTGGGTAACAGGTCTGAAAATACATGCTGGATCACATGACGCTACACGGCAATGAAAATAAATATTTTTATAATGCACGCTGGTGGGGGTGATTCCCTCATCTCTGGTTTCCCTTTGAAATACATGAGTCCGGTGACTTCACAGCCCCTCTAAAAAACTACTGCAGGCTTGTAACTGGGCTCCCACTAGTGAGCATTTGTCTAATGACCATTACTTATTTGAATCTACTAGCATATTTATGTAATGTTAGGATAGGTTAGGACCTTTTTGATACACTGGTTCAAAGTCGTTTAGCAATATCTTCTAAAATCTTTGTCCAGTGATTGGTGCAAAAACTGCCTGTCGTCATATTTACTTGCATACATCTACGCAACAAATAGCGAGAGTTTTTGTGCATGGCTACTGTCCAGGCTAAGCTCGAGGGTTTAGCCAGTGTGGAGAAAGAAATTCAGAACTACAACTACAGAAGTGCAAGCCAAAATTCAAATACACAGAGATAGACAACGGGGTAAAACAAGTGTAAACACTGGCAGTGTTTTAACAAGATTTGGGCTTCAATTGATACCACAATCTTGCAGCATTTCTTCTCAACAGGCAAGCTGAACGTCCAATTTAAATAATGTTCTAATATGTTAAACCTTTTTATTGAAAGTAGCCTACTTTTACCACTTAACTGACCATGTCTTTTCTTTTCATAGACCCATGAAACACAAAAGGGTTGTTTGTAAAGAGTGCTTGAAAACATGCTGGGACACTAGTAATGCAGAAACTGCAAACTCCACGCCATAAATTAAACATTTGTCCCACAGACATGAAAGTTACGGTTGGGAAAACTAATCCAGGATTTATTTCTTGAGATTAATCGCTGTTCTCTCACTTGTCAGTTCCCATGTAAGCTTTAGAGAAGCTGGAGGTTGTCACAGACTCCAACCATTTAACATCTGACTGACCTCTCAGTCATGCAACCACTCCTAAAATAAAACAACAAAACAGCAAAACAAAATACTGAGTCTGTTTACGGAAAACTAAAGACCGGAGTTACTCCGGTGAAATACAAGGTCCTTCACTTAACATTATTGAAAATATAATTTGGGTTTGTTTCATTGATTGATTGTTTTTTGAAAAAGCATACAGGTGATCACTGATCTTTTTCTGACTCTGACTACCTGGAAATTGAGCCTAGCCTAGCATTAAGAAACTGACATTTCTATTTGTGTGCCAGTGACTGACATTACTCCGAAGCAAGTCTTGTTTATAACATGTAGTGACATCTGATAGCAGGTAACTTCTGGTTCTCTGACAACTCTTTAAAGTGTATGAATGGTACAACTCTAGATGTCAAGAGCTGCTTAAAATTTGCAATCAACCTGTCCTAAATAAAATTTGCTTTGATTTATATCATTTCTCTGCACCTGCTGTATGAAAGCTCTCATCCATTATCATGGGTGCCGGAAAAAATACTGACGTGTGCAGTGTGAAACCGGCGCTAACTCTAAATGTTCAAGCGTCCAACTACACGCAAATAGCGAAATATATTCGCCCAAGTCACCTCATGTATGAACGCATTTTTCGCAAAGAGGGATTTGAGAAAATGATTGGCACACTGGACAAGAAATACCGAAACAAATATACTAAGTATATGTTACATCCTGCTAAAATGTTTTGGGACAACATGTAAAAATATAAAAATGGGTATTTGTTAGGGCTGGACTAGAATATTTGATTTGTTCGGTGGGTTGGCATTCGATTTTAAATTTTGAGATTCAAATATTCTTTTTTTTTTTCCCATACACCTACCATCCTCTTTCGGTAATTCTTTGTGCAGCGCTCCTGTTCAACATCAGAAAGCGTATCCTGTTTGTTTTCTATAAACGCACGTTTTGTTGATAATGGGAGTACACACAAACTAAGCTTCCTTTACAGTTCCGGATGATATATTACTCTTACCTTTATGAGCAAAAATGAAGTTTCACATCACACAGGCGCCTCCATGTCCTGCGTGAATTATGAAGCCCGCTTCAGCTTTTACTCTCCACGCAAACGACTGGATATGTGCAGGTTAAACTAATATTGTGACTAATATTAGTCACTAATATTATGCGTTCTCCTGGTTTTACAGACAAGGCTTAAGCTAATCACAGACTAAAATGCATGTTTGAGCTGTCTCAACTAAAAATATTCTGCTCTGACATGACAGCGTCATTGTTCTGTGTCAAGATACTGTAAACAGGAACTGAAACGTTTAAAGACAGATTACAAAAATGTAAGCATTTAATGTATAACATTTCAATCTAAACCTAATAAGATAATGCTGAATAATAGCTTTTTAATAAGGTAAGTCCCCTCAAAAGTGTGTAAATATGTGAACTGGACCAACATTTATTTACCACTATAGGCAGCCATGCAGGTTTAAATGCTTCCTGTGAGCTAAACAAAGAATGTAGCAGCTAAGGTCACTTCGTTTACATATTAACAAACAAATACCTGAAAATGAAACCAAGAAATAAGACTTTCACTGCTTCTCCCCACAGCTTCTGAAATGTTTGTATCCCCCAGGATACGCTGCCCTTTTTTGTGTTAGTGAAAACAATCTGGAACAAATAAATCAAAGGTCCTAATGAGAGCATTGAGACTGTTTAAGTGCTGAATCAGCATGCATTATCAAAGAAATTAAAAATGCATTATAAAAAAAAAGTGCATTTATACAGCACTCTAGCTGAGTCAGCTGCACTATCTGAACAAAATATCTGCACTTATATCAGATATCTATCTGAACTTCATTTATAAATCTCATTGAAGCAGATCAGAAAGCAGATGGCTCATTTGCAAGCTAATCGTTTATGTACAGTTATGCTGAACAAGTAGAACTGACACATTTTGTATGTTTGCTTACAATCTTAAACTTGGCACTCACTCATTACATTTACACTAGGCTACATAATCCAGTCTCTGCCAATGGACATAAATCTGATCTACTGCTCCTGCACTAAAGAATTGTGATCAAAATTCTTTTTCCTAATTATGTTAAAGCCGGCTGGCAAAATTCTTTCGACGCCTCATGTGGCAATCAACATTTTAACCCCCCAAAAACCACTCTCTCCTTCCTTATTGTTGCTACTATATGTCCATCAAGCCAAGATGCCCTCATGCCACACATTTTCTCACAGTGAAAAATATATTGCAGAGCTGACAAGGCAGAGCAGATTACTTTATGCAGAAAAGTCTTTACAGTTGTCATTTTAAGGACATTCCAACAATAAATACTGTTTTGTGGCTCATTAATGTGTCATGTCAGATCATTGTAGAGCCTCAGTTCAAGCGGCACACAAACTCATCTTTACTGAAATTAACAGGAAGAATGTATCTTGTTTTAATGCGGCAAGACATCAAAGTCCTCTCCTATGTGGTAATTCAGTCAGAGAAAAATTAGCAGATTCTGTGCTATGATTGGTCAGATCATCTGTCAATCAAACTTCTTACAAAGGGTCAATTACATCTTAAGCTTTCCTTAGATGTGTATGTTTTTTTTATTATATCTGTATGCTGATACAGGAGGAGTAAACTTTCCATATATAGCCTGAACAATCAGACGCATTTACCCTCGGCCGAGTAGTCTTGAATAGTGCTGCACGATTACTCACGATTATTCGCGATGTCAGCCTATGCGATTACATTACAGCAAACGTTGCGATTGTATTAAATAAACAAATGCATTCGTGGACATAACAAGACATTCATTCTTGCATTTACACCAGACACGAATAAAGCGCGAGCGATTTACATGTGAAGTCAATGCAAAGACGCAATTAGACATCCCGCAACGCCAATTAAGCGGTGCGTTAAACACGCCGGTTTTACTGCATAAGCAGCACGGAAGAGGCGCGTATGCAAAGCAGGAGCAGCTTGTACTGCAGTAGGCTATAGACAAGCATCTTTCTGTCGTATTGTCCAGCGTTCTTCTCCGAACACTGTGTGCCATGTGCTTTGATTTTCGTAATTTCTCTGCACCTGCAACACGCTGCTTAAGCCCTGTTGACGTGTGCAATGTGAAACCGGCGTAAACTCGAAATGTTCAAGCGTCCAACTATACGCGAATAGCGAGATATATTCATCCAAATCGCCTCAGGTATGAACGCACTTTTAGCAAAGAGAGATTTGAGAAAATGACTGGCACACTGGACAAGAGATACTAAAAGAAATATACTAAGTGTATGTTACGTCCTGCTAAAATGTTTTGGGACAACACGTAAAAAAATAAAAATGGGTATTTGTTTTATTTATCTGTACTTCTGACTTTTTTGAAAGTTAATTTAATGTAATTTAATTCAGTAATGTAAAGATGTTACCGTTATTTACCGTAATTTGAAAACATTGTTCATTTATAGTTGTTGCTAGATTGCAACTCAGTTGAGAAATGCAGATTTCAGCATTATAGTAAACTGTGTGTGAATTTCCTTGATAACAATTGAGTTGAGTCAAAGCACTTATATATCGTATAGCAATCGCAAATCGCAATTTTGAACTTAATAATCGCAATGTGACATTTTTCCCAAATCGTGCAGCCCTAGTCTTGAATAATCAGTTTCTAATAGTACGTTAATTTACATAGTCAAATCTGATTTTTAGACGCAATATTTTTCCTTGAGAAGATCTGATGAATTCAGATTTCTCAAACGTAGTCTCCCACTGGACAAAGAGATCCGACTATTCACAGACTACTCAGAAAGGCCAGCAGTGTGAGGTAGGATCATCGTCTTAATTAATTCATCCCCTTAATAATGTACGTAATCCAATTATTATAATCACAAATATAAACTGTTCATCTGAATGAGTTTTGTGACACAAATATCCAGAGCCCATTACCTTCTGTATATTCCCCACAGGCCACAACCAGACACAGAAATCCCAATCCCATCCCAATCAGTGTAAGAAACTGCATACGGCCTTTATTAATAATTAATAAAAACCGGAAAACTAATCCCATTCAAATGCGCTAAATAGTCTCTCTCAAATCAAGCCTTTAAATCCAAGATCATCTTTTTGTTCTATCATAAGCACAACAACATGGCCATCCTCAAGCTTTCGGTCACCCAGGACAAAACATGCATATGATGAAAGAAAATAAGGGAGCTGTAAGTCTGATCTTTAATCTGGTCTCTGGGGCAAATCAGTCTGGCATCAGATGAAGTTATGACTGAATCAAATAACTAATAAGTAAGCCATTCTGAGTGAGGTACACAGAGTTGTAATCACTGTTTGAGAATCAGCCATTAAGAGGTTAATACTGAATGTTCTACTTTGCCCTTAGAATAATACCTGTGTCATTATGAGGGGTTCTGTTTATTCACGTCAGTTCAGTGACCCCATCCATGCTCTGCGAGTACGCAATGTGCAAGATAAAAAAGGAGCTCTTTTAATCTCTGCCTATTTTAGTAGTACTACTACAATGAAACATCATGCAAAGGGTCTTGTTTCACACAAAATACTTTCAGCCAAAATATGAATCATCAGCCAAAACACAAGCTGTATCAGACAACATTTATATTTTAAATCATTTATAAGTTATAATCAGTGGAACCATCACAAATAAATCTGATACTACATATGATCTTTCACAGTGAAGTTTAACAAGACTGGATTCAAAAAAAAGACTTAAATTGACTATATTTGCTATAATCCGTAGTGGAGACGGCTGTTATAAATCGTAGACGAAGCCTCTCTGTTAAGCCAGTCAAAACAGAGGTGTAACTATCAGCCGATTCCTAGGTTTCTCTGAGTCTCATGTTCCCTTTTCTCCCTGCGGAACGAGATCTGTGGTAAGGCAGTCCTTAAACAGAGTGCTGTATTGACGTCCCATTAACAGACCTCTGCAGCCACAGGATAGAATTTCTGCAGTTCAACAAGCCTGCCGAGTCTCTTTAACTCTGACACATGTCTTCATTATCTGATGGCTCACTTAGAGAACTCGGTTTGTTAGTGCTTCCTGTAAATAATTACTTAAATCATTGCGAAGATCAACTTTGGAAATGACAATTATTTACAACGCCACAAGAAAATAATTTATTCAAAAATATAATATAGCTCAGTATTTAAGCTGGTCTGATGCTCACCAAAATGATTACAATGTGCTTTAGGAGATGCTTCCCATCTACTTGAGGAAGTGATTTTAATCCATTACGTATTCTGTTTCAGACAGGACCTCTGAATAAAGATTAGGAAAAGATATCAGCCTGTCTGTGCGCTATCAAGTTCACCACTCCAACTCTTTATGAAGCACTAAGAGCTTTTTCAAAAAGAAAGGTTCTGTGTGTGAAAAAACCTGGCCATTATCTACTTTAGATAATGTCATTTAATCTTACTCCTACTCTTAGTCTCATTTTCAAAGCCATTACCTAGGAACTCATGAGGCAGGTAGGTTCTGTCAAGAGTAAACCTGGTCTTGTGACCCACATTTTGCATGCAGGAGGAGACCTGCCCTGCTCTGGTTAACTCATCTTCCCTGGCATCCAGGGAGGAATCTTAAGGCTCTAATCATTGAGACACATGCACCGAGTCTGCAGCGATGTGCTCTCTCAGAGAAACCATCATAAATCATCAGCCTACGGATTAGGACTAGGGTAATCATGTCAACAGACGGATTACATTTTGTTTGTCCTTCAGAATACATATCTGAAGACAAATCAAATTGGAAACGGTCACTCCAATGCATTTTTCATTAGCGGCGCTCTTAAGAACACATGTATGTGGGACATATAGGAGACCAGGGATTTCTGCATGCGAACGCGAATGACGCTATGGATGAGAATGATTGCACATGTATGGCGTATGAACTTAGCAATGCTGAGCACAAACATTCATCGAGGCAGCTCAGAGTAAAATGGATTTCTGAGAACAGTGCACATAACATTACTGCATAGCACTTCGGCTTGGATAAAGGAAGCAAATATTTACAGCTTGCATTTAAAATATTGATTACATTCCCTCATCTATTACTAAGTTTTTCTGCTTTTTACAAACCGGCTTTTAAAAATTAAGTGAAATCATTCTCAGAGAGAAAGCTTACCTATCTCTGTCCTAAAACATGCGACTAGTTCAGTAGACAAATCTAAAACACGCCTTAACTAATACTCGTGACTTCTAGTCAAGCTTCAAATATTTTTTTTTTCTAAGGAATAGGAAGGAAAGGATGCAGTTATTACAGGAAGCCTCCACACCTTAAGGGTCAAACACAGAGAGTCACTGGCACATGGCCAGTCATACCCCTGAGAAACTCAAACAGGCTGTTCAGCATTCCTTGCGGTTGCCTTTCTTGCCTAGTTGGCTTAAGAGAACTGAGAAACACTATATCGTGGCTCCTCGATCAAACAATTTAGGTACGATTTCTTTATACCAGAACAACCTGAAATAATATTTAAGCTAATAATTTATACTTAAAATAAATGTGAACACTACTTCAACTACTTTATTCCAAATTGACAGCATAGAGCTACTCTTTGGACAATGCATGAACAGAAGCTGTTAAAGTGGTCACCTAGATCTCGCCCCTCTGAAAACAAGGCAATGGTAATTAAACGTCAGTATAGCTTGAGTAACACATACCTCTGATTGGCTTTTACTACCCATCACCTCTGTGTAATGACAAATGCCCACCAAACTTTAGGAGGGAAAATGTCACAACCTCCAGACTGAATATAAAACACTCCATTAACGAAAAACAGATATTGATTATTTCCCACAGTGCTCCCAACAAAGTTAAGTCACTTGTCTTGTGTTGCCCTATACGTAAAAATAAAATTGTAAGTAACATTAAAAAAGATAGATAGCATGACACAGTACTTTCATTATTACTAGGGCAGAGCTGAATGCCACATTGTTGTACCTATAAGCGCCTGGAAGAGGTTACTCTGGAAGATGTCAATGACTCTCTGGATGGAGTTTCTCAGCTGTCTGTCTTCAGTGTTACCGAGTTTTGACCGGTATTGCTCCAGGAGTAAAAGAGCCCTCTGTGCATCTATACAAGGCAGACAGAAAGTTTTCATGAATTACATAATTACACGATACTGCAGCATACGTTTGACGTCGTGTGTAAATAAACCTTAAACAAGACATAAACACGTTTTAAAACACATGTGGTGTTGAATGGGCACAACAAAAATGACAGTCCTCATTTCCAAAAAAAAAACAAAACTAAACAAAAAAAGTGTTTGTATGCGGTTACCTTAGTGATAAAGCTCTGTAAACGACCATATCTAATTTTACATTGTGAAATGTTCAGCTAAGCCACAAAGTAAAGAGTTGCCAGACCGTGTAAAAGTATATCCGAGAGTTTTCTCACGCTTATCTCACCTTTTTTCCTTACTGGCATGTTTCGCTTGGGCTAGTGTACGATAACAAATCCAGCAGAGCTCGTGATGTAAATGAACAATACACGCGATATTAAAAAGCTCCTCTCCCAACACCAGTCCGTCCAGAGTGTCTAAGAGGAGCGAGTCGGACGCAGTTGGCATGAAACTCAAATGTTTATCCGGTAAACATGGGGACGGTTCAGGCTGATATGAAAATGAGCCGCTGGGTTTTAGAGTAGAGCTGCACTTCTACGACCTGACAGTCGCACGATATACGCTTTCCTCCACTGACAGCCCTGCGCTTCCATTCAAAACACACACAGACGCTACGACTCAGCCTCCGCCGCCAATCTGCTCCGCGTCTGCGGGGGGAAACTGAACATATGTCGCCGCCAGTTGCAGGAGGGCTTCCAAAAAACTCCCCAAACTGCAAATATACACCTCCCCGCCGCGCGCTCGCAAGGGCTCGGTGTGAACGCAAGCGATTCAAATCCTCGCAGTTTGCTACATTCTTCTTCGCCTTCGGTGGAATGAGGATTGTTTTCGTAAACGTCAAACTTGTTTCGTTATCTCCTCCTCTTTTTTTCTTCCTATGTGTCAGAAATTCCAAACTTTCCTCCAAAATGGCGTCCCAGGGTTGGAAGTGTGTCACGTGATTATAGACCCTACCCTTGACCGCCCAATCATGGGACTGAGCTACCTTTCAGCTCAGGGTTGGGAAGGTGAGACTTGACACTATCTTAAAGGAGACTCACTAACTCAAGCAGGCAAGTGGCATAAACAAGGGTCCATATGAGGAAATAGGCTCTTACAAGTTCTTACGGGACTTGTTATGATTTAACATTGCTGTAACTAGACTTGGTTTTCAATCCAAATTGAACATTTAAGAGTATGACTACACCTGTTTTGACTGACCAAACCGCTGCCAAGAAGAAGAAGAAGTAGTAGCTGTTCACGTGGAAGCTCAACTGAGGGGGCATTATGTAAAGCCACCCAGAACCTGATCTTGAGATGTGGCTGCACAAGTTCTCTGTGTTAATCCAGGAGTTTAATGCTGAACTCTATAAGGTAGAGGTATTTTGGTGTTGGTATATTTATATCAAAATAAAATGTATTTGATCATATATCAATATCATATACATATGTGGGTGATTCTGTAATTGCGGGTACATTTGGTGTCCCCACAAAAACGTAGTCATTATTTTTTCAACTTTTTTTCAAAAGGTTACATTTTTTGTTATTTTAATTTATTTAATTTGGTTCTTTATGAATTACAAGATGTGCAGTCAATAACAATATAATAATTAATTTTAAAAGTGTCTTAAATAGCTTAAAATTTCTTCTTTTTGTGATCATGTATTAATGTTCAATCAAAATATTTTATAGTACTTTTATTTTGGCAACAGTTTATTAATTTTATTTATTAAATCCCTAAATAATTACTTAATTTTTACAACATTAACTTACAATTTTTTTTTTCTTAGAAAAAAGTGTGTCCCTAAATCTTGTCCCCAACTCTGTTACCACACCATATTTTTGGAATTATCTAGAATTATATATAATTGTGTAAGTTACAGGAAGTGATGTCACTTTCACTCACTGATAAGAACTGAAGTATCTGTGCTCTCTCTGAGAAAATATTTGTATCTTCTTACACCAAGGGTTATTTTTAAAATGTCAACTCTGTTACCACAAAATCAAAAGGAAACCAGAATTTATTACTGATCTCACAATGGGTTATTTAAAGCTCTTTTAATCATGTTTTCATAAGTGTCATGTTTTCCTAGCATTTATGCCAGCAAGTGGAGTTTTTGGAAAAAAAATTATAAAAATGTCAATTCTGTTACACTATTGTCTCCATTGTAAGTCTACCTAGGTAACAGAGTTGACGGTGACAGACAGGGACACCAAATGTACCCACAATTATAGAATGAGTCATATATATATATATATATATATATATATATATGCTGCATGCATAAAGAAATCAACAGTGAAATAACTTAAACCAGGTTAATGTATTAATTTTCTCACATATTGATGTTTTTCCATCCCACAATTACAGTTACAGCCTTACACCCCAAAAACTAAATGAATCAGCATCTGATGTGGTTCATAATATATTAAATCTGACATATCGACACAAACAACCAAAGCAGTGGCCCAGATTGGAAAGTAGTCATGGTAAAAAGAGAATTTTATTTTTAGATGGTCATGTTTTATGAATGATCCTCTCTGATCTTGAAGAGGCTACCTCCTTCTTGCCACAGTTTACAAGAACAGTCAGGTTTGCATTGTATCTTAGGGACATTATTGATTTGCTATGACTATTTATTTAGATTTTGCCTTTAGGCCATCTTGTCGACAGATGTGCATGCTTTGTGTACAAGTTCTTGGGAGTCATTTTTATGGAACTTTCCATAATTTAATTTGTTTCTATTGTGTTGTTTTTAGTTCAGTATTTATGAACTGTGTCAATGTAATCAACATGTATTACCATTTGAGACTGGGCATATTCTCTGTGACAGAATGTGGATCTGTAAACAATATGACATTGGCGCTTCCCAGCACATGTCCATCCCGTCTGGCTCTCTCATAGTGATTATAGCAGCTGTTTTTTGCTGTCATCTCTGGACAAATTGCTCACAATTAATCTTGGCATAAATCAGGATTTTGGCAGCAGTGTTGGTAAGCGTAATGACATGAAATTTTGTCAACAACAGGGGAAATAAAACTAAAATGGTGTAGGATTTCCTCTGGACTGTTAGTGCTGCATATATGTAATAGTTTGTGACTGTTTTGTTTATTTTAATTTTTTTTGCTTTGTCACCAATAATAATAATGTGCCGCTGCATTGAAGTCATTATTACCAGTACTGCTCATTGTTTTATAATCAATCTTTTCAGTATTATGATAATTGTAAAGCAGCATGGCATCTAATTTGATTTTATTCTCTTAATGTGATGATGGCCTATTAAACAAATTACAGCCTGTAAACAGATAATTCTCTGGCATAAATTCAACGGGCTGTCAGAATGCCAGGACATGATCGATCCAGAGTAACAGCTTATCTTTCATTTGTGCTGCATCTTAGTCCATCAAAGGTACTATCCCCATGAGAAATGTTAGTCGTAATGGCTTGATGTTTCCAATTATGATTATGTTGCGATTCCCTGAGAAGTAACATTTCAATGGACTCATTTTGAAACATCATTATTTAATGCCAGAGATCCATAAAAGTCCTGCAAGGGGCCATGAAGGGATAAATAAAACTTTCATAATTATTCTTAAAAGTTCTTGCACTGTTGCAGGGATCCTGAAGCCAGGGAAACATGGATGGATGCACATTCACACTGTCTGGAAAATTCTTGCCTGCAGTTCGCCATTCCTGCAAGTGTTTGGATTGTGGAGAAATCAAGATGCATGCCAGTCCGACATCCCCATGATCCTGATCAGGTCACCTTTACTCTGTTTTTATGTTTTCAAGTTAATTAATCAGCAATTCTACAAAAGGCAGCAGTGGTCTTATTTATTCAGAATGAGTTCAGTGTTGATTCAGTTCAGTTCAATACCTGCAAGATGTGATTCAGCTTAGTGCCATCATCCAGCTTAATTCAGTTCAAATTCTGCTTATCTGATGATGTCAGAATGGATATAAAACATATAAAATCATACATAAAACAACACAAATGTAAGCAGACATGTAATCATATTCTAGATGCAATTTAATGTATACATATTGGTTATTTTCTACATAAAATAAGAGATTTAATGGTTGTTCAGATTGAGAAACACTTTATTTTCAGACATTATTCTATTCAAATTATCTCCAATTTGACCACAACAACGTATATGAATGATGCTGTTTGCCAGACTTTTAAACACATTAAATAACTTCAACCTTAGAGTGGTGGAAAAAAAACTTTTGCATTACAAGTGTAATAAAAAAAAAGAAGAAGAATTTGCTACTTGCTCCAAGACGTGAATCTTTATAAGTATTCAGTGGTGAACCAAATACATTCACTACTCTTTTATTTCCATTCATCCATATTTTGCTTGCATATGGTTTGGTAGTAATTTGACTCTCGTGTGAGATTTTCTTGTAATCTATTGCAGCCCCTTGATCATGTCATGATTAGATGATAGGGGAAGGGGCTTAGAGTGTATGTGAATGGCCAGATGGCACCCTACAAATCCCACCTTACATCATAAAATAAGTCTGTTAATGTAATCTCCTACAGTAGTATTAATACATGAGACAGGAAGTCTTATCAACATCAAAGCAGGCCTAACAGAGCAATAGGGAGACAGTAGAACACATTCTGCAGTAGTGTCTGCAAAAACACAGCACAATAATTGAAGCAGAGGGGATGTTGGTGTGCATGAAAATTAAGAGAATATACATAAAAGATTGAGGAAAATATAAACAATACAATCATTTATGAATAAAGGTTTATTAAAAAAAGAAAAGAAAATGAGGGGTTGTCTTGTTTATCAATAAGTACAAAGTGAAGGTTTTTGATCGGTGCTTAACCACTGCTCAGTCTAGAAGATTAAACATATAAGTGGTGAGACTGGGATATTTTTGTAGGGAAAATATTGTTTAAAGTGTATAAACATACTAAATTCTGGAATAATTAATAAGGGTTTAATTAGGATTAATTAATTAATGTGACACTATTCAAGACATTTTTGATGTCAGCATTGATGAAGCATTATTGGCTAATTTCAATTAGGAATGGGCATGGCAAATTATTGGGTTTATTTTGACCCAACTTAAGCATAGGCCTGAAAATAAAACTGCCAATTGCAGAAATAACAGAAAAGTAGAAGGAAGTGACCATGTAGAGGGTATCTTCATGAATGCATCAAATATTAAATATTACAATGCTAAATAAAACAAATATTAAATATGTGTATGGACAAAGTTAATAAAGTGACTTATGTTTTAGACACCATATTGCCTGCTTTTGCACTTTTGCTTTCAACAAAATAATTCCAATTGTTTCGTTCCTGAATGAATCAACGTCTGAATGACTCGGTTTAAGCTCAATGACTCACTTATTAACAGTGATTTGCATTCAAATGCATTCATGTCTTGCATTAAGCCTTGTGGAAATACATCTAAATGGCACTTCAGATGCAGCTTCTGTGTTGATTTCATTTGGTAACAGCCATCTCAATTCAAATTCACAGATTATCCTAAATGTAAGAGTTTGACTCAAAAGATAATGTACACTTTTAGAAAAAAAAAGGATTTATAAAGGTAAAAATGCCCATGAAATGTAAAAATCAGTTTAAACATATTGGAAAAGATTAACTTCTGTCAGTGGGAATGAAAAATATTTTTAAAATGATATTTATGTTTAATCAATTTTAAATTAAATTTTTCCCATTACAGGGGTCGAATTGGACACGTAACTGTTCGGATACCAACGTTCATCAAATATATGGATATGCATTACATATGCTTAGAAAAATATAAGAAAATAAGGACAACATTCGAAGCAGCAACTTGTTCTCTCAGAAAAGCTCGGTATCTGTTACTGTAAAGTAGCATAATGAATCCCAAGCCATTCTTTTTTATCAGTGGAGCTCAGTCATGATGCTAAACACAAATGGTGTGACTCAATTCAATAAAAGAACAGAAAAAGCATGTCATATAGCATGGCATCTTTTGAAGCTGTGAATGACACAGTCAAATTAAATCTTCAAAAATGTTGGGAAGCAATTTATTATTGTGAGTGACAGTCCTGCTTTTTTGTTTTTTGAAGTGTGAGCATGCTTGATTCTGCTCTTGATTTAAACAAATCCCAGCGGTGGACAGATAATGGTTTGAATTAGCTTCTTTGACCTCAGGGATTAATCCCAGAATAACAGAGAACACAACAATAGATCAAATGCACATAGCAAAAAATGACCATAATGTCATTAAACTTTTGTGGATTAAATATGCAAAGACAGGTCTAACCTTGTGAGACTGTGCACGGAGCACACATTTATGAAGAGAAAAACATTATTCTGTTATTAGAAACAGTAGTTGGTCACATATAATCAGACATTTTGCTCTTAAAACTGCTCTAAAAAGTAAACTGGGTCTATTACACTGTGACTGTATTAAAAAGCTATTGTAAGAGATTAGATCCATTTCTGGCACAGTACGTTAACTCACTCTCGCACATCAGTTTCATTGTCCATCACGTTTATGGGTCAGTGCTGTCTAACAGCTTTTTTTTCTTCTTCTTCTTCTTTGTCATATTTTACAGACAGGAAATTCACCACTGTGACTTATCAGCATCATGGTGAGACTCATTACATTGAAATACACATTAATTATTAATTTAATAAAATTACATACATACATACCTCATGAGATAAAAACTAAGAAACATAGTTATTTCAAAGTTCAAATCCAAACGCATTTGAAATGCAATGCAGGGAATTCAATTTCCAGGAATTTACCATAAACCATTTAACAGATTTTTGCTGTAGCATTTTCACTGTTTTTTCCTGTTAAAGAAACAGTGTATGGTATTAAAAATAATGCACATTTCAGTGGGAAGTCTGTTCTGTGTCTTAGACTTCATTTTCCACTGCTCAACCAATATAGTCTGGCCATCAATACATTAATCCAACCAAAAGGCAGAGCAAGTCCTAGTGTGACTCTCTGCTTTAGAGATATGTGTGTGGTGTAACAGTGTACTTTGGGCGTTGAACCAGTCTGCGCAGCTATGACCACATCCCACATAAGGAAAACGGGGCTCTGTGCCAGTAAAGCCCATGAATGAGCACTGGTCAGAAGGCTGTTTCTACTAATGGAAGGCACAGAGAGCCCTGGTGTCTGGTTGCTGTTGAGAAAGAGTGAATGGAAGGGGAAAATAAAGGAAAGGGAGCAGCACCACAGAGCCGCCTTGGCAGTCTCGTCTCGGTAACCATGTACCAGGCTGTACAATAGCTTCCTCTGTTCAGGAAAGAGAGCACTAAGCGCATTGTATGAATGCAAGTGTGTGTTAATGTGTGAGAGCTTGTGTTGCCTCGCACACATATTTGTTTAAGCATGCGCACTCACACCCATACACAATATGCACCAACACGCCCTTTATCGGCACACTACACCAGTTCATCATTTACATACACCATTCTGTGTTTCATAATAAATGTGGTCCAAGAATACCGAGCTGTACCACAATATTGTGAGGAGAAATATCAGGCCCTTTTTTCTGACAGAGCCATTGTGAGTGACTTTAGTAATGTGATCTAATGGCAATAAGGTGGGGTAGTCCCCCCTGAGGGGCCACTGAAGAATAAACCCTTTTAATAGGAAGTTCAGCCAAAAAAACCTTTGTCGCTTCAAGACTTTTGTTCCTAGAAGATATCTGTCCCTCCTTTGAAAGTCAATCCCACTAAAACTTTGACAGGGATTGATAGAGAAATCCATATTTAATCAGATTTAAACCGATTTAATTGAAAAAATATAAAAAAAATTTGAAACAAACATACTTGCTTGGCTTGCAAAAATCCAAAAGGCCTCTGCTAGAACCAATGGGTTTCATTCCTGTGCATCAAGCAAATATAGTTAATTTGTTTTTTTAATCATCATATGAAGCGATCACGTCTCTTCAGGATTAAACCACTCAGTTCACATAGATGAATTTTCTGATGTCTTTATGAACTTTTTAAAGATTAAAGTTTTTTCCTTCAAATGAAGGAAGAGAAATATTTCATGTTTTTTTGCAAATGAGTGAAAGTCTAATAGGTTTGCAATGAAATAAAAGTAAATAAATATTCTCCTAGTTTCACAGTCCTAGATTAAAATGTAATTCTGAGCTGATTGATCTTAAAACATGTTAGTGTCTAAAAAGTGTATGTTTTAAAAAATTACTTTAATATCCTAATTGAACTATGGCCTAATCCTGCTAGGCCCTTTATATGAAACTGGGCTGAGAACTTCCATTTTTGGTTGAACTAGCCCTATAAAGAACTGCAAGAGTTAAGTGTAAATGAAATAACACAGTTGTCGAGTTGTCAAAAGTCAGTGGAACATGTTCAAGCAATGAACTATATAGTAGTTTTTCCAGTTCTGAAAAAAGGTCTAGCAGTGTTTGTGTGCAGATGCTACTTGGTTTGAGATCTCAGCCTCAACTTAACATTTACTCAACCTTTAGCATATCACATTTACTTAAAAAAACTATTTAAAAAGCACTGTAATTCAGTCTACTGGTCATAACACACTAATGCTTAAACTACAATAAATCGTAGACCCCTCAAACCCAGATTTTGCTCTCATCTGACCTGCCTGTTTGAGGAGAACCAGTCGTTTGATGTAGCCTTTGGTTATGCTAATCACAAATTGCCTCTGCTTCCTCTTCTCCTACAGTGGAAATGAGCCATTCATTGTGTCTGTTCTCTTACATGCACTTTTCCTATTGAAGTGTGCCTTTGAAGTCCTGCAATTGATAAAGAAATAAACTGAAGCTGAATGAAAGCATTCTAAGGCTCTTTTCCTGTTTTTTTCTTATAAAGAACAGCAAATACAAGTGTTTTACACAGCAAAACAATAACAAAATTAATAGTATACTGTACATTTAGGCTTATAGCAACCACAGGGGGGTGTAGTTACCTCTGTATCCTATTTACTCTCATTTTGGAATACATAAATAAATAAAAGGCTATAGATCGTTTTTTTATACTAGCATCCATTCACAATCCATTATACTGTGGATGGTCAGGTTGAGTGCCGTACTCTCTCAATGCAATATTTTATAATGATATTAAGGACCATTAGCTTATTATAAATTATATATTGGCAGTACTTAATAAAATGTGTGGTCTGCAATAATGCTTTGCTCATTAGAAGTCTGATTTACTAATAAACATAACAAAGCTCATCATTGTCTTTTACACTTGGTGTGTTGTAAATATTAAATCAGCAGCAGAGTTGACATGCTCATGATGTTTGATAATGTAAGCATGATGTTCTAAACCACCTAATCAGTTCCACTGAGTTTGGGTGGTCTTCAGTTCTACTGACTTCTGACCAAAGAGGCAAAGCTGCTTATGTTGACACGGACAGTTCAAAATCCTCACTAGGCTTGACATAAGCTGTTCTCACCAGTCTTTAGACTCACAGGACAAGGAAGATGAATTTGGTGCTTATTTGTGATTTGCTGAATTGTGGATGGCAGATGTGTCACTGTAGCACATATTCTTTTACTAAAGCACCACGGTAAATTGATTCTTGGCAAACTCATTATTAAAATAATGTGGGCTTGTCTAATAAGAGGCTTGGTTTAAATTGGATTAGCTGGAGAAAAACATGAATTATCTTGCATATTACACCTCCGACACCTCCAGAATATTTCTGATCAATAGCTTTTTCTACATAACGTTCTCTACATAAAAAGAATAATTTCAACTTCAAAGTTCATATTTAAATATTCATCTATGCTGTAGGCAGGAAAAATGAAAATACTTTTAAATAAAAAAAAATAATATATATATAAAGCTTTGGTTTGATGTTTAAGAAAAATAAAAACAATCATTACCCTTATCTAATGTAATTAAACAAATGTGTAAATAAAGTTTAATTGAGTTCATTCGAAATAAATCTGTTTAGTTGAGTCAGCACAATTTAGTTGGTTTATATCAAATTAACTTTGTTTAGTTTTCACTTAACTTTATTTTTTACATTTGTCAAACTACATTTCCCTATGTGGTACTTTTCAATATATTAATTTACTGATGTTGAATTAAATTCCCTCTGTATAAATAAATACTTATTCATCATTATACACAATGTATATAATGAACAAATAAGAAAAGGGTAGTGTCAGTTCTGACATTACAATAGTTAGTATTCAGTGAGTTTCCACAGCCTGCATTGGCAACACTCTTCTGCATAATGTTAACCACAAAGTTCTAAAACACTACTCTAGCAAAGCATGCTGGGGAATACAGTGAACACAGTAAAATTAAGCTGTAACACACACACACACAAAACTAACTTTAGCTAACTTAAAATTAATTGACCTGAACATTCCACCTTCTGTGGAAAAAAAATTGCAACATATATGGTGATATGATTTCTTATGGGACTGATGGGACATCTATAGTACACTCATCAAAACATACTGACTTACTGACCACAACAGAAAAAAACAAAAACATTAATATATAATGTCAAGTTTAGTTTGGGCAAATCAATACATGCCATAGGGCTGTGTTTTACCCATAGATCCCAGTCTGAAGGGATGTGGCAACCTGGGACATGCAACATTACCACAGTGACATCACATATACAATCAATGACTTGCAAGGCTCGTGTGGAAACATTAATTGTGTTTCCATGGGCCGTGCTGGCCTGTGCTGACCCCTTCCTGAATACAGTTAATCTCGCAGCAGGGTGAAAGCAAGGCCATTTACAGTTCAGTTGTACAGCAGTTTTGTATTATTTTATTTATTTATTTATCCTGCATCAAACAGATTGAAATCTGTTGAAGCACCCAGACTATGCTGGACATAATAACAGAGGCTTGACCAATGTGAACACTGGATTTGAGTGGAACTACATGTTTGTCTGAACAATAGCAAATAGGGATGTGTTTTTAAAGCAAGAATGTGCTATTCTTTTTGGTAATTCTGATGGTGTAGAAAAGACACACTTCACAGTTTGGTCAATTAAGTCAGCAGTGCCTGTGGAGGTTCAGATGGCACACTCGGCTGAGCTCTCTGCCCACTCAACTGGAACCCAACTCTTCCATCATACACACACAGCATGATGGATCAAAAGCCTCTTCACAGTGGTCCACTGTCCTTGAAAACATTCACCCTCATTCATTACACATCTCTTTTATTTGCTTTATCCCACTGTGTTCCACTTTGGTGTTGGTCATTGAAATTGAGGATTTCTTATCCCTTCACCTAAACCATTCCTTTCCATAATGGTATACAGATACAGTATTTAATCTAATGTCTCACATCATCTTGTGTGGGGAAGGGTGATCATTCATGTATGGTGCGGGAATGTGACTCCTTTGGTGAATGACTGGGGGAATATCCGTCTGCCCTACTCAAAGTGAATTATTACATTTCATTAAGCTAAAGGAGATTGTAACACTCAGTGTAAGGAGACTGGAAACAAAGATAAGGTTTGACAGTTTATTGAAATAACAGTATAGTTTGTAGAACTGTAATTTCAGAACACCTAGCCATCTCCGTGGTTTCCTTTCAGAGGCAGCAGACTGAGCGTTGGAGGCGGGCAGATGGAAGGCAGTCTGAGTAGACAGGTGAAGATAGCAGGTGAGTATACACAGGTAAGTAAAGGTGGAAAGTCTTTGGTGGATGGCCAAACCTTCTCTCCCGGTTGAAATTGGGGTGTCTCTGAACGACGAGCATCTGCCCTGATCTTATGTCGGCGTATGGCGCGCTGAAGATGGACGTTTGCAGAATCCCATACCTGTTCACTGTTCCTGAACCAGTGATCAACTGCGGGCACCAATGATGGCTCTTCAGCCCAGGGGAACAGAGGGGGTTGAAAACCTAAAAAACACTGAAATGGGGTTAGTC
>JAUMHI010000034.1:2394692-2441466 GCA_032359435.1 Enteromius unitaeniatus
GAAGACATGGTGAAATAGAGCTTGTGCAGTTTCAAAGGCGGTGGGTATGCCGACGAGAGGTATGAGTTTGCATGCCTTAGAGAACCTGTCCACTACGACTAGTATGGTGGTGAATCCTTCCGATGGTGGTAAGTCGGTGGCAAAGTCAATGCCTAGATGTGTCCATGGATGTTGAGGTATAGGTAGTGGTACAAGTTTACCTGCAGGTAATCGCCGAGGTGTGTTCGTCTTGGCACAAATTGCACATCCCCTTATGTACCGGTTGATATCTTGAGCCATGTGAGGCCACCAATAGCATTTTGAGATGAGCTGGAGAGTTCTTCTTGTTCCAGGGTGGCCCGTTCCAGGAGAGGTATGGACGGTGTTGATTACCTGAAGACGGAGGGTGCTGGGTACGCAGGTTTTTTGACTAGGACAGTCTTGAGGTGATAGTTCTTGTATAGTAGCTTTGTGGATCTGGTCATTAAGATCCCAGGTAATGGGGGCCATGAATAATTCGGGTGGTAGTATGGGCACCGGTTTTTCTGGGGTGGGATCAGCATCATGTAAGCAAGATAGGGAGTCTGCTTTGGTGTTCTTTTCTCCAGGTCGGTAAGTGACTTTGAATCTAAAACGGGTGAAAAATAAAGCCCAATGTGCTTGTCTAGGATTCAGTTGCTTGGCTTCTTGTAAGTAAAGAAGGTTCTTGTGGTCTGTGATTATGGTTATTGTGTGTTTGGTGCCCTCTAGCCAGTGGCGCCATTCCTCAAAGGCCAACTTAATATTTAGGAGCTCTCTGTTACCCACATCATAATTTTGCTCTGCCGGTGTTAATTTCTTGGAGTAATATGCACAGGGATGGAGTCTATGAGGTGTCCCCTGCATTTGTGATAGGGCTGCTCCCACTCCTAGGGTCGATGCGTCCACTTCCACAATGAAAGGTATTTCAGGATTAGGATGTTGAAGTATGGGGGCTGTGCAGAAAGCTTGCTTGAGTACTTTGAATGCTGATTCAGCGTCTGGATTCCAGTGGAGTTTCTTCGTCTTTCCTTGGAGCAAGGAGGTCAGTGGAGCAGAGATTTGACTATAGCCCTTGATGAATCGTCGATAAAAGTTTGAAAATCCTAAGAACCTTTGAAGTGACTTGACATTCGTAGGTAATGGCCAGTCCTGCACCTTGTTGGTTTCCATAGAGACTCCATCTGGAGAGATGATGTAGCCCAAGAACAGAATTTCCTTTAGATGGAAGGCACATTTCTCTGCTTTCATATACAGGGAGTGCTCTCGCAGTCTTTGAAGTACCTGGGTAACATGGATTCTGTGGGTAGAGATATCAGGAGAGTAAACGAGTATGTCATCGATGTATATTATGAAAAATTGGTTCAGCATATCTTGTAACACCTCGTTCATGAAGTTCTGAAAGATTGCTGGAGAGTTAGCAAGGCCATACGGCATAACCGGTACTCGTCGTGCCCAGATGGTGTCACAAAGGCCGTCTTACATTCATCTCCTCTTTTAATCCTCACCAAGTTATATGCTCTTCTTAAATCAAACTTACTGTATATGCGGGCTGACCGGCGTTCATCCAGCGCTGATGGTACTAAGGGAAGAGGGTAAGCAAATTTCACAGTTTGATGATTTAAAGCCCGGTAATCAATGCAAGGGCGTAAACCCCCATCTTTCTTCTTCTGAGGTGGTAATTCTGTGGTAGCGTGCTTGCTAAATACATCCATAAATTCATGGTACTCACTGGGAATGGTCACGGTGGTGGTACATTCCGGGCTCTCTACAGTCGTGGAGCAGCACATCAATTCAGGTGATTGGTGTTTGCTACAAGGAATCAGACATTTAGTTAACTCCCTCACAGTATTTCACCTGTTCTCCAGTCTATTTCAGGATGATGTTGAACCAGCCAGGGTCGACCCAACACCAAGTCTACTGAAGCGTTGCGAAGCACCAGAAGTGATATGGTCTCTTGGTGTAAGCATCCCACTTGCAGTGTCACAGGTGGGGTACATACAGTGACCGGCTTCTTATCCAGTAGATTGCCTTGGATGGTGGTTATCCGATAGACCGTTGGACTCTTTTGACAGGTGAGGTGGAGGTTGTCTAAGCATGTGGAAGTTCCTGGCGGCTCCAGAATCGACTAAAGCCCTGACATTAAATTCTTGATCATGAGACAACAGTTTAACAGTAATTAACGGAATGTTATTGGTGGAAGGTTTAAGGAAATCAACACTCTCCGGTCGTATTGTAGGTCGTATGGGACAATTCCTTTGGAGGTGGTTTGCGGCTCCACAGTAATAGCAGCATTGTTCTTCCTTACGTCTCCGTCGCTCAGCAGGTGTCAAACGATAGGAATCAGTCTGCATACTGCATATGCATACAGTCTGATACAAATTCCTCAGGTACAGTAGTAGGAGTAAGGTTTTGTGATACTATGGTGGATTTGCGAAGAAAAGCTTCCAGGTTAGCAGAATCATCATACATGGCCATTTGAGTATGAATGTTTGGTCTTAATCCTTGTCTAAACACAGCTAGAAGCACCACTCGTGGCCACCAAGGTACAGAATTTAAGAATGTATTCGTGAATGGATTGATTACCTTGAGTTAGCAGCAGTAAATTTTCCTGTGCAGAGACTGGTGAAGGATTGGGACCGAAGACCTCTTCAAAGTGACGTCGGAAATGATCGTAGGACGAGAGATGAATGCTTTTACCAGCCCACAAAGCTTCAGCCCACTGTAGTGCCTGTCTGGTGAGAAGAGTCATTATGAATGCAATTTTGCTTCTTTCTGTAGGAAAGTGGTGAGGTTGCATCTCGAAATGTAGTGCACACTGCATGATGAATCCCTTACAAGAAGTCTGCTCACCGGAATACAGAGGTGGACGATTTACCACACTTGAAGCAGGTGAAGAGAATTGTAAACCCTCAATGGCATGAAGCACGGTTTCCAGCTCGCTTTGTTCGGTGGTGTTTTCGCTCTCCATACTGAGTGTTGAGGGAATCGGAGTTGAGTTTTGATGGGCGGTGATTCTGTAACACTCAGTGTAAGTTTTGACAGTTTATTGAAATAACAGTATAGTTTGTAGAACTGTAATTCCAGAACGCCTAGCGATCTCCAGTAGAGTCCTCCTGTCCATCGCTCAGATGAAATTTAATGGATCAGCCCTTATTTTTTTAAGAATGGGAGTAATGACAACGGTTTTCATAGAGGACGGTACATGCCCGGTATCAAGCGAAGAATTAATAATTTTAGTAAATAATGAGGACATTGATGGTAAACAGGCTTTAACCAAGCAAGTAGGCATTGGGTGGAAGATTTAGATATTTTAATATAATCCCGTATCTCTGCTGTAGGTGGTAGGATAAAAGAATTAAAAGTAGAGTGTATAGTCATTTGTGGGACTAAGAGATTAAGAGGATTGCAATCTAAGTTACTGGTAGCCAATTGCTAATGGATCTTATTAATTTTTGACTAGAAGAAAGTCATAAAATTATTACATTGTTCTGTAGAACACAGGCTTAAAGGCATGGTGTCTGCTGGACATGAAACCTTCTTTACTACAGAGAAAATAGATCTAGAGTTTCCTTCGCCAGTTGATCAGCGAGGTTAGAGACATCAATGTTCTTAATGTTCCGAAAAGTGATACTATGGCCCGTCTTTAACTTAAAAACTGAGACAACTGAGACAACTGAAAGAGACTAAAAAATGATCTGATAGAGACAGGTCAGAAACAGTACAATTATATGGTGCTAAACCGGAGCAGCAGATGAGGTCAAGAATATGACCTTTAGAGTGAGTAGGAGAGTTCACAAACTGCTGCAAGCCAAAACTGTCCAAGCATGATAGAAAGTCATTTGTACTTGCATTTCTCAGATTGTCCATATGAATGTTAAAATCACCCAACATGATTACATTGGAAGACATGGCACACAAATCAGTTAAAAGCTTATTATATTTTTGATGATATCTTACTCAAAAAAAGGTATTCTCCTATTGTTACCAAACTGTAGTTGATTCACTGATGTCACATGGTGTTTTTACCACGTTTCTGGATCTGGGATTATTTTAAATAAAAAATATCTTAATTTGTGTTCCAAAAAATGAATGAAGGTCTTATGGTTTGAAACAACACAAGGGTGAATATATTAATAATTTTCATTTTTGGGTGAACTAACCCCTTTAAACCAGCATTCCAGCTTCAAAACATAACTAACCAGCTGTTTTTCTTTCAGCATTAAATGCAACAAGACAGCAAGTTAGCTGCCTGTAGGCATTCGGACGTAGCCTTAATAGCCTATGTATGATTTAGCTTGTTGTTAGCGTGATTTATCTTGTATGATTTAACACATTGTTTGCAGGTTTTGCAGGTTGTTATTAGCCTGTTTCTATGTTTTATAGCATGATTAGTATTACTAGCCTGAATTAGCATGTTGCTCGCATGTTTTAGCATATTGGTAGCATGATTTACTACATTGCTAGCATGGAGAGACCAGGGAGGTTATGGCAGGGAGGAGCCAGGTAGGGAATCAGAGGACACCCAGAAACCAGAAAGAACACCCATGGTGGAGTTTTGGCCGACTACGCCAGTGGGAGAACTGATGTAGTGTCATTGGGAGGTGGAGACCCTGTAGCTATAAGCAGCATGTAACAAAATAAACAAAAATCTTTCAATGAAAAGAAAAATGTCAAATAAAAAATGCCATTGACATGTTGCAACCTGTTCATCACTGTGCGGTTCCCTTAAACATTTCTGAGGTGGTCTAATGCCTATTTGCATGTTTCTTTATTTTGTTGTGATGTGAGCATTTGCAGCATGTGTTGTCAAATTGATGACATTTTCTTAAATTGCAGCCATATCCATATCCTGGGCAGTAAGTCAGGTATATTAAAAATAACCCCAACAGGAATACTACTGGTGCTAGCAGGAGAGAACGCAAGACAACAACTGAAACTTATTTTACAAATACCAGACACAGAACTGACTACAACTGAAGGCTTAAATAGATATATGATATTTAACTGAAACAGAACAGGTGTGAATACATCAGAAACCATGGAAACCAACAAGTAGAGGGAAAATGAGAACAAAGATAACCACAATGGATGTAATCCACTTCGCTTTTAGACACACTCACAAACTTCTCGAGTAAATCCCCTCGGGGGAAACCCCACTACCATTTTGAAGTGTGTTCAACAGTGAATATTACACTTAAAGAGAATGAGAGAAGTTTAGATATGGACAGTCCCTTGACTAGTGTTGTCACTGTACCTACACTGTAAAAATCGAATTAGTTGAATTTACTTAAAAAAAGCATGCAAACGGATTGCCTTGAAAAAAAAACAACAAAAGTTAAATTAGACAATTTGTACAAAGGTTTATTTAGTGTTTGTAAACTTACACACAAATTTGCTAACTCATGTAACAGTTCCTGCAACTTGGAATTTCTTAGTTGTATTTGCTTACGTCTAATGTAAATTATAGTCTAATTTACGTGCTAAAAGCATGCAAAAAAAGATTGCCTTAAAAAAAGGAAGTAAGAGTTACTCAAGTGAATTGAGTGATCTAAACATCCATTACAAATGAATGATAACAATGTTCTTTATAACACACACATAAAATTTCAAACAAATTTAAGTTAGTGACAGTTCAAAGTTAAAGGTAATGATTATTAATATAATTTTTATTAATATGAAAAATAATTCTTCAGTTAAAAGCAAGTTCCACACGTGTTGTGGCTTGTAGACAACATTCATTTCGCATTACAATTTGCATCAAACTAATTTACAAGAAAAAAAAATGTGCATAAAAATAAGTGGAATTGAGCCAGAGATGTCTGTCATTATCTCCAGAATTTTGATTATGTATCGCATGTAAAAAATAAATAAATAAAGAATTAAAGAGAAATGCATGGATTAATTATTCTTAACAAGAACAATCATTTAAAAATCAGGTAGAGGTTGAGAGGTTCAATTGCAAAAAAAAATATTTGTCGCCACTTAACGTTGTAACCTGTCATTAATCATTGAAAAATCATCCTCACTAATGCCCTTGATCAGGGGTGCCCAACCCTGCTTCTGGCGACTGTCCTGCAAAGATTAGAGTTGGAGCTAAACTTTACAGAACAGTCAATCGCCAGGAGCAGGGTTGGGCACCCCTGCCCCTGACAGTCTATCTGGAACAAACAAATACAGACAAGCAGAGCCATGCAAATAAAGGAAAGTCCCAGTGCAAAAACATGTTCAAGATTTAGTGTCTCAAGGTATTCTCAGAGAAAGCTGTAGTCCATGGCCATCTCCAGCTGTGATTGTGATTAAGAATGATGGCAGCATACACTTTTGATACGACTACAGAAGATTAAAAAAAGTGACCTGTAAAGATGCTTATCCTCACCCTTTGCGTGGAGAAATCGCTAGATGCCTTAGGAAATACACAACTGTTTTCCCCCCTTGATCTTACCTCTGGGTATATTTAAGTAGTGATGAGTGAGGAGGACAGAGTGAAGACAGCAGTCACCACGGCCTGCACCCACGAATTTGAAAGAGTTACGACAGGTCCTTGGATTTATGAGTAACTACAAGAGATTTGTTCCTGGTTTTTCCCAGTTAACCCGACCTCTTAATGCCCTGGTTGGTAAAGGAGGAAAGGAGAAAATTGTTGAATCTCCTAACTGGACAACAGTATCAGACCGCATTCGACAACCTCAAGCAGTGTTTAATGTCTCCACCAGTCCTTGCATACCCAGATTTCAGTCAGTCTTTCGTGCTCACAACTGATGGGAGTCTGCATGGTCTTGGGGCTGTGCTGAGCCAAAGACAAGGAGGTGCTGAGCGTGTGATCATGTATGCAAGTTGACGTCTTCGTTGGTCAGAAAAGAATGATTAAAATGACAGTGCATTTAAACTAGAGCTGCTATTACTTAGAAACAGTGAATTTAGAAGCAGTCGAACAACGGTGGACAGCTCAGTTGTCCGAGTTTGATTTTGAGGTCTACTACAAACCAGGAAGATAAAACACAAATGGGGATGTGCTATCAAAGATTCTGTCTGTCGAGGAGCCTGAGCAGGAGGACTTTGCTAAAGACTTCATTAAGATGAACTCGGAGGAAGTGCGCACATGCTAATGGCCAGCCGCCAAATAATCAGCATAGAGTACAAGCATTAGTCCAGGTGTCTGTGACAAGGAAAATTCCTGGAGACTGCTGGAGTGATATAGAAGAGCAACAAAAGATAGACCCTTAAAGAGCTACCGTGCTGTTCTTAAAAAGAAGAATCTGAGTCGAGTTGTGCAACGAAACATGGATGCTGAGATAAAAAACTTGCTAGACAATTCATACGACTCAAAAAGGGAGTGATGTTCTGTACTATTCTTGATCCCTGAGACAGTGAAGAAATTTGTCAACTAGTTGTTCCAGAACCCAGATGTGTACGAGAGTCAGCATGATCATTGTGGCCATTTTGTAGAGAGAACCATACTGGAGAGCATGAGACGGAGCTATTACTGGCCAACAGTGAGTAAGGATGTTCAAAGCTGGGTCCAGGAAAGCAAGAAATGTGCTCTCACAAAGGACGTATTTCTTAAAATAAGAGCTCCAATGACATGCACAAATTTTTCTGCACCGCTGGAAGTCCTTGCTATGGATTATACAGTATTAGAGGAATCTGTGGAAGGATATGAGAATGTCCTTAATTGACATGTTCACCCGTTTCACTGTAGCAGTGCCAACCAGAAATCAGACTGCCCACACCACTGCAAAAGTCCTTTTGCAGCATTGGTTTATTCATTATGGCTGTCCTGTCCGACTTACATTCCGACCAAGGTCGATGACTGGGTGAAAAACCATCATGACAGATTGAAGACAACTGTTGAAGTAGCCAACTCTGCAGCACAGGAAACTTCGAGATGAAGAAACAGAGCCTATGATCACAGATCTCATAGCGCACTTATGAGACCTGGTGACCGTGTTCTGTTATGGAATCATTCACATAGGGGAAGATACACTGGGAACCCTTGCCTTACATTGTAGTAAAACAAAATCATGCAGACACGCCAGTTAACACAATTCGCAGAGAGTATGTATAGTCCATGTATAGTTGTACATAGGGATCATCTCAGGCATCTAGACATGAATCTAGAGCACACACTGATTCAGAAGACCCCGATGTTCTTGCAGTCCCTGTTGTTACATTAGTACCAGCTACACCCTAGAGACACAAGGTAAAATGGAAAGCGGGGATGAATCAGATACAGGTATTAGGGACCATTACAAACAGCTGATTTTTCAGTAGATCAGTCGGTACTCGAGTACATACATTCAGGTGGCTCTGAAGCTGAAAGTGAAAATAAAAGTATTCCTGAACCTAGACGTTCACAGCGAACAGAGGTACTTGACCTGTAAGTATCTTGAGAGAACGTTTATTTTAAAAATGTAACATAGGCGCCACCATTTATTTCTCTGACGTGTATGTGTGACAAATGCACGGAGGGAGAGAGAAAAATCGGAAAAGAGCAGTGGTGAACTGATGTAGAATGTGCCGATTTATAACCATAAAAAGTTGCATTTAGACGGTGAAATGCATTAGTGCCACACAAAGTTGCTTCTAAGTCTCTGTTTGTCTTAACAAGTCTGGAATTAGTAGTGACATAGCAATTTTTGAAGCTGGGCTCCAGGCCTGTTAAAGTTGTTCAAGTTATTCAGTGCTGAATTTGAATACTCCCGTGGTTTTTTAGGTGTGTGATCCGCATCCAGATTTTTGTTTTTGTTACTTCAAATGAGCTCAAAACGTGGTGGATGCCGTTGCTTATTTTTGCATGGACAGTTGGCTGATTCCTTGGATGGCATTGTGTATTCTTCCTGTTCTCTGGCTGAACTCCGTTGGACAGGATTGTGGCCTCGTCGGATCTAACTGTGGTCTTCAGGATCGCGGGGGGCAATTGTTAGGGTTCAGAGAGTAAAAGAACATTACCCTGCCTATCCGGACACCTTTCAGCGCTCCGTTCTCGACTCAAGGGTGGTGATGTGCATTACTTTATTCATTTTTCATTGAACGCTGGTAAGCAAGTCACATTTTCTTTTCAACGAGTTTAAAGAGTGAACTGAGCTTTAAAGAAACTTTCATATGTGGAACTGTGACCACAAAGAGATTCATATCCTATTTTTGTAAGGCTGTTAACATTCTGTTTCATGAATGGACTGAGTATCATTTTTCCTGGATTTTCGAAGTGAACTCTTCAAAATTGATGTGAACTGATTTGATTCAAACTGATTGTGAATGTGAAACTTCTCAGTGTGGTAAAAGAGGAATAATGATTTTGTTTAAGATTCAACTGAAACAGTCACAAATGTATATTTTCTTTATCATTGTCTGTATTTGATTTCATTCTGGGCTGATTGATTTGAAATACTTTTCCACTGAAGAAACAAAAGATAAGAAGTCAAAACTCATTTAAACAGTCTTTTAAGACTAATACTTTTCATCTAAATAAATATTTCTGTTTAGTTAAACTGAAACTGTCTAAGTTATCTTGAATCCCTTATACTTAGGAGTGGGGCCGTCTCACCTATTCTGTTAGATCTGGGGAGGGTGGGTTTTTCTGAGTTTGCTGCACACTCTTCAGGCTACCACCTTGAAAAAAATAAGTCCTGGAGCCCACCTCACCTTATCTGTAGCTCCTCATAGCAACACGCATATAACCACCTGTACTGAGACCTAAAGGAATGAGTGGGGGGCGGGCTCGGATCCTGTTTCCCACTCAGTCTTCCTGGTGGTGGCATATTCCCCTCCGCCACAGTTAGTTAATTATAACTAACTTTTGTATATTTATTAACTTTAATGGCATTAGCAAAAGAGTCTGGTCCTGGATTAAAGGCTAGTTTCAACCTGCAACTTATATCATGCAGCTTTCACTTGTGATCTGACAGCAAGATATGACAAAAGCACTAAGACGGAAGGCAGAAGACACAGACACACAAGGATATCAAGTAAGCTGATTAACAGCCAAGCTTGGAATAGGATCAGTGCGGGTGTCACACGCATGGAGAGACACAATCCCATCCATGAGCTCACGTACACATACCCACACGCTCTCACCGCAGCACCTGGAATCCTACCAGAATCTAATATTAGAAAGCAAGAGTCCTTCCCTGTGGTTCAGAGGTGGGAGGAGATGACGTCATTTACTGAAATCCACCCAGATTGCTCCATGCAGGATCATAGATAGGAAATTAGCAGCTGAAATGTGGAGGGTACCGGGGTATTCCACGGCAGGATTAGAGAGGCCCCTGTACATCTCCAAGTGCCCTGAACCTCCATTATCGTTTCATTTCATATTAATAATTCAGATATACCTTCCGAAAACAAAACACAACAGAGGACCCCATGCTTTCATCCCTGCAATCTTCCAGCAAAGATTACATCCACTGTTGTGATACAATGTTACACGTACTGGGCTTAGTTTAGCTTTTCTTCTGCATTCCTTTTCTCTTGCTTGCTTTCTAATCTAGTTATCTAATAAAAGTAGTATGTATATTACAAATATTGTTTGCCTTTATGACAATTTAGCTTTTTGGAAAAGGATTTTAAATAAATGCACGAAAATAAATATTAACTAAGATTTAAATCCTATACAGAATTTAAAAAAAAGCCAAGAAGTTACATATTTGGTTTAGGAAGGCCTTATGACGTGGGTGGCTGACAATTGCACAGTCTGGCGCGTGATGACGTTGCGCGAGCTGTGCAAGTGTACCATCTAGTGGTCAGAGAACTACATGTAGGCCTCTGCAAAACTTGCAGAAGAGATGCACATACATATAGATACAAAGAGATGCACAGATATATGTAACTCAAAACAGCGTTCTTTTTAACTCTTAAAATACATGCCTAAAAATAATCCAGGGTCATTTAAGTGAGCGTTTCAGTCTATGAATTGGGTTGCATTAATCCTAATTATTTCACCCAAACGCCAACATGAGGGGACAACTTACATCTCACCTTTATCTCAAAGCTATCGTGTTTCACAAGGACACTCATTACAATTAATCTCATTGGGCTGGACAAGCAGCCACAGCTTCGCCTTCAGGGACAATTAACAACGTCCCCTGCCATTTGCTTTCCGTGGCACTTGCCGTATCCAACACAAGATGTCCCTTGACTTTACGTTACTAAGCAAAGCTGCTTTGGTTCAAGAAAGGTGGGGGTAACAAAAGGCAAGCTGGTGTGCGATGGGGGTGGAGGCGGTGATGGTGGGGGAGGAAAGTAATGACAGTGCTGGGGGATTTGCCCCTCCCCCCAATCCCCAATTGAATGCATCAACGGGTACAGCTGGCCATGTCTCTGTTTTTAAAAAAAACAACTGGCCACCTGCATTTGTATAGGGTTTGGAGACAAAGACTTGGAACTTACCATGGCTAGAATGTAAAGTTTGACTAACAATTGCTAAATAAAGGCTTGGAAGGAGGAACTTACAAAAAAGTCTGAACATAGCATAGATGTACTTTGGAGTATCACGTAAAACCCATGTATAATATTAAAGTATGATCTCACAAAGTACTTTTTTTCCCCTCACACTTTGTCAGTGTGAGATTTAAATGACTCAGAATAAATCATATTATTATAAAAAAAAAAAACACGTTGGAAATTTTGCATAATGCTCAGTTCCTAAAGATATCGATTTTATTTGCATGTGTTGTGAGATGTAATCTTTAAATCCGGGTCACATAGAGCGCATTTCAAGTTTTAAAACAAGTTTAACCTTTTAAGACGGCTCTCGAGACCCTCTCCATCCTCGTAGGCTATATAATGTGACGTAGCTGATGCGCAATAGCTTTGGTTGCCGGTAGGCGGCCGAAGAGGACGGTGAATTTTAACGAGACAAGCGCTGGACGATTTATTTGAATGGGATGCGCTTCACTTTCTCAAATCTACAGGAAACTCGAGCAGTCTGTTAATGAGGATATAGACACGTTATTATTTTATATGAGCCTAAGTATGGTGTATGTCCATTAATTGTCCATTTTTTGGCTGTCATAAAGGCAAAAAACATCGTGGAGAAATTTTTAAACTGGATATTAAACATTGATGTCTTTTTATTACATCTCTGAACAGTTGGTAAGAGTTTAATAAATCTTAAATAATAATAAAGTGTTGACTTATTTGAATGCCTGTCATAGCCTATCTGAGGCAGGTCTCTTTTTTTACTTTTGGATTCGTTAACTACTGTTTTATATGCTAGTTCGCTGAATTTCAGTTGCCAACACTTTGACGTGTATTAACACGTTGTGTTTGATAGATTGGCGTCGTGCTGCTGTCACATACCAGCAGTGGTGCCTCCAACACTCACGTATTGAGATGCACTTCAGTGAAGGCTGGGGGTCCGCTCGAGACTAAGCAGCTCCTCTCTTATCAAGATCTAAGACAAAGACTATAAAAGCCCAAGAGGCGAAACTCATTAGAAAGCTCCATAGCATTCCGCCCATGAGGTGACCGTGCCGCCGCCATTTTGGACTGACACCTACACAGAAGAATATGAGCCAGAACTTCTAATAACACATAGGCTTGTATTTACAGGGTGCACTTTGTAGGGACGGATGGAGGGGGTTTATGCGTCCCCGCCTCTGCTGAATTATTTTTTATTTCTGGTGGGGATAAAATTATTGGCGAAACAGGTTATGAAGTCCCGTTTTGAATCAAAAGATTCGTGAAATGCGCTTTGAAGTAACTTTTTTTTTAAAGGAAACGATTCACTTACTTGCCTAAAAAGACGGATTTATCATGAGATCACTTATCATGTTTTATCAGAGAAAAAAGAAAATCTGTGTTTTATCGTACATTTTCCTTGTTAAATTAAAAACTTAAGGGCATGAAAGTACCACATATTTTAGAATTGATTTAGAAGCAGACGCAGTCATATATTCACAATGTTTTCATTTTTAAATAAAAAGATACATTAAATGTTTCTATGTACGTTTATATGTATATATATATGACATATATATATAATTATATTATATATATATATATATTTATATTATTATATATAGTCCTATTATATATATATATATATATATATATATCTCTCCAGTAACTATTGTACGGTTTCTGTTAATGCACACATTTAACTGAAAATAGTAGTATAGATCAAAATTAAAAGATTAAAACCATCAGCAGCAGCTGTGTTATAATATACTATTTCTGTCAAGTGCGCACATTTATCAAAACTGGAAATAGTAATAGAGAATAAAGTGTTAGTGGTAGTGAAAGATCGTGAGAATCTAAAAAAAAAATCTAAAAGAGACTGTAAGACATAAGAGAAGAGTAGAATGGAGGTGTCAAGAATTTACTGAGGAGTTATCTTTCTTGTTGATTAGGCTGAGAGATGCGCAGTATATGATGAATTCTCATCTTGTTAAATAAGTACACAAATGATGTCTTGCACTTTTCCTTGCTACACTACTTCCCTGCACTTCACTGACACTTTCCATCTAGTTTATTAAAGTACAGCTGCTTGCGCCGTCGCATCTTATAGCGACTCTCAGCAGTTTTCAGTCCAAAATGGCGGCAGCGCCATCTATAGACTGTTGCCCTTATTATTAGAGTTTAGCCTCTTGGTCTTCTATACTCTTTGTCTAAACGCGTTTGCACTGAAAACTGGGAGATTTGTGAGATATATGCAAGAGATGAATTGATAAGAAAAAATGTGAGGTGAAATACAAAATCCAACATACCATGTGGAATATTAAGTGTTTTCGTATAATGTGGTACTAGATTTAATGGCATCATAGAAGGTTGAGGATAAGTAAATGTCTCTGAAGAAAAAACAACAGCATTAAATGGCTGATTGGTTTCAAACACATCCACACTTATTCACTTGCTCTACAGTCTAGACCACAAGTATTCACTCTTTTCTAACCTGACCTTGACATATAAGCCTGAAACACACTCTGTACATGTCTGCAGAGCCAAATGGCCTGTGCTTATAAGTCTAGTAGAGAAATCTCAGGCAGCGGACATGCATTTATAAGCACAATGTGTTAAAAGCCTTCTGGCAATATCATACTACCATTCACTTTCTAAACAAATGTGCGTAAAAACGGAAAACCTGCTTTTTTTTTTTTTTTACTTTTAGCTTTCCAGAATGTTTAATTATGCACTTTGCATATTTAATGTTTCAGAGTATAACAAATTCTGTAGTTTGGGGAGTTCTGATTTTACTGAATCACAAAATCGGTTTATTGTAATTATATTATTTCCTATTATATAGGAGTCTTAAATTCTTTAATTTGATCGTGAAGTGTCAGAATCAACATCAGAAGTTCAAGTCAACAAATAATACTGAAGGACAGGTATTATCAATACACCTTTACTTTTTTCTAGCTACACCTATTTTGTTCTCGCACAATGAACAGCAAATTTACGCAATCATAAAATAAAAAAAAGGAGGTGTAACTCACAAAATAAAAGTCAAGTTTATTGTTGAACAACAAACTCCACACATACAACAAACAGGCCAAGGTAAAACAAATAATGTAGACAAAACAAAGTCAAAAGAAACCAAAACTCCTTTTCTTTGGCCTAGCCCTCCCATACAAAAACTAGTTTATGGTACAACTAAAGTTCATACATAAAATTTACTGGAATGCTCCGAGTTCAATGGCTGTTGATTTTATACATGTTGTCTTTGTTGAAACATCGAGACATGGTCAAACAAGTAAAATTTTCATAAAGAAGCACCGTTTTGGTCACAGGAGATCATGATAAAGTGGCTGATCTCTTCACAATATGTACAAAAATATAAAATGTAAATAAAAATACAAACAAATCCTTGTCTTGCGCATTTCGTTGTGAACGCTGTAAATCTGAGTTGTGGCCGTTCCTCTAGAAAATTTGGAATTGGGGGGGGTCAAGTTGGCTGACATGGGTGACAAACTTGAAAATGACCATGTTTTAATGTATTTGAGTCCTTTATGCCACTGGCTCCAACAGTTTGGGTTAAAGCAGAGGCGTCTACACCTGCTCAGCAATATGAAAATCCTTTATTCATCCGTCTTCTGCTTCTTGGGGTCAACATCGTCCTAATGAAAAAAAAAAGGGTTTTATTTAAAATTACTTCTAGAAAAGAATACAAGAATCCAGTATTCTTTAGGTAGCAATCCATAATTGTACCTCATCATCATCTTCAGCAGTCCGTTTTGCTGCTCCCACTAGTTCATCATCATCATCATCCTCGTCCTCATCTTCATCACCTATAGTAGTCGACCAGTAGCCACATGATTACATCATCAAATTTGTCACGTCAATAAAACATGAATATTAGTGGTGCACCTACCCTCTCCTTCCTCTTCGTCATCCTCATCCACCTCATCGTCCTCTTCATCATCAATTTCAGGCTCTCCATTTTCCTCATTCTCCTGTTCATACAATTTTAGAATATACATTGTAAAAGTGCACCTCCATGAAATACGCAAGTAGTTCAATAATAGGGAGGTCAAATGCATTGGTCAAGCATACCTTTCCATTAGTGGCTTCTTTTCCATTTTCCTTTTCCTCAAGGAGCTTCTTCTCCTTCAGGTCCTACATTTAAAAAAAAAATAAATACATTTAAAAAAAATTATTTTTAAACATTCAACTTTGCCAGATTGGAGCCATCTGTCTCCAATAGGCAGAGTCGATGCAGCAGATTACGAGTGACGTGAGCAAAACGCCCCCTATGCGCACAAATTTAAATTGCATCTCTAATGACGCCCCTCTGACATTGACGCCTCATTGGCTGCAGCGGAGAACTTAGCTGTCCATCAATGACTCCCGCCTCTTGCCGAGCGAGCTCGTTTGTAATCTGACACTTAAGTGAGATTCGGTATTGTAAAAGGTAATCCAATAAACAACCATATTTTGCCGTGCAAGCAAACGCGTACATGGCGGCCCTGGGAGAAAAAAACAACAAATAAACTAAAGCTTAAAATCCCAAACCAAGATAGACCATTCAGAACCACTGGACTGATTCAGTTATTCGATGCCGAACTCTAATAAAGGACAAAGAAAGCGCACGCATGGCTTTCACGCTCATTCGAAACACTACCGAGTCCGGGACGCACTCCGCCGCCGCCGTCACGTTAACCTGGATTTAGCTCGCGCAGTCGCAGAATTGACAACCGTAGGCAAAGAAAAAAAAAACCCGTCATAAATGGCATGATTATCACGGGCTCTTTGAATTTGCGTTGGCTGCTTTCGTTTCAGTTAAAGCCTTACCAAAAGCAGTTAAACGAGCCTTACCAATGTAAACATTTTCATTAATTCGTTTATATAATCTTTAGCCCTTAAGCCCTTTATCAACCACATCAACTAGGACCGCCCCCTTAAATTCACCGACGTCTCTGGCTTCAAACTAGTAAACCAACAAGCCCACGTTGCCGTCACACATGGAAAAATATCACCTCGTCCGAATACAACGACAGTGTTAGATTATTTAGTTCGAGCTAGTATATCAACTATGAGGTTAAAGGGTTTAGTACGAGACAACGGCACCACAGTGTTTTAATATCAAACGGTAAATGGCTCGAATATAGCATTCGTGCACTCATTTGTTTTAAACCAGAAAACTTCAACAACAACAACAAAAAACGAGCGTTTGAAATCCGATGCACTGCAGCGTCTTTGCAAGTTCCGCGTATCTGCATCAGAATCAGTCGCTATCAGACCCGGAATTAAACCCGAACAGAGCTCATTTAGAAATTACTCATAAACGCATGTGCTCGTTTAATCCCATAAAACACGCGAGCAATTGGTTATTTATTTTTATACTGGTGGATTTCTATTGATTGATGCTTCAAGCCGTCTAGGCAAACCGGCAAACTTTCAGCCCCGAAGCCATCGAGCAATCAAACGCGTTCTCAAACCCGCTGTAATGTCTGCTAACCACAAACTAACCGGTAATGAATGGGGGGGGGTCATTTGAAAGTAAACGAGCACTCAAAATATTGTTGAACGAAAAACGTAAAGAAGCCATAATAGCATGCTCACACACACAATTCTGCAAATTGGGTAACTGATTATAAAGATTCAAGATTTATTTGGGAGACAAAATGCAAAAAAAATACACGTTTACGGATTTATCGTGGTGAAACAGTCGCGGTCCACATCGCCGCTGTTCAAAGGGGAACCGACACGCTTGTATAAACAAAGAACCCGCGCGCGCAGACTGTTACATTCCGGACAATGAGAAATTGCGTTTGAATGCACTCTTATTCCGCACGCGCCAAAAGAGCTCGTTACAAATGGGTTCTATTTGGAATTCTCATCACACCGTTATCAATTTAAACCAGTTAGAGCAGTTATTGCGTACTTTTTTCTGTTTGCTCGCAATTATTCATCCACCGATTCTTTCCGGTTACGGCCAAGAATAGCCTACACGTTCGCGTTAAATCTGAACTAGAAGACAAACGAAAGAGAAAACGTGCTTTTGAATGAGAATTTCGCGGATCTTTTCTTACCTTTGCGGAGATTTCCGTCGCGGAGTCGACCTTTGTGTCTGCCATAATTAATATATTTTTTTTAATCAAAATTCAGAACGCAGGAAAAGCAAGAATAATCCGCCCGTGTCCTCCAACAATCACTATTGTAATGAAGCTTTTCTAATGCCGACGGCATGTGATGAAGGAGGCTTTATTATAGATTTGTGGGCGGGGCGTTAGAGGCGGTCGGTTGTGTTTGATTGGTCAGCGTGCTCCGAGGGCTCCGTGTCTTTAAGGCAATAGAGTGGAACAATGGAAAGTATTTCTAAACGTAAAAGGACACACCCCCAACCGGTATTTCACCAGAGAAGACACACCTCCTACCTCCGCTTTTCTTGCTACAGACATAGCCTATCTATGCTACGCAATTCCACATTTCCTCAACAAATGCTTTGATACGACATGTTAAAATATGAAGTCGTGCCTTTATCGTTAAAATCAATAAGTTAGCAAGCGTCGTATATCCACGAACTGCTTAGACTTGTTGACCCCTAAATCACCTCCAAACACAGGAACCTACATCATTTATTGACAGGCTGTTACCCAGGCCGAAGTGTGAAAGCCTCTGGTACATGAAGGAAATGTTGTTTTTAGAGCATGTAGGGGTAGGGGTGGCATTTGGGAAACGTTTTCATACTAGACGCAGCCCCTCCCCTTCCCGTGAATTTCGCACTAAACTTAGCACTATAAGTAAAGACAAAACAGCTATTTTCACAGGAAGCCCCCAAAAAATGCACACGCAATAGAAAAAACTTTATCAGACACGTTGTATTTTCATAAGCTCTTACAAAACAGGAAATCAATATTTAGCTGATCAGATTTTTATAACCGAGAAAAAAAAACTAACCACACTCGGTGCAAACACTAGCGTTTGATATAATTTATGATTTAATGTAATTAATTCCGTCTTCCTCAAGTTGGGGTCAATAAGTTAAATATTATTGTTTATTTTACAATCATTAAAACACGTGTCTTGTGCTTTCTTATTGGGGAAGAGTAGCATTTAAACAAAGCAGAAGCCATAACCTCACCGGCGAACATAGAGGGGAGGGGAATTTCGGATACTTCATCATAACCTACATTCAAATTCTACTTTGATGACGAGACTTCTTGCAGTCTGGCGCTTCTCATTGGATGCCCAGGCGATCAGGACCCACAGTCGACGCTTTGCGCGAAATGATTGGATGCCAGAGATGTCGATCAAAGAAATGTCCCGCAGTCTGCGAGAAAGCCTGGAAAACGGATTACAAAAGATTTCTGGCCTGGTTGGCGATTTGTCAGATCAGATCTTGCGGCTGCGGTGGGAAAATTAGTAAATTGTGACTAAAGGGTGAAAAAAAAAAAACTTACCTTAGACATAGCAAGTAGGTGTGTTTGAACATGAATAATATGGAAGAACACTGGCTTAAATGAAATCAATATAACTAGTCAATCTAACATTAAGTTAACAAAAATAGGCACATTAAAAAGTCTCTTTTTGTACAATAGGCCTTTATATATATGCTTAATTTGTAAATATCTAATGTTATAATACTGTCAGTGAAAACCTTATAACCTGCTTTGACCTTAAAGAGATGCCTATATTAAAATCTATATCATCCATCACATTTATAATGCTCTATTTTAATTCTAGCACCAGGCTAAATTTCCTGCTTTTCAAGCTAATCTTCACTGGGCCAGGGTATATTTTGCTGTACGAGATAAGAGCCACAGAGATGCACTTCCTCATGAGTAGGCAGTGAAGACTGTGCATGTGTGGACCTGCCGGGGAGATGTGGAGGAGGAAAGAAGTGCTGCTGTGAAAGAAGTCACTCAGATGATTGCATCTGACTCTCTGAGGTTTCGGACAGGTGTATTCTTCTAGCAAGGGCAGATAATTGGCTGTGCGAGACATCCAGGCAGACATCGGTCATGAACATGTCCATGGTTTTTTGGCTTTAGAAAACACTATCCAGCTATCATTGTGCATTCCTTCAGCATGAGGTTCTTCTCCTAATAAAAAATAAAAAAAAAAAAAAAAAGAAGAAGAAGACATGGTCCTCATCAAATAAGGCTGTTTATTTTTCTTTTTTTCTCATAAAAGGTGAACAGGAGACAGGAATGTGTTCCCTCTAGTGGAAAAAACACATCATAGCAGCTACTGGCATTTTCTCTCTGTCCTACAGATCGTTTATTCTCTTGTAAGCCTTTGTTTCATCTTTTCCCTCTTTGTTTAAAAAAATAATAATTATTAAAAGTGGCATTGAACTTCCCCTTTAGGAATGTTTTGGAACAGAGATGCCATTTCCGCAAGGAGAAAGTGCTCATTTGAAAGTAATAACACCGTCCTGATGTATTTTAAGCAAAATGAGAGCAAGCACACTCTGCTGATCCTTGGCAGACAATTACAGATACTGTTAGAGGCTTTAAAATGCTTCCAAAGAGAGGACAATTTGACTTGCATGCAGGGATATTAATATTACTCTTTTGGGCATAGTATTGCAAATAATGCTCAAATAATTTGTGCGTAATGCAGTAATATTAGTATTACATTTTTGGGCATAATAATGCATTATAAGTCACATGCTCTCAAATATTCATAGTGTGCAAAGGAAATGGCGGAAGAACATCTTGGTGTATTTTGTACATTCATTGAAAGATAAGTAATGAAATGAAAATACATTTTTCATTTATATATATACGGATTCATACAAATAAACATGGCACAGTAAAACACACAGAAATAGAAATTCTGGACTTGAAGGTTCAGACTGGGTGAGGTGAAACTCAATTCTTCCTGTCCTTCCCACAAGAGTGCAAAGTCATAAATTAGGCATAGTGCCCTTGGTGAAATGATCGATAACAAGAGAGGGGAAATGAGATAGGATGTAAGATAGACCTTTAAAGAAAGCATGCCATTTTTATTTTTTTTAATCAACATATCTAAAAGGTTAACAGGTAAACTAAACTATCAACAAAGAACGTCAAACCATTTTATAACCCATCACACATTGTTAATAATAATTCATTTGCCTTATGAAAACAGTGGCCTCACATTACCCCATCTCAAAGACTTGAGTGTCAGTGTTTACTGTCTGGATTTATCCAATGCAAACAAAGCGTGACTGAAGTGTTCTGGCTGCCATGCTTTACAAACTACCAGTGCATTCAGATGGAAGAAAAAGTATCTATCTATCTATACCATTTCTGCTGTATGCTTTTGAATTGATACAAGCAAATACGTAGGTATGTACAATACGGATAAACAAGTCTCGGAAGCGCAGCACCCTTAGGTATGACTCTCTACAATCCTCTACATAATTTGTTGGCAGTTGCAATGTTGCGGTCAATGCCAAGGTATAGAAGGTTCAAGATAAAGAAAATACCATTAGAACTTAGAAATAATGGTGTTTGTGATAATTAAATGTTCATATACAATGATTTACTCATATTTAATAATACTAATATTTGATAAGAGTAATAAATCATTTAAAAAGGATGCTTCGGATATTTATTATTTCACATGGGGTGGTGAGCTTTTATTTAGGGAACATAAAAGAAATTAAAGCTTCAGGAAGTATCTTTTACAAAGAGACAAAAACCAAAAAACATGCATTTTGACAGTGAAATTAACTTGAAAAGTGAGTTGTGGGAATGATGTAATAGTAGCAATTGATATGTCTCATATTTAGGACTTCAGGCAGATCTTTTTGTGCAGTAAAGCCGACTCGATGTATTTATCCTGGGCTGTTTTCATGTCACCTCAGTACTCTATTAAAACGTATCATCTAAATTTACACTGCTCTGTTTCCCCCTTGTTTTATGTCTAAAGCACAAGGGGCTGTTCTCACAGAAAGTGTTCTAGAACAGAGGAATTGAAAAGAATGCACGGTGTCTCAAGATGCAAGTTTATACGATATTTGAAAAACGCAGTGATCATGCGCAGGATGCTTAAAGAGCAACAATCAAATGAAGCCAAGACAAAAACCATTACTTCACTGGAACTTAAAAACATGTTTTAAATGAACTCTTAAGGTCCACACCGAACACAGATATTCAAATCATATTTGAGATACTTAATATCTTACTTTTTGAACGAATATAGGCCTATTTTAATCTATTTTCATAAACCTTTAAAAAGCTGTGGTGAAAATAAACATTAAAAATATAGGTCTATACATAATGTTTACAATTTGTGGGAAAATGCTTGTTCACACATTTCTGCTTGTAGTGTGTACCTTTTTTATTTTTTGAAGTGGTTGAGCTCAAATTGCTTTATGATCTAACGTAAAGTGCAATAAAGGATATGGAGTATGCAGCAGAAAGTGCCTGAAGCTAAGGAGTTTTTGCATAGCTGATCGGTGAAGCGCACTCACCTACAGTACATATTTAAAGTGCTACAACTCATACAAATGTATCTCACAGGAGTGATGAACAAGCAAGCAGCGCAGAGCAAAAAAAAACAGAGCTGTGACTTTGTAGCTTGAAAAGTGAAACCAGGTTTATTGATGTCCCAAGAAAAAAAACATAAAATGTATTGAATTTAGTTTAAAATGAAACTAAACTAGCCACATTTTTGCCTATACTATTTTTGCTTTTTTAAATTAATCCAGATTCTTCCTCTAAATTTATTTGCCCTCTTCTGATTTATCTAAACTGTTTGCAGATACTGCCGTCCTTATCTATTCCACTGCTGTCTGAAAAAAATCTAATCATTGCAGTCAGAGATTCTATTCTAATGTTGAACGAATGTTGAAAATAGTTCACAGAAGGGTCGCTGAAATATTTGTCTAAGATGCAACAAATAGCATCAAGATATGAAACATTTCCCCCCACTGGACAAGATTATTTTTATTCCCAGGACATTGAAGAAGTCCTCTCCTCAGCTGCAACACACATTGTGTAATGCAACTATAGGAATGTCACAGGCATAATGGCGGCATTGTGCATTTATTCATTAGTTTTAATAAGAAGCATTCACAGTCACATAGAAAACAAAAATAATAGAGAGAAACAGCGACTGGGCATCAGGGACAAGAACTGAGCTTATTTCATACATAAGTCCTTACAACAGAGAGAACAATCGTGAGACTATATTTTTCAGTTTGTCCACAAAACCCTCACAGAAGTGTCACTAAAACTGAGACTTGGAGACACATTCTGTGCATCCAGCATATTAGGAGTCAATTGGTGGCTTACAGTGTACGGTTATGATGACTATTGGGCAGAATATGGGAAAGGTTTGGGCCATTTCAGATATTGGAGCAAAGGATATTATGGAATGCATAAAGTATTGGACCAAATGTATTCCCTAGTTAATATCACTGCTACATCTGCATGCTTCGTTCCTCCAGCTCAGGTCACCGAATAACAACAAGGCTAACAAAACAGAAACAAACTCTCAAACCTTAACCCTCCCCGTGGTAGAACAAGCTGCCAGCGTCCACCCAATTGCTAAGACCATCACATCCTTCACAAAGCAAAAACTATTCTCTGTATTTGTGGACACTGACACCATTTTGTAAGGTCTGAGGGCCAAGAAGAGCAGCAGAGGACTTTCCCATGGACCCTATCACGACAGTCTTTCCTTTCAGATTAAAAGTTAACGTCGTCTCAGCTTAGCTTTCAATGCCATGCATAACTCTCCATGACTCTCTTGCATAGAGGAAATATTAAATCAACATTTTATTTTCTCATTCAATTGTCTCGTTAAACAGTCAAAATATCAGAAAATATAACATTTTAAATACATAATTATTTAAAATAAATGCACAGGTTAAACTGTTGTATTCAACATGGGGTGGGGGATAAAGACTTTTTTTTATTTTTTACAAAAGCAAAGCCACATACCTGGATCAAACTGGAGCAGTCAGACCATGTTTGGAGCTCATTCAAGTTTGCAGCAGTTGGACTTTGTTCTTAGTAGTCTATTTATTGTCATTATGCACATGGTCACCACTTAATGCTGAAATTTGACCTTTTTGTGATAAATTCTTCCCCTTAAAAAAAAGTATGCAATATTTGACTAGATGCTTTGACTTTCATGCAATGATTGAACCCTAAAACAAGTGAACAGCGACTTGCCAATTAAACTCCTCTTCCCTCCCACTAACTCCCACACTAGAGGCTGTGCCCATAAAACAAGCTGCCACAGGAAGAGCTATAAAGACTTCAAAAGATTCCTTTTTTGTTACTTTTTTAGTGTGATCTAAAAGGCCCAGCGTTCATGAATCCATGTGTCTGGGATCTCAGTACTCTAGCCTCCTCTTGTGGCCAGACAGAGCAACACATGAAGGGACAAGCCTCACACTTGCACCATGAACTGAAACTGACCATGATAACCCCACACAAAACAAACAGTATTCATTTGTGAGATGGAATCGTCTGTGCGCTCAATTTGAACTTTGGCAATGATCAAAGGGGGAAAGCATACTGCCAATAACGCTTAAATATAGGCCTACCGTAATGACTTGAATTAAAGTAGAAACTACTGTCCATAAACGCATTACAGAATCAGGCATGTCAGTTTTACACTCTGTAGTCATCAAGCTTATTATTATGGATTATTCATAATAACTCAAAGTAATTGTACTTTTCTGTACATATTCTGTAGAACATATACTAAGAATGTAGCAGTGGCCATTTTTTATATAAATACTATGAATTCCCAAATAAAGTTTCAATAAATTGAATGAGGTAAAAAAAATCACGGTCTGTTAAATAAGATAGTGATGGCTGTAGTGATTTGGCATTCATTTAATTATGAACTCTTGTCCAGTATTTTATTTAAAAGTCTGTCCTCGGCCTAAAAGCTTATCAAGAAAGACAATTTAGTACCATCTAGTGTTTTCTTTGTGACACTGCATGATAAGAAATTACACGTGCATTGAAGGCCAAGAAATCTGGAAAGACAGATTGAAGACAGTTTGTAAGCATAGCAACTAACATATGTGAGAATTAATAAATAAAATGGTATGGGATTACCTCATTTTCCACGTAAAGCGTAATCTTCTAATAACTGGGGATTGCTAAAAACCATCAAAGCCTACAGGGCTGCTTTCCTAACCTACTTTATTTCAGATCACGGTCAAAAATATTATCAAGAAAGTGAGAGATTATATAGAGAACTGATATAGCCTATTATATATGACATTTGAGGGGGGAAATAGGTTTGTGCAAAAAGTTAAGCTCACTTATGAATATTCAATTCTACGAGCTTTGTTCCAAAGACCAAGACCTCTTCAGCAATTAACTGCAGTCTGTCTGTCTGGCTTTCCATTTAAATACAGCCATGTGAAATGCAAAGTACAATAAGAAAGACCCTTTCCTTGCTTTTGTAATGTATTAGGGTTAGAAGACACAATAAAGGTTTTAACAACCTAAATGATTTCGCCCCACCCAAATATCAAGTGCTCGCGCGTATATAAAATACTGCATATGCAGAACAAACTACTCTTTATTTAGGAACATGATTCAGCGTCCAACATTTCCCTGCGAATCGGAAATACCTTATCAATGTGGTATAGACTATTCTGCTTATAGCTGAATATAACAGCTCTAGTAAAATAACATACTCAGCATCAATGAAACGTTAACACTAGGGATAGGCTTAAGTTCCAGTCAAAATGGTAGAGGTGTTTATGTGTTTACTTTTGCATCACTCCCAAAATTCACCTAAAAGAATAGCCTAATAAATGTAAATGTAAAAAACGACAAAAATGGCTTATTTCCGGTACTGGGTGTAATCTCAAATGGGGGTACAGAATCAAATGAACCGAAAATAAGAAACTGCTGTTATCATTAGCATTTTATTGGCGTGGAGGGTGTATATGGATGTGTTGCACTGCCTCTTCAGCGTTTCCACTGGTCAGCTGCAGCGAAACAAAGACGCTTTATTGTTCTTCCATGACGCGACTTGCGATGAGCCCTGCGGAACAACGCGAAATGGCGGACAGAAGCAAGCAAGGACACTGTGAAATCCGACCCAACAATTGCAGGCAAGCACAAAAACACGGACAGGAGCACCATATGGATCCGCTTCAAAATCACAAACCTCGATAAAATCCGCTTTACACCACCCAGTAGAAAAATAAGTTCACCTGTGGCTGACAGGAATGTTACAGGTGCAGCTCATCATGTTCTTGCATGTTTTGTTTATGCCAAACCAGTTGAAGTTTAACTCATTTTGTGCCTTAATGACGTCCTATGATTGATCTTTTTAAAAAGTACCCTACATATGCTGTTTGTTGTGCCTTGAAGGTACTTAATCTTCCCCCAATACTTACCAAAGCAAATACACTATGCAACCAATGTATAGATAAATATGATCTCTGAGTGAAGTGAAGGTTGAGTCCTTTGAGAAGTTTCAAGAGATCAAAATGTTGTGCTAATTTAAAATGTGATGGTGCTACACTATCATTATAAATCATTGCAGGAAGCGGAAGTCATTTTTTAAGCTTTCGGACAACTGAACCCAATCTATAGACAAAGAAATTCATTAGCGATCAAATGTAATAATATAAATCCACCCAAGTAGAAAAAGAGTACGTTTATATTTAGAATTTGTTAAAAATAGATATGCAAAACAAAGTATGAAACTCAGTATAGAAAAAAAGGAGGGAAAACTTGCTTTAAGGCTAAGGGTCTCATTCCTTGCGTGGCCCCTACCCCCTTCTTGTTGTAAGTTGAAACCCTTTGGGGGCCAGCAACAGAAGCATGGGAGTGTCCTGCTGAACTGCTCATTAAATATTCATCTTTAGTGAGAGTTGAGGTGTATTTCAATTTGTGAACAAACTAAGAGCTCAAATGTTGCTGAGGTGAATGTATATATAGGGGAAACATATCGAGTTGTAGATCTACACTGGTTGGTTGGTTGGTATACAATTATGCACCTAATTAGAGCAATGGGTTTTAATGACAACGAAATATGACCCGTTTCATTTTAAAGTTAGTCATCATAGGGAAAGTCCTCTATATTGGCTTTAGGCCATGTAATCACACAGGGGAAGAGCCCTGAGAGACTCTGTTAATCAGCCTTGACTCAGTGTGTCAAAGTCTGGAGACCCTCGGTGCTCACCATCTGTGCCAAACAGAGTCATTAGTGGGAGTAGACCTGATGAACCCACAGGGGTCTGCTTAACCCATAGACGGAAGGTGAGATGCAACAGATCCCATGACATGCAACAGAGTCTTGTAGCTTTCCACTGTAAGACACACAAAACTGTAATGCGATTGGACATCTAAGCAGAGCCAGAGATATGATACGGAGGAGTCTGCTCATATCATAGTGAACAGGAAATAGTAGCTGTAGAAAGAACTCCTTTAAATTAAGATCGCTTCAGTGAAATTTTGCAGGCCAAAAGGTACATTGTGATGTAAGATGCACAGCGAACATGGAAGTCACTGTCAACTCAAGCATATTTCTGTTGGTGAATTCCCTGATCCCAATGTGAAATCCTCAGAAGGAAATATTTCGCCCTCAAGCAAAATTGCAGATTTAAGTAACAACGGTTTTGGAGGCTTTAGGTTTTTCCCCATTCAAGTAGATAAGTGAAAACTGTTGTTTTCTTTGAGCTCATAGTGTTTCACTGTTTCAGTGCAAACAACATACTTTTCTCTGGTTAGGTGTACCCGACTTCTCCAATCCTTTTGTCTGCACAAACCCTGCACCTCCTAATGATCAACTGCAAGCTCGCATTAAGATCCGCACCGTCCAATGCAAAAGAAGAGGCTTTTTATTTATTTATTCGAAGCTAAGCTTGCCTATGGAGAACCAAGCTCAAAACAGCATTATTACAATGGAGTGACTTTGTGAGGAGTTGAACAGGAAAATGTCAAGCTGACTAATGTTAGCAGAGCCATTGTGCTAAACACAGTCAGAACTAAATAGCTGTTTCTATCAGTTGTCCACACGGAGGCCAGCCACGTGCACCGAGGCTGATGTGCAGACGCTGTACCTGTGGGAACCGACAAAGAGGGACTAAGGGCCCGTTTCCTGTCATACAAAAAAGGGGAAGCTGCTGCTACTTTGGAAAAACATAATACAAGCAACTAGCTTTGTATTTTTTAGAGAATGCCAACTGAAGAAAGATGTGCAGAAATACTCTTCAATGTATTTTTAATAAATATTCCTTAACATAGTTCAAAATATTTGTTTGGTGATGCCATGAACTATTTTGGGTTCTGTGTGATATTAAAGGTTCTTCACAGAACCATAGATGTCAAGAAAGAACCTTTTATTTATTCAGTGTTTAATCGTTATTCATGAATAAAAAACTAAAAGCGTATGTAACTAACTAAATATAATCACGGACTAAAGTATTCAGTCCCAAATTAGCACTAATTCCTCCTGTCCCTTAGAAACTCGCATGAACTATACAGCTCATTGCATAACATCTCTCCATGATATGTGAGAATCATCGCTCCTCACACAAAAAGGCACCATTCAAATTTTGTACCTACCTGTGAACCAGAAGCTAAGGTTAACACGCTTCCAAAATTCCACTTAGCATTTTTCTAGTAAGAAACAAAGACACGAGTGTTTCCTTAGTAAGCAGGAAGCTAAACAGTCCGTCCATTTCTCAGCGTTTCAGAGTCCATGGATTTGCAATTAGAGCACACTTTTAAATAGGAGGGATTGTCTATAGAAAGGGCGCACTGAGAATTCAGACACCTACGAATACCAAAGCCAGGCCGGATCTCTCTGCAAGCTTGCATCGAGTGTGACCTAAACGATGGCAAACGGAGGAAAAAGGAAGACGAAAAAAGGAGCAATATTAACCAAACTAGGGCAAGCTTTCCAAATCCCTTTTGACACCGTAATGAGGGTACCACAAAAAAGAAACAGGTTAATTAAATCCACTCAGTAAATTAATATGGAGGCCTTCTCTGACTACGGATGGCACCAATTCATCTCCAGGGGAGCGAATTCAACCTGGAAACGAAAACCTGTAGCTTTTTTATCACCGAGCATTACCTAACTCACCTTCAGGTTAACTGTGGTTGAATAAAACCACCTATATATTGATTGGCACTACATTTTGTTTTGTAGACGCTATAAATTGTTTCATTCAGTTTCGGTATAGTTAAAGGTTTCATTTCCTTAGCCTTGCAAATACTCAACTGTACACTAAACATAAAATGCTTTTCGTCATGCATGCTGTATTCTGTTTAAAATATGAAACGTTTATACACTGACTAAATGACTAAACGAATACTTCAGTGTGCATTTCTGTAGATCAGGTTCTGTGGCAAGGACACCGCAAACAAACTGCAGAGCATCACGACTTTGAAGTGGGATGTAGGTCACACATCTAATGTTAGCGCACAGTTAGCAAGCGCTAACATGGTTCTTGAGCTGCAGCACAGCAAATAATTATCTGCAGCATACAGTGCATGGTGGGAAAAGACAGCATGATCCGAGAACGATGTACTGTTGACCTCCAGAAATAGTAGCAAAGCTGCATCGAGCTATAGGTAAGAGACCAAGTCTACTGTCCTGGCGAATCGCCATGGTGACTGGCCCAGATCGCTCGTCCCAGCTTGAGGTCAGCGTTTCCATGGAGATGGACCAGCTGAGTAGTAATCTGCTGTTGTTTATGCATGGCCAGTGAGGGGAGGGGCAAGAGAGGATTGAGGAAAGGGAGGGTGGGGGTGGGTGGGATTGTGACAGACATCTCCTCCATTCAAATTTGCATATTAAAGCATTCACCGCAGCATGTTCAGATCATCAAACCAGGACCAAGAGAACATATAAGCAATACATTCAAATAACACGTAGGTAACCTATAAGACATAATGGGGCCACTCACCCATCAAGGTTTCTGTGTTCAAAAAATATCATTGAAATCTATAGGCTGAAGGAAAAAGGGGGTGTGGTCTTATGCAGTATTTCACTGGCTCCACCCTCTCCTCCTCCACATGAATATTACCAATGGGATAATGCACTAAGCCCCTTCAAACCCCTCCTGAAGAGCGCTCACTCTAATCCAGTGAGATTTTAATAGTCACAAGAGACCCTATTTCCGAGGATCACGTTGAAACGTGCTCTCAGGCGTTCAGTAAATATGTGGGTCCATGTTGTGTACCACAGAGACATGCACACGAGCAGGCAAGTCCCTTGCTACACTTCTTTCTCCCGTTAAGACTCATCTTTATCTCCATGGTTCCAGAAATCCATGTAAAGGACATTTTCAATAACTACTGGCTTTGTATGTGGCGCCACCCACTGACTAAAACCTCTTTAGTAAAAATCAATGTCTGTTCACCGCATGTCTTCCCTCTTTTACTCAGAATCCTATTTATAGGTTTCTCTTTAAACCTTGCTGAGTAATAGCTACAACTTCAATAATCCCCAAATTGAAAAAGGAAAAAAAAAAAAGTCTTAGACTACTGAAAATCTGAGACTTTTTGTCTTTTTTACAAACTCATTAACAAAATTAAGAAAATATTTTACAACATACCAAATACTTAATCATCCTGAAATGTCCCTTTATATATATTTACCATTTCATAAAAGGATCCAAATACAGCAAAAGTTGTAATATTGTGAAACAATTATATTATTTAAATCTCATTTCTATATGAATATATTTTATTATGCAAGTAATTCCTCTGTTCAAAGCTATATTTCAGTATCATACCACTCCAGTCTTCAGTGTTACATAATTCTTCAGAAATATAAAGATCATTCATATATATATATATGGGGGTGGATGGGTTTATAGTAATTCAAACTTTAAGTTACTTTAATACTTTCTATTCATTAAATCACACCCAGCTTTTTTCCCAGCATAATACTTTTTTGAGCAGCAATCAGAATATTAGAATGACTTCGAAAGGATTATATGGAGTAATTATGCTAAAAAAAAATCAGCTTTAAAAGTATATTTGAATAGAAATCAGTTATTTTAAAATAAGATACAACAATTGTAAGTTTCTGCTGTACTTTGGATCAAATAGATGAAGGCTTGGTGAGCAGAAGCATCTGGACACTTGGTCAATTTAGCACTGGGCAAAATTGGGATTCTGATTTAACATTTCCAAAGAAATAAATATCCCGCACAGACAGCCTTGAAAACACAGTATTTAATCAAAATCTCTGTAAATACATTAGCATCAGCCAACAAGCATTTCATGTGGAAATGTATAGAGAACATTAAATGGCTATAGTAGAATAGTTTTATATATATATATATATATATATATATATATATAAAACCTTGGGGCAAAAAAAAAACAAAACAAAAAGCTTTATGTTCTGTAAACCACCAATTACTTTTCAGCTACTGGCCCTTGTCAGAATCTTATTTGTCTTATTTGTATTTAGGAATATATGAACAAGTGACCATTTATTAGTATTTAAATCTGTTACCAAAACTCCAGTTCTTGAACTGAATGTGCCTGGAAAATAATCCTGAAAGACTTGCTATAAACAAGTACATGTGTTCATATGAATCTGTAAGGCTGCTTGACACGTCTCATCTGAGCCCCAGCAGAACTGTACTGTGAGAGAGGCTCTGCTCACAAACACGGTTAGGAAAGGGGCATAAATATAGTGGCTCAGCAACACTGCTTACATATGGAATGCATATGTTCTTCATGGCTGATGCTCCTCATTTCCCCAGTGACAGGCTGTCAGAGAAGACAAATGCAGAGATTACCGCTGAGGGAACTATGCTAACATATGGGCATAATACAAACAGAAAGGAATACTTTAAGACGAAGCTTTAGGCAAACTGTGCATATGCATTCAGGCTATTTATAATTAAGAGGAGGGGAAAAAAACTATGTGAGAGTAGTATTAGACTCTGTCCTGCACTGCTCAGATCAGAGAACAACATACTTCATTAGAAGATTGTCCTCTTTTTAACTATAGCTGGGAATGTTGTAGTTTGTTTTGAAGATCACCGCTGGGTAAAAGAAATGTAATTCTTATTATTATGTGGATCATTGGTTAGGATCTTACTTGTTGAAGGAGCTGTCCTGGAGGTTCAAAACGAGGCTGTCTGCGCTCAGGTACACCTTGTTCTGAGAAGCTGACACCTGGTTATGACATATACACAGATTACACACAGACGAGGACATCCAAAAAAAAAAAAAAAAAAAAACCCTCCACATTAATAATTAATCCATATCTTACGAGCCCAGAGCGGTAACCAAACCTCTGCTTTTATATCTCTGCTTTGACCCATTATTTAAATGACTTTCAAACATTTTAAAATTCATTTCCAAGGTAATAAATATTGCAAATATGCATTTATGTGATTACGTAGCATAACATTTTTTAAAAACAGGTCTATTCTTCACATAATTAGTCATTTGGGCCTTGTCTTCATGTTTTGTTCTTGTAAGCGCTCTTATGCAAGTCTCTTATGTTCACCAAGGCTGTATCAATTTGCTTAAAATGCAATAAAAACAGTAATATTATGAAATAACTGCTTGAATATATTTTGAATAAAAGACGAAAAAGCTGAATTTTCAGCAAACATTACTCCTGATTCATTTAATGCATCCTTGCTGAATAAAATACTTCATATGTACCAGAAATATTTAACTGGTAGCAGTTCAACATCTGTTAACATAAGTTAACCAACTATTTCTTTGTCTTACCGTCTTGGCGATATTTTGGGCTGCTCTGATACGTCGGAGTTTTAGGTAGCCAGGGTTCTTCGTAACAGCTTGACCCAACTGGAGTGCACAAACACACAAAAACAAAAGCAAATTACACTGTACCCTTGGTTGTTTACCGTCAGCAGACAGCCATTGACCTGCGGCCCATTTTAGAAACAGAATTGCATCATATCAGCAGGAATGGATCCAGCTGCAAAGTCATTTCTGAAGACACTGAAAGTGTAAACGCTGAAACATTACAAATCAAAAGAACAATGTCCATAAAGCACAAAACAAAAAAAAAAAAGAGAACAAATGCTTTCAAATGCGTTTTGGTTGCTAATAGCTTGTTGAGAATGAGGGGGCAACAGTTCAAAATAGCCTGGATGTATGACTGCAGAAACTGACTGTGGCTTAATTAGCACAGAAGCAGTATTCATTAATTATATCCGATAATTACAGTCATTTACCACTCACAGATCTAGAACATAATAACAGGGAACAATAATTATATGAAACAAGAAAATAGTGCATTTGGGACATTTTAGAGTAACCACAGAAACTCATATATTTTGAAACATTATTTCAACGATTGTCAATATGCGTGCTGAAGTGGAGCGGGGAAAGTAGCAATAGCATACCATTTTCGCAGCCTCAGCTTCTCCCTCAGCCTGTATAATCTTCTGTCTCTGGTCCTGTTTGGCCTTCTCTACATAGAACTGAGCCCTTTGGGCTTCTTGCTGGGCTACATGTCAACAAGAGAGGCAGGTTATTTAAAAGGAAAATGTCTCATACACAGTTATTCTCCTTTTTCAAGATGACATTTCATAGAAACGGTTTTGTACAAGCTGTACGGTGCTGTTTGGGCAATAGGGAATGCTGATGAAATCAAACAAAGTCGTAGAGTGCCCTCTAGTGGAGAGCATTAGGATAAGCAAAGTTCTTTGTGAGAAATATGCTTCTAAAGACATTATAGTCTACACCAAAAACTAATCATTATCTTTATTTTTAATGCATTATAACAGAAAGATCCAAAAAGGAAAAAAAAAGCGGATTTTTCTACAGCTGCAAGTGAAATGAAAAACAAAATAGAAAAAGGCATATTGCTTAAATTTGAAAAACAGAATTTATTTCAGCAATATCCAATACGATTGAGGTCAGTTTTTTTTTTTTTTTTTTTAAACAGAACAAAAGTGACTTTTGCATCATTACAAAATTATATATTTCCAAATATATGCTTCTTACTGTAATTGTGTTGGATTTATGTAGACAAGAAAAAATGAATGACATCAACTTGGAAATAGGAAAGTGATTTTTATAATGTTGCTTTTAGTTATTCAATTTAAAAACAAAACAATAGTCAGTTTAAAAACTACCATGGGTGAAAAAATAAAGAGTTATTAAAGTACAACGGTATGTGGAGTTTGTTATTGTCATTAACCCAACCGTTTTTATACCTAAAACTACACAGGAATGTAAAACTGTAATCTGCAGCACATACTTGCATTAATATCTAGATTATAATTAAAGAAAATATAACCACTGGATTATAGTGTATGATGTTAAAAAGATGGGCCATTTTTAGTACAAAGGTCACATTTTTATATGTTATTTATAACATTTGAGCAAATGTTAGGCTATTGTGTCAAACTGACTTTATAAAGAGTCTTATGTACCCAATGTAAACACGTCATATTTATTAGTAGGGCTGAATTATTTGATGTGTCGATTAATTCATCTAATTAATTAATAATCTAAGAAAGAAATAATTAAGACATAACATTTTTTTAAAGAGTGAACTACCCTCTTAAGAAATCTTAAGAAATCAATCCTTCGCTTATTTGTTCAAACGGCTCATTCATTCAGGAATTCAGTAACTGTCTCTTTATGAATGGGCCTTTGAATCATTGGCTCACACAATTCATTCAAAACCTAAACGCTCAAAGATTCACATTAAACTGACAGCCCTAATTATTAGGTGACTAGCTAAAATGTAAGTTTTGCTTGATTAGGAAGTTTCTTTAGGCTATTTTAATATGTATTACCTTTATCAAGAGTGCATAGTTTACACATTTCGGTACTACTAACCAACTTGTTTGGCCTCCACAGCAGCGGTGTACTCTTTGCTGAAGCTGAGCTCTGTGATGGCCACGTCATCCAGGATGATGTTAAAGTCTTTAGCTCTCTCAATTAGATCTCGCCTTATGAGCAGTGACACCTGCACACCAAAATACAACACCACACAAATAACAGCTAGGCTGATTTTCTCAGTAACTGATCAACCTCTTTAAACCATCAACAGACACGCAGCTAAAATGAGGTCCAAAAGTGAAAGTGCTTATATTTAGAACTGTTCTTTCTTAATACAAAGTGTTTTTACATAAATGAATATGAATATCTTACATGTCCTTCTGTTGTTTTACAAACAATAACATTTGAATTGAACGCCACAAGTTTGTCTAAACCTCATGTTACCCAACTCAAACTCATATTGATATGACAATGTAATACATTTTGTTCACAAGTCTACATTTTCTCAGCTTTCTCGATACTTTAATATGAAATATTTAATGTAGTGTGCCTTATGTCTTGTGTCAGATGAGAGTGTGTGAAAGAACAGCCCATATTCTTAAACAGCTCTATTACTAAATGCGAACAGAGCTTCTTAGCCTCCGCAGATAGTTAATCATTTCAAAAACAAGTTTTTAAACAATTACATGTCTATGGCATCTGTCAAAATCACTGTTGGGCTCCACCACTGATTTAACTTGACCGATCAGTCAAAATGCAAACAGTCATGGAACGACAAACAAACATTGCTGAAATCCGACTGCTGAATTAGTACTGTACCTGGGCTCTCTGTGTGATTAGTTGGGAGGCATTGAACTTGGCCACCACGCTCTTAAGCACCTCATTGACGATAGAAGGAAGCACGCGTTCATCATAGTCTTTCCCCAGCTGCTGGTACATGATTGGCAATTGGGAGGCAATGGGTCGAGACAGCACACGAAGAGCTATGTTTACCATCTGAAGATCTGCGATGGACAGAGTCACGTGAATTAACTGGCACAGGGTATGTAGCCTAGTAAAATCATTTGAAACTTTATCAAGCCAGTGTTTAGAATATGTTGAATATATTAAAGTCACCTTTGCTTCCAGTGAGGGATGAAATCTTCCTGGGCCTGGCTCGAATATCATAGATGATAGGGTACTGGAACCATGGTATCCTAAATGTAAGACAAATGCATTGTAACTTTTTGCAGCATTTGCTTCTCTCAACATGCCCTCTCATGTTGTTCTGATCCTGTATTATTTTCTTTCTTATGTAAAGCATATATTGAGAAGTTTTAAAGGTGCTCTATGCAATCTTGCAAAACACTATGGGTGCAGGATGTACATCAAACAAAATCAAACTTCGGCCAACCAATCGGCAAGAAGATGTGGGGTTTAATGCGCGCAAACAAACTTCGGCCAACCAATCCGCAAGAAGATGTGGGGTTTAATGCATGCAAACAAACTTTGGCCAACCAATCCGCAAGGTTGTTGCCGGTTGTTTGGCCGTAGTTTGTTTTTGTTGTGGTGCCCAAAATGTTTCTTTCGTTATTGCAGCCTCTGTGTTGTCTTTCGAGAGCGGGTTTGTTCCCCAGTGTATTCAGAGGGCAGACAGCAAGACGATCAAGGGGTGATGCATACGGTTTGAGATAAAAATAAAATCGAGCTAAAATCCTGCAACATCACATAGAGCACACATAAGAAATAGTTGTGTATTGTGGATTATTACAATGTTTTTGATGATGGCAAACAAACTGAACTACATCTTGGATGAGCAAATTTTCATTTTTGAGTAAGCTGCTGAAAGCTTTTGGGTAAATTGTATATAAGTATATATAAAAGTCTTTAAAAACCAGACAACAACTGCATGATGACTAGCGAGTTTTAAATAATTAAAATAACCAAATAATGAATATAGATAATGAAAATGTTTACGTTTTTTGAGAACCAAATCAGCCTATTAGAATGATTTCTGAAAGATCTGGTGCCACTAAGTGACTCAAACAAAATCAAACAAAAATTATACAAAAAAATAAAACAAAAAATTCTATATTACAGTAATATTTCACATTTTTAAAGTACTACTGTTTTTACCATTATAATAAATGCACATGGCGTAGCAAGCACTTTTAGAAACAGGTGATTCTGTCCCCCGCACTTTTTTTTGAACTAGCGCCAATATTTCCGCCAGTATTCTCTGATTTGTTCATTAGATTTGAGTAAACGAACATCTAGCCAATCACAGCACGAAACTCTTGCCATGAGCTTAAAATCTTATTGATCTTATGAATTTTCTTTCGTTCACCCACTTGGCTGTCTGGGGTAAAATGCACCCTAGAAAAAAGCAGAGGACTATTACATCCTTTTTTCAAACACACAATGCGAGCATGCGTTACAGAATGTTGCGATGACACGAATCACACGTTACCATGTTATGATATAATGTCGAAAGACAACACAACCTGTTCTGTGTACCTCGTCACGTTGCGCTGAATTCAGTGCGTGTTCAATGCTTTGGTGCCCATTGTTCTTCTATACAGGGTTTATTACACTGTATGAACACCTTTGGATCACATCACCATACCGTCCCCCGCACTTTTAACGCGCCCCTGCCTGAGTTTAACGTACCTGAAGTGCAATCCTTCTGCAAGCACAGTGTCCATCTGCATTCCTCCAATTCTGCTGAAGATAATAGCTCTCTGACCACCCTCCACTACAAACACAAAACAAAATTAAATCTATTAAAATTAAAAAATAAATCAATAAACTAAATCGTCTTAAATCTTTCTTTGTTTCACCCGTGTAGGTGGCTTCTTTGACCCCGTAGGCAAGAGCTCCAGCTCCGATGAGCAGCTTCACACCCAGCCCAGCTCCTCGCGGGCCAGACCCCATCCTGCTGACAACCTGCCTCAGCTGCTGCAAAAAACCCTGGGACGGACAGACAGACATGTAAAGACACTTGTTGAGCACATCTTAATATACTCATTTAAATTGCATATATGATTCTTGATCCTCCTACAATACACAAACTTTAAAAAGACAAACAATGAAGAGTCAATGACACATGCATGCGATTTTTAAGTAGACTGCAAATATATGATAACAGACATGTTTTTTTAAAAAGAAAACGTATTAGTATAAGATGTCAGTGGCATGCTAAAGATTAAGACATCCGTGAATAAACAGGCTAAATCAATTCTAGTGTGCCAAAATGACCTTGTCTAGGACAGATGAGGGGCAATTTTAAAAAACACGTAGTTAACGTCATATAACTTCACGTCACGGACACAAATTGTGATTTTGAAATTATTAATGAGCTATTTCATAATAGTCGTATTTGACCACATAAAGAAAGTTATACACGGTTGCATCATAGCTGGACCTTGCATAGCTAGCACACAACTAGCATAGCTTTCTTTAAATCGTAAACTAACACATAGGACTAAATGCAAACTGCTAGACGCTAGTTGTTTAAAATGAATTTATCATCCGCGAACAAAATCTTTCTTCACGTTCCTATTTCTTTTTTTAGATTTGAACGTATTGACTAACTTACTCCAGGATCTTTACTCGCCATGCCGTCCTGCTGTACGCTGCACGTCACCGGTGACAGTCCAAGCACGTGGTACTACTGCAAAGCCTACCCTGTGGCACCATGGGAGTTGTAGACTTCTGAAATGAACGTGATTAAACATGTTTTAAACGTTTTTATTATAGCCATGTGAAGAAACTTGTGTGTGTGTTTTTATAGTTGTATTTATCTTTAACTTTAAATACATGGCACTTAGGTTCTGGTTGTTAAAACACATGTTGACTAGCCTACATGAGTAAGATACTCAAGTACAAGAGGATATCACTCACTGATTCTCAATTGCAGCCCTGCTCTGTACATTTAGCATATCTCCATTATTTAGCATGCCTCATTCAGATCATCATTAATGCTACATTCAAAACGTTCAGAGCAAAGTGGGTCCCAAGGACTGGAACTGAGAACCACATCAGGAGGTGGCAGTAGAGAACTCTTGTTTACAGAGTCTAAAGTCAAGCTTTCAAACAGCTAAATTGTTAGACATGAGCAGTGTGCGTAAATCTTCATATCAAGTCAAGTCAAGTCACTTTTATTTCTATAGCGCTTTTAACAATACAGATTGTAGCAAAGCCCTGAACATTATCAAGTAGAGCAGAGTAATGGTAAAGTATAATGACGAGTATTAAACTTTATTTATCAAATGCAGAGACGGTCTCTGTAGTCAAGACGATGATAATCACTAGAAATCCCAAACTAAGCAAGCCAGAGGCGACAGCGGCAAGGAACCAAAACCCCATCCATGAGAGAATGGGGAAAAAAACTTTGGGAGAACCAGGCTTAGTTGGGTCCAGTTCTCCTCTGACCGGACGCCCAGCACCTAATTTCCAGTTCAATATCCATCCATCATATCCATCGTACACGGTGGATTATCCTGTCTGTTGATTCTGTGCATATTCTTATATTTTCCGCCCAAAACTAACCCAAGTCATTAGTTCAGGGGTCAAATCTGTCCCCCAGCAGTATGCATTCAACTCGTAAGCGCATTAGTAGAGAGCAAGACCTGAATTGGGTGTGTTCGATAAATAGGAGACAAACAAAATAAGCAGGTTTGAAAGGACAGTGCAGAACACGTTTAAAACCCCCAGCCTTAATTTCCATTATTGTAATGCTGGTTGGTTTTATTTGACTGTTATTTAAAAAATATATATTTTATATAAGTGTAAAGGCACTGTGTAATTGCTATGCAATGAGTTTTAGTTGTTTTGATTCATTTTGTATTTTTATATAATCTACATTTGACTTAAATTTCATTTTATTTAAACAAATGACAATTTCTTATTTCTTTAATATTGTTAATTAGAATAAAATATTTTTTGTAGTTTTTGTTTCTGGGGTGAATTTCACATTAGAGAACATTTGTACAAATAGTAAACTTTGATTGCTTGGAAATGCTGAAACATTTAGGCAAAAAATATTAGAATCTTAATCAGCTGCTTATGAAAATCAATTCACTCAAACATAGAGTCAGAAAGAAAGAAATATAGGCCTAATGGGTTATGAAGCAAAAAGTCCAGCTTTGAATCCATCCTCATTTTTCCACAATGCTTTGTTTTGTCATTGAACTATTAATCACTCATGCAAAGATAGCTATCTTTATCACTCAAGATATTTTCTAAATTTATTTTTATTTCTAAATATTTTTACACAAGTTAGTCTGGTTAGATTTTTACGGTGTGTATGGCACGCAGTGTAATTACTTCTTTGTGTCAGAGATACCTGACATGATTGACTTCCCTGCTCCAAATCCTGCTGTATATGTCACTTCTTTAGCCCTGCTTGTCACAATGGCAGATGGTGGATGTATGAATTTAGCACTGACAATAACACTCTGAACACCCATGTGATGCTCACTGTGCTGTCATTGAGTGACCTTTGACTAGTTTGACATCAGCCCATCTGGCATCTCCTGGGCTGAGGCATTCATTCATTGGCATTCACTTCAGTGCATCCAAGTGTTGGCCTGTTCACCAGTGTCTAAGCAACCTCAGGTCAAGTGAGTCAAAGAAGAACCAATAACATCAGCTGGAAATGATATCATGTCAGTGCAAGTTTATAGTTTAGTAAAGTTCAATGTAATATGTTCAGTGGGAAACATTCTTAGGTCACAATGTGAAAAACGCTCAATTTTTATGACAGATCAGGTAGTAGTTCTTTAACTGTGCATTTTCAATACAGATGTTTAAGTTAATAATAGTTACTGTCTAATTCCTTCAACAGATTTGTTCAACACGATGATTCAGAGAGTTTTTCTGACATTTCCTTGCATTGTATATTTCTGCTTATGTCCACTATTCTGCCATACATACACATTTCCATTTATACACTTCTTCATTTGTCATGTCTTACAGAGAACTGAAGGCTCAAAAATAGGAAATATTAGAGAAAACTGGAAGAATGGGATGAACAGATGAGGTGAACTGAAATGGTGAATACAAAACCAAACCAAACAATGAGCAGAACACGAAAGACCTGCAAAGAAAAAATGAATAAAGGGAGACCCATTGATAATTAAGGACACGCTTTTCATGTCCCTCGGAGATGACCTTAAGGGTGGACAGAATATTGGATAAACAGTTCAAAGAATCCCCACTGCTAATACAAGGGCACGCATGAGTAGCTGTGAGGTCAAATCTGCCAGCACATTAACAGCAGAATGACTGAACTGAACTGCCAGTGCTTAAGTGCTTAACATCGTATCCAGCATACTGGACTTTGGCTGAAATCAAATTCATGAAAAATAATTTGGACCGAAAGAAGACTTGAGGTTGCCATTATTGAGGATTTCTATGGCTTGCCCTCATTTTCTAGTTATTCAGGGAGGGGAAATATTTGATTGCATGTCAGCTCATTAATTTAAAGCTGACATACAGTGTAGAGTGGATGACTTCTAGTGAATAGGTCATTGTGCGACTCACTTGTGATTAAGCTTGGACTGCTACACTGAGCAAGAGACAATCAATCAAAATGAATGCCTCTAATGAGACAGTGATGGAAGGAAAATGGTACTGTTGGTCCAAGCAAAGAACCTATTTCCATTATGGTAATACAAAATAAGTGAAAGAAGGAATAAAATAGTAAAAATGTGTGTGTATCGCTCTCTCTTATCAGAAGCCCTCTTATTACTCAGCAGTTCACTGATAAAAGTGTAATGAGCAGCGTAATGTACAGAAACATCTTGAGTTTTATTGTTATTTGTGAGCGGAGGCATACTGCTTTATATAATCATTTGTTAGTGGTCTTTGGATTTTGCTAATTTACACAAAACACAGCAGGAATCATCGTGAATAGTGGTTAATCAAAAAACAAACAAACAAAAAACACAATGCATATTATTAATAATAATAATATCCATATCAATAGTTTTATGTGTCACAATTTTAAAATTGTGTTGTTACAATGACTTTAAGAAGAATTTAAGAATAAAGAACAGTTTTCGTATTTTATTGGCGTACACAAGACTCTTTGTTGTTGGTATTATTAATGTTTTTCAAAATTATTTTTTATTAAGTTATATATATATATATAGTTTATATAGACATGAATCTATAGGTGCATGCCTAGGAATAATATGTAACCCAGAAAAAGTCCTTATTTTAAATGCCAACCCCATCAAAAAAGTCCTTATTTTAGTTTTTCCTTATTTTAAATGTCAAAACCCTTTAAAAAACAACAAAAACCCCTCACAAGGCAAATACAGGGGCATTTAAATCAAATCACTTTAGCAAGTTTTTTATTTAGATATTATCCTTATCCAAACTAAAAGAGTGACATTGTACATTCTACTTATACCTCCACGTTTGAAATGTCCCGGAAGGAATGCATCCAGTGTGAACAAGTTAAAAAGTGTGGAGGTTGCCAACGTAAGGCATGACATTATTAATCTCGCAATAAACTAAATTACATTTTGAACCTATGTAACCTAATATGTTTAATAATGCAATATGTTACTAACATCATTGCATTAATGTAGCGCATGTTCTCTTATTACTCAGCATTCCAAAGTAAATGAATAAAGTGTAGAGTAGTGCACTGACGCCCTCCGGCAGCAGCAGCAGCAGCAGCACATCTCCAGTGTTGATGTTATTCATGGGAGGTGGCGTACTGCTCAATGAGGCGTTTCCGTGCTCAAGTGGGCTGGGACTCGAACATTTCCACTAAGGAGTGGAATAACCCGAGGAAAACAGAGGACGACCACACAGCTTTAGCCGTATCACGCAGTGAACCCACTACCTCGAAGCTCACGGCGTAATATGAACGTCAGAAACTCGGATGCACGGGTCTCGTGAAAGGTCCTGTAAGAGGAATCCTCACGTGGACGCAGCTGGAGCATGAAAACATCTCAGGGATAGCTCCGCTCCTTTTTCTCCTTCCTCGTTGACAATTTCCAGTAGCGGGGTACCAACACACGAGCCGGCTGTTTTCAGCACTTGGACTGAATATGTACCAGGGACATTCACAGGTAAGCTCGCGTGCTTCTTTCATTTATTATTGGCCAGCGGCGCGTGAAGCATCTCATCTACAGACACGTGCGCATGAGGAAACTAAATCATCCTTGATGTGAGGAGTTTGTCTTGTTCTCACCGGTCAAATCTCATTCTCTTAAGCTGTATTTTAGTATGTGGGCAATGGGAAAAACACATTGCACGAGAAAAGCATGAACTGCATGAGGGGGACGTTAATTGTGAAGAAAAAAGAATGTTTCAAGGCTTTATTTTGTGCTATTTAAACATCTAACAGTCTGAACACTTGTATTTGTCCAATGCACTTAATAAACACACCGTTGTTTTTAATGTAAGGTTCCTGTGATCCCCACTCAAAGTTTTATATTATACTTTTCTATAATGTGGTAAAATACATAATATAATTATTATAATTGATCCTCAAGGGTTCATTATGTATATATAATTTTGTGTTTATATATGTGTTTTAATATTTTTTAAATCAGTAGTCAGTCACTTTTGCATTAACCAGTCTGTGTGTGTGTATGTATATGTACATATGTGTTTAGGTCTAAGTATGCATATGCCATTCATATCATAAGAAAAGTGGGTCTTGAAGAACTTTAATCTGTTTTAAATTAATTTTCTTACTTTTTATTTAAAAAGTAAGACTTTTCACAAATTACAAATGGATGAAACTAAAATGAGTATTGATGTCATGACCCCTTCATGACTCAACATCAGTGTTTTGCACTTGGAAGGAATTTGACCTTCATGGAGTCAGATGAACTTAGATATTGCCTGCTGCCGTTCACATGACTGATGATGCTGTGCTTGCACTTCAGGGAACTGCCATCAAGTGTGGTTTGCTTCCGAGTCTTCAAGATAAATGTGTCTTCTGTCTCTGCGAGCTGTAAATCTGAGTAGTATTGTATTAGAACATAGGTCTGTGTCACATTTCTCATGATGGGACATAGGGAATGTGTTTGCGTTTATTGTTTGAAATTGTGTATTGTGTACGTTTGCAAGTAATTTGCTGCATCACGATTTGTGGCTACTTGTTTTCCTCATCGCTTTCTGTCTGGTGCTTTAGATGTGCAGTGCGAGGAACAGTTGTGATGTTTTTAAATATGTTTTTAGATTTCAAGTTGCGTTCAAAAGCTCAAATGGTGCTGGTTTATGGATGTTACACAAGCTTCCCACAGATGTCTGCCACTCACAACACTGCATGCCCTGAATCTGCATAGAAGACACTAAGAGTGACTACTTATATAAGGAAGAATTAAACATTTTTAGAGATTTTAGAGGGTTGCCCTTATGTCCACCTGAAACGCTTTTGATATAGCTATGCCCGTGCATGTAATATTTGAGGCTTTGCCTTCTGAAGGTGCATTAGTTCAGCCTTGCGTGGGGTTGCGAGAGACTAAAAAAGAGAAGTGAGAGAAAGCCCTTTGATGTGCTTTTCTTCTTTTATCCGAGAATTTTTTGCTTGGAATGCAGCTTTTGTCCCATGGATGTTAGCCGGCTTAGATGTGTGGTTATTAAGCGTTATTAAGCAAATTTAAAAGAGAAATTAAAACATATTTAGATATATTAGATGACATTAAGCCATGTATTGCATTATATTAGGATCTATTGATCTAAAAATGAACAAACAATTTCCCGAAATTCATTTGGACCACATTAATGATGGAGATGACAGCCAGGTACCTACAGAGATACATTCATATAAATCCCCACCCCAATTGTATCATGATTAGTTTAACATCCGAACTGACTTGAATCATCACATATTTTCAAAGATTTTACATCTCTACATTTCATACTAAAAAGAAAATGTATGCTTCTAACTGAAAGTTGAGAGCTATGGTTCCAGTCACACAGTTTGCAGTGTTTGGCAATGTTCCTTGAAACTATGGGAAACAATACTTAATGTTGATAACAATTGAACAGTTAATTATAGTTGACTAACAATTAGGGCTGTGTAAATAATCGCAATCGCAAAAATATTGCAATTTATGCACATGCAATTTCTAAATCGCGTAAGGCTGCAATTTAATCTATTAATTTATTTTGATTTTTATTCAGAATTTTTTATTCAGAAACGGCACAAAGATATTACCGAGGCAATTACCTATCATATGTGCACAGATATGATGCATGCGCACATGGTCAGTAAATGTTATTTCATTTATTGTAAAATTATTTGTTATGCACTTATTATGCACTGAATACATTTAGAATGTATGTATGAAGCTTGTTTGAAAAAGCAAAAACAGTTGCCAAAATTGCAAATAAAATCGCAATCGCAATATTAGTTCAAAAAATTGCAATATGATTATTTCATCCATATTGCACAGCCCTACTAACAATACACATCTCTGAGTAGCACAAATGAATGAAAATTAAAACTAATGCTGAAAAATGTGGAACCAGTAGCATTAATTAATAACTTCAACACATGTATTATCTGTTTGAAGCCTTTTGTTAATTGTATTGTTCATGTATCATCTCCATGGAGTGTCTCAAAAGAAACCAATTATTATTGCTACAAAACCCAATTTAGCACCAGTGAAAGGAGCCATTATTAACCATACAACATATTATCATTTTTAATAACTTAAGTTATAAGTTCTTGTTTTGCACCTGACAGTTTGACCCTAAGAAGGAATATAACAAAAAATTGTATGGTAGGAATTTCCAGCCACCTCTGGAAAATAGCCCGCAGGAAATAATAATAATAATAATAATAATAATAATAATAAAACTAATAGTGACAATGGGTCAACGCACTCAATATAAACTCAATATAAAAAACAAATATAGATTTTTCTGGTTAAAATTGTGCTTTCAAAATGTGATTTTGAAAACAAATGAACAACAAATGAAAATAGGTATGTAAAATCAAAAACCATGTCCATGTCTTTAATATGAAATATGTGTCATTTATGTTTACAGGAGGGCAAACATCTGCACACTTCTATACACGGGAGAGAAACATGGATTAACATATGTTTCATTTAGAGAGAAGGATTATTTTTCCTGTTTATGCTGCATTATTGAGCACTAAACACATATAATGTGTGTTTAATTCATACCAGACACAGAGGGTGACCTCGCACATTAACATTAACATATAGTTCAGGATGTTCCAGGAAATCTCTAATATGGACCAAGGTATCTGTCATTGAACAAAAAGGAAATAGAAATGCTTGAACTCATCTTGCATATTTTTATAATTACACTGTGGGAAATGACATAATATTTAATTACATTATAGCATATATTGTCTTTCTCATTCTATAATAAGAAGCAACACAAGGTCTGAAAATGAAGTTATTTTAAACACTTGACTGATGCTGCTGGGTAAAACAAAATACCTTAATAAATGCTTGTTATTGAGATTGGGAGGATGTTTGGTGCGTGTTGCTTTCTCAGATGCATGTTCAAAGCAACTCAAACTCACAGTATTTTCAGAGATGGAGCAGCCTTTACTACTGATGCTGAGCAAATATTTATTTAATTAAAAACCGCAGCGTTTTAAATAATTGCATTAATCCAAATCGCAATAGTTTAACTTCAATTAATCAAGCAATAATATAGAAGGAAAAAAAACTGACTGGGACTTTATCATGATGAGACAACATGAATAAATAGATTTCTAGAAGCCTTTCAGATCAGTGTGGTCTCAGTCGGAACATTAGAAATGAGATGACTGCTTGTGAAAGTCAATGAAAGATAAAACGTGCCATAAAACATTGATCAACAGACACTGCACACTCATTTAGCTCACAATATTCCAGTAACTCAAGATATTTTCAAATTGTAACCAATAGTGAGCCCGATAGATAGAGCACTACTGGATGGCTTATCTTAAATTGTGCTGAACTTGCCAATTTCAATGTAAGCTAATGGATTAGTCCCATTCATGGATTCAGTATCACAGTATACTTAAATGTCATTGAATCCTGGGAGAACTGAAGGCAGGCCACATATGCTTGCTCACTATGGAATTCATTCTCTCCTGCCTTCAAAAATGGGTCAGATGTGAACCCTAAGGCAGGTTGCTCTTCACTGCAGCTTAAGCTGCTAATCACTTAAAGCATCTGGATTTGGCTGATGACACTGCAGCTGTCGTGCCACTTTTCCTGAACTGGATCACGCGCCACAGACCACATGCTACCATCTGACACAGCAGCCAGAGTGGATGGCACACATATTCCCTGGTGAAAGTGGGTGCAAAACGCAGAGGATTATTGTAAATTGAAAAATGCACAGTGCAAATAGCACAGGGTTTTCTCTTTGACCCGTAAGCGTGCCACACAGATTAAACTCGCATCCTGTTCTGCCTTCAAATAATGACTGTTGTCACGTGGTTTACGTAAATATGCTCTAGCCAAACATTTTTTTTTTCTTTTGTCACTGCGAAGAGACAATTTGAATTTGATACTGTCGCCGCCGGGCAAAGACAACGCAACAAGGGTGCTTAGTGAAATCCCTGAAGGGTGGATTTATTCCAATAAGTGCGGAAACAGTGCAAAACAGTGAGTTGGCTGGCTGGCGTGCGGTGCTCCAGTGCTCTTCTCTTCGTGGGTCCAGGTGCTCGGTGTCCGTGA
>JAUMHI010000034.1:2441566-2459484 GCA_032359435.1 Enteromius unitaeniatus
CCGTGATGATGGATCCCAGGTGTTGCTGATGTTTGCCAGGGCGACGCTGATGAGCTACGGGGTCTCCCGTCACAATACGTTTTAAACTGGGGCTTTTGCCTAACTCTGAGTAGAGTGTGGTTGCTGAAGGTATGATTAATGCTAATAAGCCTCTGGTGGGCCACAGCGGGGCTGACACTGACCTCGGATATGAGCAAAGATTGATGCAGCCTTAGGCTGCTTAATTCTCGGAGGTATTGCTTAGAGGAGTTTCAAGGTAATATTTTTTTGTTCTTACCAGAAGCTTAGATCTGTGCTTGATATTTGTGCAGTAAACTAGAAGTTTGGAATGATGTTTTCTTCCAGCTATGAAGAAATCACAAGTTTAGCATGTAGGCGTGTGAAGCCTGTTTAATATTGAACGAGTCATAAGTTTGATAAAGGAGGTAATGGGTATATTGATAATGGGTATAGGGCTTGGTATCGAGTTTGATACTTTTTAAGTACCAACCAAATTGCTTCGATACCATAGAGTGGTAAAAAAACAATCAAAAAACGTCTTGTTGTTTGTTACCGAAGTTTGAAACCTAAGGGGTTAATCTCGTCAACATCAGTGAGCCAATAAGCCTGCCGAATAGCCAGCGTGTTTGACGTAGAAGTGGCGCAGCGCAGATTGACAGATTCAAACATGTACGGAGGGGTCTGCTCTAGCTCTCGCAGGAATTCATAAGTTGAACACAACTAAGTTACACTTACCAACACACTTGAAAGGCTACATTACTGTAGTTTTAAAATGAAAATGATCCTTGTTCATACTAGCATTTCCACTGCTTTTCAGAAAAGATCTTTGACCATTGCACAATGCACACTGTAGCATTATGCTACATAAGACAATAAATAAGATTTATATTCTGTATTTTCTCAAAGCTCACTTCAAACAACCATCTAATATGTGTTTTGCTCATGTAATGTTGCTGAAAAATATTATGAGTCAGAAATGCAGTGGTGGAAGACAAAATACAGGCAGACAGCTTCTAATGTTCATCAGTATCTGTGGAAAATTAATAGAAATTATGATTCTGTCTAAGCTATATGCATTTTAAAACGAACACGCACTTGTGTGAAGTTAGCGTAACAGATGTGTAAACTAAAAACTATTTAAACTTTATTAAAACTATTTGCATTGATTTATTTTGTTGGATATATTTTTGTTTTACCTTTTGCAGTGGCTCAGGAGATGAGGCTGTATAAATGTCATTTTTTTCAATAAATTTTTTTTGAGATAATGTATCGAAAAAGGTATCGTTCAGGAACCGGTATCACACTCAAGGTATGGGTATCGATATACATTTTTTTTGAACGATACCCAGCCCTAGTTACGAATGCTACGTACGCTTCAGAAGACATGTGTTAACAATCCAGGCATATAGGTTAGTTTTACTACAGATATATACGTTTTATGGAACTTCAAAATAATGGCCACCATCCACCAGCATTACCAACTTGGAAGAGCCAGGATCATTTTTTTTTTTTTAAACTTTGTGTTCATCTGAAAATAGAAAGTCTCATACAGAGATATAATGGCTTGGAGGTCAGTAAATTATGGCATAATTTACTACTCCTTTAAGGAACTCTTATTTCTCAGGAAATGCTTATATATTACAAAAGGTGAAAGCATATACTAATGATCAAGAAGGCCACGCGACGCATTAAGAGATGGGGGTGTTGTGATTAATCGGTTAACAGCACACATTTTAGTCATGTTAAAATAATAAAAAATGTTGTTACATTTTAGAGATGTCCCTTTTTTAATGTGTGGGCTATATTTTGTGATAGGGTTATGGTTAGGCTGTGGTTGCACCATCTATCTCCACTATTATGTCCTGCGAGGGGGCGCTGGCCGACAGGCTCCACCAAGCTTGGTGAGCACTAATTTCAAACCTTTTAAAAGTTGTCTTTTAATGTAATTACAGGAGTAGCTGAGCTCTGTTATTAGCTGATAGTCCAATCCTTTGAGGCTTTAATTTTGAGCAGGATTATAGCAAAATGGATAATTAGATATGCAGATATATAATTTGATGTATAAATGGGTAGATAAGCTGATTAGATACCGAAATCTTAACAATTTAAAGATGTTTCAGTTATCTGTGCTATAGATATGATGTGCTGAAATTCACACAGCCATTTACAGCTTGTGTTAGCATTACCTACAATTCCTCTGCTTGCAGATCCTTTCTTTGGTGTGATCATCTTTCACCCAGTCAACACAAGCTGAGTCCATCACCATTTGTGAGAACTGAATTTATCACCTCACAAATGAGGCAGTTTTTATGACATGACTGCACGCATTCTTTTTTTTTCTTCAAATTTTCATACACACAGTTGTCCTGTTCACACAGGATATTTACTAGTAAACTTAAACATTCCTTAATGTCTTTTCAGTTGAATACAGAAGCTCTAGGAAACAACAAATAAGAGCACATGTTTATCTGTTGATCTGATGATTTATTTTAAGAAATAAAATGATAATCTGTTTGAGTGTAAAACAAAGTTTTAAGATTACGACATAAACATCACATAAGGTCTCTCTAAATTAGTATGTTATAATATTATTAATCATTTAATGAACACACATTTTGGTTACAATAGTCATATAAATATTTAGACAATTTTTTTCTGCAGTGGTCAAAATAAATTTGTTTTAAATTTGCTTATGGAAATATGCTAATATTTTGTAATTATTATTTAAATCCGTTTCATCTCAGGAAAATGTTATGGGGTTTCAGATCAAAATATGACTTTCTGTTACGAAACAGGATGTTAATTTCACATGTCCCCATGTGAGGACACCGGGATTAAAACTATGTTTATCATGCATTTTGGGAGACATAACAAATGAATAAGGATTAAATATTATATATTAAAATATAATGTATTTTATATAAATCATAAGATATAAATCTTTCCAATTATTACTGCCATTATTATGCTTCTTTTTACATTACATGTTGCTCCAAAAACAAATTAATATGGGAGTTAGATTTAGTTTATGTAACGTTCATTGTCTGTTTAGTTCTGTTCTTGGTTTCGTTTTCTTGTCTTCCTGTTTAGGTTTCAGTTTAGTTTCATTTTCACGTGTTAGTTCCTGTTTGCCCTTATTTGGATTTCCATTCGTTTGTGTGATTAAGAGTTGATTTTTTGTCGGTGATTATTGTTGTAAATGTCATATGTGTGTTGATGCATTAAAACCACGTTCTTCATTTACTCCTTGGTACTACTTGTTTGGCTTCTACAACCACTGAACGTGACAGTTTATAGATACATTTTATATCATTAGAAAACCCGTTTATGGGCATATTACGCATATTTTGCAGAAAGAAAAATGGTAATCATTCTGTTATAACATAGTTGGAAATCTAGAAAACTAAAAATGTATTGGTGAATTTAAAAAGTTAGGCAAACTTAGTTTGCCTAAGCAAAACATTTAATTTTTTTCCCCTAAAACTTTTTTCTCAAGTCTCAAGAGGTAAAAGATTCAGTTTTTGAAAGAAAAGATTTCTATGCATTTTTCCCCATGTTTAAATTTAATGGGATGATGTGTCCCAGATGTGCTCTGTTGCAAAACCTTCTTAGCGTATAGTAAAGGTCAGTTATGAGCTTGATGGAGTAGTTGTCAAGACTGAAATGACACTCAGTGTGGGTATTTAGGAACACTACGTTATAGATGGATGATCACAGACAGACTTGAGAGAAACCTTACAGAGAGAAATGCCAACACAGTGTACATAAATAGCTGACATTTCCCCCTAAGTAAAGGCTGTCTTTACTATATGGTTTTTGTTAGCTCCTTTAGTGCTTAGCTCATCTTCAAACAAAAAACTGAGGGGGAACAAAAGCCTGACCTCATACAATAAATAATGTAAGTGAAGAATGCTACATATTTGTGTTATATTAGATATTGCTCAAGAAAAGGACCATGTCCTTCAGGTTGTTCACATAATTTGGGATGTCTTTAATGCCAAAAGCCAACAAAGAAAGAAGACATTAATCTTCTCTCTCTTAAAGGGTTATTCCACCTAAAAGTGAAAATTTTAGTTATTTAATCAGCCAACCAGAGAATATTCAGCTTTGGCCTGTAAGCATTCATTTAGAAACCACCTTTCACAACCTATCATATACTCATGAGCACCCCTAGCAAGCACATAGAAACAACCTTGTAATCACTCTCAACACCCAGCAATCATGCAGAGATCATGAGAGATCTTTTGTTTAGATGTCTCCAAAAACATTTATTGTGTTGCTCTTTTGTTGCTGGACCCTTGAGTGTTTCTTGAGAGGTTCACTAGTATATAAAACAGCACAGTTAGATTATCTTGGATTGCAATATGGGACCAACTGTGCAGTTGTTCAATTCAGCAAAAACATAAGGGTTTAAACGACATTCTGCAGTGTTAAACATTGTCAGTGAATTGCTTCCACTCCAGCTCTCAGTGTCCCAGTGGTGGTTTAAGTGCTTAGATCTGTCTGAGTGGTGTAGACTGTTAAAAGCACAGTTGTTAGCCGCATGGTTTTGGCTGGTGTATCCCTGAATAGAGTAAGGGTTTACTACTCTTACGTACTGTAGCATGTCTGTGCTGAGGATATGTAGTTTTATGTTTTGGCAATGATAACTGTTTCATATCAAATAGAACTTATTTATAGGGATGCACTAATATAACCGATAAGTGGATAGTTATTTGCATGTTATGGCTGATAAATGGCCAGTATTAAATTAAATACTAATTAGTATATGGGTAGTTGACGTATCATTGTGTCCTATGGTGTGATGTAAAAATGCCATTTAAAAAACCTCTAACATTGAAGATAAACGTTCCACATTCTATTTGTAACTGTAAGAATAAATATAATTTTTCCCGTGTTATTTGTAGGTTAAGGTTTTTTGTTTTTTTTCTACATTTTTGCAGTCATACCGTAGGACACGGTCCAGTTTTTAATCGTCAACAAATTAAATAAATTAAAAATTAAAAGCTGAAAACTACAGTACAAAGAAATTATACTTTTTAACACAGTTTACTTTTAAATTAATATTTATATCAAAGTAATTAACCATTCACACTTAAATTAACCGATTATCTGCTAAAAATAAATAATAAAAGCCTATTTGCTAAAAAATACTGGTTAATAAACAATAGCACACCAATATATTGTGCATCCCTAATGTTTTTTTGGGCTGTAGAATAGATGATAGCATGCTAATTATGCACATTGCTTTGTGTCAGTTGGGTTAATGTAACCTTTTTTTTAAACTAACAAAATATGGCTTAAAAAGCAAGAGGGTTTTTTTTCTTGTAAAGCTGTAAATACTAAGAATTTCATTTGAATTGGTAATGTTTTTATAGTGTTTCTCAAGGAAACCGCACAATTGCAGGAATTTGAAGACGAACTGACACAACTCACTGTTGATTTCACTGTTGTAGGAGAAAGACTCTAGGGCGGTTGCTATGGTGCTGAAGGAGCTACCAAGTAAGGCATCCTCAGATGGAAAACCCCTGCTCACCGTGACAACCAAGGTGGGCTGAGCACATACACCCACCGACAGGGAGCACCAAGCGTGAGTGTGACTGTGTGAATAAGTTAAGTAAAACCAAGAGCTTGGTGCACCCTGTTCTAAATATCCCTTAGTGTTACGTGACACACATGAGCCATATGTGTGGAAGTGCTGAAGTTGCTTCTTGTTGTTGAAGGCAAGCTGCTTTATGGGGTTCATACTACCCATGAAAATGGGGTGTTCCTTTGGGACCGTCAGTGTTTCATGATACAAACAAGAGTGGCATTTGCTTTTACGTGAGTGCTACTCTCCTCATAAGCAGCTGCATAATGTTCTGTTGCTTCTATTTTATTTCTGTTTCTTGTTTTGGCTTTGAATCGCATGTACCTTACCTGTTTTATACCAAATCCAGAGCTGCATGTTCATGTTATTTGTTGTTTGTTCACACTTAGGGAATCGTTCATTTGCAGGAAGCAAATGAAATGTGGATGTAGAGTCTTGCTGCAATGTGGGGAGGCCTATGTCATTTCTTTACCATTCTTCAGTTATATGAAGTTAATAAATGGATGTCATTTTTTGGCTGTCTATAAAAGGTTTACCCAAATGTTGGAGGATTGTGTGATTTGGAGGGCTTGGTTCTTCTATCCCATTGGGGATGTGGCAGAGAGCCATGCATTTCTCAATACACAGTGATGACCTGCTCAAAGGGGAATTTACTGCCAGTTACTGCTGAGAGTGTGCATTGTGAAAATGGGCAGAAACACACTTGCTATCTCATCCCTTACAAAAGACAGAGTGAAAATGAAAGTAATTGGTGAATTCTTGCACAGTTTAGACTAAACTTGGATATGAAAAAGACAAAGTTTTTAGCAAATGAATAACCTGAATAACTATAAAGCATTGAGAGAGTCACATCATATACAGGTATATGAAATAATTGTGAATAAAAATATAAAATTATAATTTTTAGGAGATTTAGGATTAATAGGGGGGACTTAATCAAAAATTAAATTTTGAAAATCAGGTAAAAGTGCAAACTGACATTTTAATGGATGCGGCAGACTATTGAAGTGTGGCATACTTTACTTTATCATTCTATAAAATATCAATATAGCATATATTATCAATATAGCATTCACAAACTCCCCTGTTAAATTAAATTAAATTACATGTACTAATTTTGTCTGTGGGCTGTCATAGCACATTGTTAATATGCCAGACAAATAGCATTGGGTTTTCTGAATAATGCAAGTCTATAATAAGTCTAACTTGCATAAACTGCACATTTAGTTAAAATTGGATTTTGAATGGTTTGTCAATAAATTGCTGAAACTATTTTGTGAATTAGAGTTAAGACTTGCTAGAAAGAATTCAGGATGGACCTCATGTATTCTTTACACATTACCTTTACCAAAGACAAGGATGATAAATGGGTTCTGTTGGGTGTCCCGTATTAATAATTTATGACCTTTATTATGAAGTCAAGGGCACTTTCAGTGCTGACCTGTGTCAAGGGCTGTCAAGTTGTTGTCTAATTTAGCAATTCTTGACAGCCATAGAAATGGCCATTGTCTTATTTCTTAATGGGAAAATGTAAAGATTTGTGTCACAATTTGTCACAACCTGCTACACCAGAATGATTCATTGTTTTATTCACTGTTTACACACATGTAATGGTCTATCTGATTCTTGTAAACAAATCAATATATTGATCAAAACGTATTTAGAAATCTCACTGAGTTACAGCATTGCATCAATTAAAAGATGCAGTATGCTCAATAGGAAGTAGGCCTATCTGATATTTTTGGTCCGAATCAGACATTTCAGTAATTACTAGGGCTGATCCGAATACCATTTTTTGAGCTTCGAAGCTTCAGCAGTAATCAACACTGAATATTCGAAGCTTCGGAAGGTGGTTATTTAAATAGAAGAAGAATAAAAAAAAAATGGCACGGTAATAGGCCTACATTTATTTATAAATAAATATATATCAATTATATATAACCTTTGTGTATATAGGCCTATATATATATATATATATATATATATAGCCTATATATAATTTTGAAACACAAAATAAATGAGGCTCAAATATTATTAATAAACGTGTGCGTCCGTCAGTGAATGAGCAGCCAAAAAAACGTTAACATAAATCAATGAATTAATACATTTAAATAAGAAAGTAGCCTAAATAAAAATGTTAAATAGGCCATTAAACAAATATTCCCTACAAAAATTCCTAACAACCTGGCCCGGACCTTGTAGGACAGCTAATCAGAATTACTGGCCCGAGTCTGACAGAAACCTAAATTCAAGTGGAGAATGAAAGCATCGTGCAAAGGGTATTTTTTCCCATTTGCGTCTATGACGCATAGAAAATACTCCCATGCATTAGACTTGCCAACATTATACTGACCGTTTTCTAATGTAAGCTGAAGGTCCTTCTAGCGCATCTTCACTTTGCTCATGTTGGTAAAGCCCGCTCTGATGAGGAATGAGGAAATCACAAATATGCTGTTCTGAAATAACATTGAGAACACTTTTTTGTTAGACCGTCCGCTCCCGTTCAAATTACTGACCACTTCCGCGTTTTATTTGGAAATTTATTCCCGCACCGCAAGAAGCCACGAGAATGCAGACCTCTACATGGAGGCGCCTGTGTGATGTGAAACTTCATTTTTGCTCATAAAGGTAAGAGTAATATATCATCCGGAACTGTAAAGGAAGCTTAGTTTGTGTGTACTCCCATTATCAACAAAACGTGCGTTTATAGAAAACAAACAGGATACGCTTTCTGATGTTGAACAGGAGCGCTGCACAAAGAACTACCGAAATACAATTGCCTCAGACATGATTAGAAAGCTACTATAAAACTAAATAATTCAAATTTAAAACAAAACTCTTTCATTAGCTATGAGCCTAACCATAAAAATCCATTCTGGCATTAAGTCGCATCCATTGAACAGATGGCGAGTCAGGATCGTCTTCATCTTTGCGTCAAATACTAGTTTTTGTTTTTTGCCAACCCACCGAACGAATATTCGAATAATTGAATATTCTGGTCCAGCCCTAGTAATTACTACTACTATTCACAGGTAATAAGACACCCTCTGTTTTCTGAGATTGGATGATTTACTGTAAAAAGAAAAAAAAATCTCAGTTCTAATTATTTCATGTTCTCACTGGAAACATTTAAGAAGATTACTGGTTGCAGCATTCATTGGATCGGAAACATGAAGGTGTTGGAGAAACTAAAGCTAAGAGCTGCATTCAATTTATAAGTCCTATACCTTCATAACTGTTTTTTTTTTACCAGTTAGAACTTTTTATGGCAATAGGCTAAGCTGTTAGCTTGTGAACCAAAACTAAAGGTTAGGGTTATTGTACCATGTGAAGGCAAGAGTTTTACCCTCATATTTTGGGAAACAAGTAGGTCATGCTAATTGCCATTTTGACCAACAGAAATCTTGATTTGAAAGTGACTTGCGTGTGTGAAATTATAGTGTGGATGCTATTCATGGTTTTAAGTCACGTGATCGACCTCGGAGTCCTGGAGGGCAAAAGATCCATAAAACTGCAGCACAAGCCTATCAGTTTTCCATCTGTTTCACAACAGCAAATATTTAGATCACCTCTCAAAGAATAAGAATATGGTATGAGAACAAAATGTTTTGACTATTTGCAATTCATATTAAGCACACGCAGTAATATTATCTGCTCGCCTCTACAAAATATAGATAATCAAACAAGGTGTTTACTTAACTTACTAATAGTTAATGCAAAATGCATAAAGATAAGTGGCGGGAAGTGGGAGGTAAACTGACGATTGACAGTAAAGCTTTTAGCCTGTGTAATTTTGCCAAAATTTTGATAATGTGAGTGCACAATAAACTGAACTTGTTAAGAACTGTTTTTAATATACTGTGATCAGGACAAAAATGAGCACCGTCCCGTGTCCTGTAAAAACTCTGGACACTGGAAATGCTTTGAGGTTCAAGTGAGGTCTTTGCAGGGGGATAGCATATTGCATAACTGGTCCATGCTAACATGACAAACCTTGACTGCCTTGACCACTGATAGCGCTGCAGCATTTTCAATTTTGGGGCAAATAAACTAAGTTTATTCAAATAAACTTTTACTTAAAGTAAGATTTACTTAAAGTAGTTTCTGCCTATTAAGCAGAGAAAAAGTATTTTAGCAAAAAACAAATAAATGTCTGTATAAATGTTACAAATAAGATCAATATTTTGTGGAAATGTGCATGCTGAGGGAAAATTGTTTGGTTTATGTGTTGCAGTTGTGTAGTGAGCAGCAAGAGAGCCGCCCGTTACTCAGTCCTTCTATTGATGACTTCCAGAGTGAGAGCAAGAGTGATGGAGCCACACGGCCAGTCACCTCCAACACAGCAGGTTCCCCCATAATTACTGCTCTGTCATCTATTCCTCCTCTACTTCTCACTCATCTGCTCTTCTCCTCCTCTATTCCAGAGCTGTTATGCACCAATTTTTTTATCACTTGCTTAAATAAAGTAGTTTTCAATTGCTGTTCTTTGGTATTTACTCTTTGTTCCAATTTTAGATCATTTTCACTAATTCATCCCATAACTTTATGTAATGTTCAGTAAAATAAGAGAATACAGCTTTTCATTCTGAAAGAATCTTGTTGGTAATGTTTTGTTCCATATTCTCTAGTCTTGTCCACAGCACTAGACTTGGTGGACTTGAGTGAACCTTGTGAAAGAAGATGGAGTTGGGATAGATGGAGTCCCCGTGGGTCCCGTAAGAATGGTTTTTCTAAGAGTAGCCTTCGCAAGAAGAAGACTGAAGAGACGGAGCTGATCCAGGTGGAGACAGAGCCATCATCTCCCAGCCGTTCTAACCCAGAAAGAGCCTCATTAGATTCAGGTATATTGCTTGTTAATGACAGATACTGACTGATCTGTTACAATTCTCCATAATTCAATTTAGTTGTCAACTTGAGATTTGCTTTGCCTTTATGTCTTTTACTTTTGGTGCCATCAGAGGTTACTGAGACTTGATGATATTGACTTTGCAATCTGATGTAAATTAATAAAAAAATAATAATAAATTGTACACTGTGGTATTACGACAATTATGATATACCTGGGTTGACCCAGACACGGTATTAGATATGGTAGCTGTATCTGCCTATTATGAGCAAAATGTTAATTTATGAAACCTTCTAACGCATTAGGCAAGTTGTCCCTTATAATCTATAAAAAGACGTGCATTTATGAAATTGATTTAAGTGTTAAGTGCTTTTAATCAATTTAAGAGGTGCTTATGATTACACTTACAGCTGATTTAATCCAGGCTCTCAGTGTAATTACATTTTTGCCCTTTGTTGTCTATTTTTTTTATCCCATTGGCCACTTGATCAGTAAGCAGTTACTCTGTACTTAACATACGCATTAGCATATTATTAGATTTAAAGTAGTGGAACTGAATTGGTGGAAAATTATGGGAATGGTTTAAACACACAGAACTGTCTCTTTCAGGACACTGATGCCCCAAGTAGAAATTCATTTTTATTTTAGCACTGTTGTTTGTCTCAAGCTTATGTTAAAAAACGGTTTAAAATGAAATGCTACACTGGCTTATTTTAATCCTCTGGGAAGCTTTAACAACTTGCACTGTAAAGTTCATTTCCAGTAGATTACGCCTTAAGCTTCTGTAAGCTAAACCATTGCCATGTTTTCCCTGTTGTACTATATTTATCATTCCACAGCCCAACTGCTGTAATCATTTGAGAGCTGCAGGCTATAGCCTGGTTGAGATAGGCAAGCCTTGAGCTGTAAGCTGTGCCCTTATCTGCTGCTGGTAACCTTAATCTACCTTTTGCACCAGTGTTGTGGTTCATTAAAATCAGAGTTTATGACAGCCTGTGTGTTTTATTTCCTGTCTCACTCCATACTAACTGTCCTGTCTCCAGTGAGCAGCTCACCCTTGGAGAAATGGGAGGAGGTGAGCCTTCACCCAGACAGTGCCTTGAATGGAGGGAGGAAGTGGAGGTATGAGAGGAAGAGATGCACCTCCAACCATTCATCTAGTGAGCTTTTGTGGTACGGTCAGGTTTTTTCCACCTCATTGTGCATGTTATCATGGTGTCCTAACCAGGCATAATATGATAAGTTTCCATATTTAGCGTTCAATGTAGTCACAAGGTGTGCTTAACTCTTCTAGAGCCATAAAGATCAATGTTACTGCTTTAAGAACTAATATTGGGGTAAAACAAAGCATGTTGAATTTGTATTTTCTATTCCCCAAAACCATTAAATAAGATTTAATAAGCCATTTTAAAAAGAAAATTAACACATAGCAAGGCTAAGGTAAGGCTAGGTGTTGTTCAGTTCAGTTGAATAATTCAGTTGCCTCTCTATGTCATTATCATTATCGCGAGCAGTAGAATCATTATTCACAGCGTCTTGTCCTTTTCAGGTCTGCAGACTTTAAAACTGATTTCTCTAACAGGCATAGTGCCTTGGAGCTCAGCATTAGCACGGAGTCAGACCCTGGGCCGGCCCCTCAGGTACACACTAATGATACTTTGATCTCATGTAAAAGACTACAGCAGCATTCAGTATTGATCATCTTCTCCCCTCACACTCAGATAATTGTTCCTGCATGCACTTAAATGGTAAAACCTTTCTCACTAAGGCCTTCTGGGGACAAAATTGTTCCATTAGGAAAAAAATCTAATACTGGAAGGACTAAAATCCAAAGATTAAGCTGGGGTGCCAGAGGAAAGACACATCTTTGTATGTGACGATTAAAGAATGCTACTCTAAAAAGTCTTCCAGGTTTCTAAGGTGCAGTTAACAGAAAGAGATACATTTGCTGTTATAATAACATGATTTTTACCTTTATGTACCCTTTTTCTGAATGTGAATCAAAAATATTTTTTCCCAAATTTTTTCTGGATTGATTACTGTCATGTGCAAGACATGCTCTATTCATTTCTCAGATACTAGTAAGGGTTTAAATATAGCTGTACTACATACTAAACCTTTATACTGCCTTTATAAACCTTTATAACCATAATCCTGGCTACTGAACTGAGTACAGAATTAATATACAGTGGCCCCAGAAAGTATGTAATATACCAAAAAATGTCTAAATGTCACTGCATTAGATTAAAAAAAAATAATGTAAGGAGAGCACAAGCATTCTTTTTGAAGAAAACCTTTTACATAAAAGATGTTGCTTTTGCTCGATAAAACAATAGATTAACTGTTCAAAGTTAAGACAAAGCTACTTTGTTTGCAGAAAAAGTTACCCAACCTTGAACCCAACCCTGCTAAGATTACATCTGTATAAACTTGAGAGTAACTGTTTTTTTAGTAAAAATCACATTGAATTCTGATAAATTTAAACCCCAATATGGCAATTCAATTTTGTTAGTTCTTATAAAAAAGTTTTAGCTTCTTTTATTTGCAGATGTCTCCTGGTTTAATGGTTTATCGTCTCATTTTCTTAAGTGTCAAGTTACTTTTTGGGTCCACTGTATACTAAAAATTAATATTGGCCATAACTTTAAGATTGCTTATTCAGCATGATCTGAGGACAAAGACAGTGATACAAAGCGACTGCTGGTTGACCTTGTCTGCATGTGTGTGACCATCTGTGTGCGCAGCGGCCTAGGCCCCAGCTGCGTGGTACTTTACTGGGGAGACAACACTCATTAGAGGAGGAGTTTGTTCGAGCCAAGGCTGCTGTGGAGGTGAGTCTCTACAATACACGCATACACGCTAACACAAGAAAATCTCAGCTACTTATTCCTTTTGAAAAGTTTGGAAAAAGTCTTCTCTGCTACCACACAAATCTTCATACCTCAGGGCTTATTCACAGTGTATCTGGCCTCCTGGGAATAGCAGTTTCTTGCATTCTGTAAGGTCAGTCTCACCCTGTAAGTTAAGACTGCATAATTGGTGTATTTTTAGACTGGGAGTGCAGCATCAACACAAATGACATCTCTAAGAGGTTGCTTTGTGATGATGTCAGCTCTTGCGTCTCTAGTCTTCCATCCAGAGATGCTTATTGGGCAGTAATATTTATAAGACACATCCATGCTCGGTAAAGAAACCAGTAAAAAGGAGGCCAGAGATTCTGTACTGTAGCTATATTAAACAATGACACTAAGATCCGATCAATATCATGATTCAAACTATCTGCCTATGTATAAAACAACCTTAACTTGTTTAGCACACTCCCTAACGCGTATGCTTTAGTATTTAAATTAGAGTTTTAAGGAAGCTCATTTCTGCCATGAAACATTTTTATTATAAGAATTAAATTAAGAAAAACTGCATTTGGCCACCTTTTTTGTTAAAAAGCAGAATGGCTTTACTGCATATTCATATTTGAAGTTATATATATATATATATATAAGGATCCAGAAAGGATTTTATGCTGAACTTGGGTCACCTGAGGCACAGCTGCACCATACGCAAGACGTAAAACAATATGGGAAAAACATAAAACAGGAAGTTATGTTAGTAGAGGGGACACCTGAGACCCCTGTGACTGTCAAGGTCAATAACTTGCATAATTTTAGAATGTTCCAATTTATGAACTAATGAAACAGGAGATGAAAGATGAGGCAGATGGAATAACGAGGGCCACACAGACACAGAGAGATTATGCTGGAATGTTAGAAAGAACTAGTTAGTGACAAGTCTGCAGCGTAGTATACAGTAGTCAACATTTGAAGTGGGTCAAAAAGTTTATAAAATTAGTCCTAAGACAAGAACGCTTTTACGTTTTGAATAAAGGCTTGATCCACTTCAAATGTTGATTACTGTATACATACAAGGCCAGACCATCAGTGTAAGTTTGAGAGCAGGTTAAATAGTGTCCTTGATTAGTAAAAGGTGCATATGATTAGTCTGTGGCAGTTAACCTGTATATTGCTCTTTATTTCAAATAACATTTTAAGATTCACTTAATTTAAACTTTTTACAGAGGTTTTATATCATACCCAACAATGCAAATTCTTAGTCTCTAGGTTACATTTGTTTTTTATACAAGATTTTCCTTTACTTTACTTCCAGATTAAGTGCTATAGCACAAAAGCTTATATTTAGTGCATATTATAACCTAAACCTAACCTAAAAAATAAACACATTTAATAATAAAACTGTTGTTATAAAGCTAGTGTGCCGGTTTGCTGTGCTAGTTGGGGATTATATGAGTGCAGATGAACGACTCTGGAGAACCCTTGTGGAACTGCATCTGCATGGCACCTCTTCGTCATGGTGACAGAACTGCTTGAGGGAACCGCAGGCAATCTAGGAAAAGATTGATCATCCATATTCCATTGGGCTGATAACAGACACATTTATTTATTTGATTTATACCTGTGAATCAATCATACAAATGGGAAAGATGAGTGTGTATGTGACTGTTCGTTGTACGTGATTGTGTGCAGGATTTTCTGTGATTAATTGGCCCCTCCAGTGGCTATCTTCATCACAGATACAGCACTTTCCCCTCACTTCCCTTTAATGCAAACACTCAGTGAATCAGCTCTAGGTGGACCGTTGAAGTCTAAGCAATTGTTTGTTTGTTGTAAGATTAATTTAAGCTGCCAAGAAAAAAAACCCCAAAGATATTCACTGACTAGCAGTTGTGATTTAAGAATTGGGTTATTCAAGCAGTACTCTTAAGTAAGCGAAGAAAGAATACTATGTAGAGCACACACTAACAAACCATGCACAAATGCCCAGATGGATGAATAAAAAGCCTTTTAGATCAGTGTCACGAACGTGAATGAAGTTCAAAGGATTATTTGCTGTGTTTGCCTGAAATAAATGTCCTCATTCATGAAAGTGATGCAGTAGCCCTTGAGTGGGCTTTTTTAAATGGGCAAAGACTGTGACAGTGACTGTTATTACATGCACATGAATATTCGGTTACACTTTATATATAAGTACTAAGTAATATTAATTAACTACATATACTTACTATATAGTTAGGTTTAAAATTAGGGTTTGGGATACTTAATACTTTGGGATTAATTGTTGTTATATTAGTAAGTACATGTAACGTGTGTAACAAGGACACCTTACAATAAAGTGTTACCGAATATTTCGATATTAATGATATCTCCCGCTCTCTTTCTCTTTCTCGGTCTTGGTTTATGACGTGCGTGTATAAGTCTGAGAGAGTCATTTAATATAATACTTCCCTTAAAGGTTCTACTGTAAATGATGGACTATAACCAGAATCTGACCGGAACTCTCATATCTTATATTACACAAAGAACTGTGTATAAAAATACACATGCATATATAGTGTGGTGCTGAGCTGTCAGATTGATAAGAACTAGATACTCTATGAAAGTTGAGAGGTCTGTCTGTAATCCAATAATAAATGTGATTGTTGCAGATTATATTCTGGTGAATCCATAAAGATGCCTATAGTTAGTTGACCTTTTGACCTTGCTGCTTTGAATCACTTTGCAGCTTTTATAGCTGAAAAACAATAAGTGCTCATAAAACTGGAGCAGGATTGTGCAACAACAATTAAAATCGAAAACACGTGCTATGAAGTCTGTCCTTAGTATTCCCTGCTGGAAAAAGTTATTGTTAAACCATTATAAATAGATGCCAAATAACATCTCTCTGTAATGCTCTACAGGGTCATGTTTTATATGATATTCCAATACTGGCTGTGTCCTAAAGGGTTGTTAAACTGTCTCCCACAGTCAGACACTGAGTTCTGGGATAAAATGCAGGCCGAGTGGGAGGAGCTGGCACGGAGAAACTGGTTGGAGGATGCTGACAGTGAAGGCCCGGTTCCACTCAAATTTTCACCCACTGAGAAGGTATTCTAAACCAATCAGAATGCTCTGCATCAGTGGTTCTCCACCACATGTTAATGTTTACATGTCTATATATATGCCATTTCTTAATATGAATAAAAGACAAAACAATTGCAAATTCATCATTCAACACCATTGCAGAGTATTTTCTCCTTGAAACTAAGGTGTCTGAAAGATGGTGTAAAAATTTTTTTTAGGTTGGGTAGAATCTGCAGTCTCTGACCCAGTCGTTTGCTGGCTTCCATTGCTTCAATATACTGTTGTTTCCACAAACTGCAAGCACAGGGATTCAAAATAACATTAAAGGTGCTCTATGCGATGTTGCAGGATTTTAGCTCGATTTCATTTTTATCTTAAACCGTATGCATCACCCCTTGATCGTCTTGCTGTCTGCCCTCTGAATACATTGGGAGGGAAAAAACGGTCTCAAAAGACAACACAGAGTCTGCAATACCAAAATAAACACTATAGGCACAGGATGTGCACCAATACAATAACAAACTACGGCAAACCAATTGGCAAGAATGCATGCAACATCGCATAGAGCACCTTTAAATAAATGGCCAATGGCCGGAATCTAACAGACCAAAACAAAAACAGACATTCCAACATAGAACGCAGATTTCAAAGTAGAATAACTGGCTGTAGGATTGTTTTTCAGAGAAAGGAGTGAACTTAGCATGTTTCTTAAACCCAGAAATGAAAATTCGGTCATTAATTAAGTTGTTCCAAACCTGTTAGACCTCTGTTCATCTTCGGAGCACAAATGAAGATATTTTTGATGATATCAGAGAGCCATCCGACCCTCAATAAACAGCAATACAACTGAAATGATCCAGATCCAAAAATGTACTAAAAACATTGGTAAAACAGTCCATGTGACATCAGTGGATCAACTTCAGTTTTGCAGCATCACGGGAGAAGAATGGTAGAGTTAAATGATGTATATTTGTTTTATTAATGACAGAATTTTCATTTTTGGGTGAACTTTAAATATCTGCAAACATATGATATATTAATGTTTTGAATAGTCAGTCAATTACATACAACACCTTTAACCAACAGAAAACACTATATTCATTGTTAACCGATTGAAAGGTACTATTGCACACCACCGTGTGAATGTATTTTAATAATCACAGCCTCAGTATTGCATTTTCTATGATGGCAGAACTGATACAGTGGTAGATTATCACTTCAAAGGTTATAGACTCCAGATGCTGGATAATGCTGTCTTTCATCTAAGATTCTCTCTTATGTTTCATCATTGTGTGCTTCCAAACAGATAAAGAATATTCAGATACAGCCAAAAACTACAGTTCTGTCTAAGAGCTTTTTTAGAGATACAGCCTCCAGTTGCTAGGGTATTTCGAATTTCGAAGTCCCTAGGGGGTTTTGGGTGGTTGCTAGAAGTTTGTAAGATTGTGCAGTCATTAAAAAAAACTCTTAAGACTTTATCATTTTTATATATATATATATATATATATATACACTGCTCAAAACAATAAAGCGAACACTAAAATAACTAAATCATAGATCTGAATGAATT
>JAUMHI010000034.1:2459584-2491113 GCA_032359435.1 Enteromius unitaeniatus
TGAATTAAATATTCTTATTAAATACTTTGTTCTTTACGTAGTTGAATGTGCTGACAACAAAATCACACAAAAATTATTAATGGAAATCAATTGCTCCAAAGGAATACCACCCCATACCATTACTGACCCACTGCCAAGCCGGTCATGCTGGAGGATGTTGCAGGCAGCAGAACGTTCTGGCGGGCCAGTCCATAGCATCAATGCCTTCGTCTTGCAGGAACTGCTGACACACACCAGTCACATGAGGTCTAGCATTGTCTTGCATTAGGATTAACCCAAGGCCAACCGCGCCAGCATATGGTCTCACAAGGGGTCTGAGGACCTCCCTAATGGCAGTTAGGCTACCTCTGGCGAGCACATGGAGGGCTGTGCGGCCCTCCAAAGAAATGCCACCCCACACCATTACTGACCTACTCCCAAACCGGTTATGCTGGAGGATGTTGCAGACAGCAGAAGGTTCTCCACAGCGTCTTCAGACTCTGTCACATCTGTCACATGTGCTCAGTGTGAACCTGCTTCATCTGTGAAGAGCACCGGGCGCCAGTGGCAAATTTGCCAACCTTGGTGTTGTTGCCCTCCTCCACGTTTCCTGATGTACTGGTCTGTCTCCTGGTACCGCCTCCATGTTCTGGACACTACGCTGACAGACACAGCAAACCTTCTCGCCACAGCTCGCATTGATGTGCCATCCTGGATGAGCTGCACTACCTGAGCCACTTGTGTGGGTTGTAGACTCTGTCTCAAGCTACCACTAGAGTGAAGCACCACCAGCATGTGAAACTGATTGTCAAATAGTGAAGATTACAGTAATAATAATAATAACGATAAGTGTGCACGCTATTTTCATTTCAGCTGACATGGCAGGAGTTGAAAACCCAGTGATACTTTTTTTCTTTAGTATTTTAGATGTTTAGTATTTTAAATTGTTATTTTATTTTCAAGATGGAGCGATCTGTTGTTGCATTCATTTGAGTGTTAGTTTATTGTTGTTGGATGATGTGAATGTTGGGCATATGGCTTTGCAGTGGATCATTTGAAGTGTGAGTTCCTGTGCCCTTTTCTTCTCCCCACGTCTCTGATTAGCCTGACTCCACTTTCCACTGCAATATTAAAGACCTCAGCATGATCTAATTATCAACACACCACTATTTACCTCTCCAGATTTCTGAAATGCTAATAATCAGTCCTGCTCTCAAGTATTCTACAGAAATAAACATATTTATTGTTTTCTTTAAGCTTTGTTTTTTTTTGGTCCTGTTGCTTGCAGGGTTACTACTTCCATACCAGTAACCCTTACAAAGACTACACCAATGCCTTTGAACAGGGGCAGCAGAAATGCAGGGATGGGGATCTGAACAGTTCTGTACTACTACTGGAGGCGGCCATCTTACAAGACCCTCAAGACTCGGAGGTAGAAGACTCCAAAAGAATTACAGCCTATTTTTTTTGAGCACTGGTGTGTGTGTTTGGCTCTTCAGTAAGGTACTACTGACAGAGCCCATACTACTATGCGTTTCATCAGCAAATCAGAAACAAGCGTTTAACTGGCCTGTAGTATAAATTGTAACAATGTTACACAATACAATTATTCCTGTAGTTTTTATTAAATAATTGCAGCTAGTAAGTGTTCTTTCAAAGACATAACCGATCCCAAACATTTGAACAGTAATATGTATAGAAGATTGGGGTGACCAACCGTTTGTAAAAGTTTGTAAAATTTCCATCTCTGAATGCTGCTTTAATCAGTAGACATGAAAGCAGTCCACTAGAATCATGCAACATAATCGTGTCCTGTTTTCAACTTAGTTTACACAGAATGCTTTATCACCTCACAAACAAAAAACAGATTCCTAACTGACTTTTTATATTTTCAGTGCCCAAAGCAAGCATATGTGATTGCCAGTGCAAATCCATGTTCTTCTTCACATGCCCTGCTATATCTCATTATTGCCCAGTCAGCGCCATCAAATATTTAATGAAATTATCCATGCTTTATGAGCCATGGCGATGCCAGACAGATGGCGTAAACCCCTGGGATGGCTTATGAATATGATCCTGTTTAACTTGAATCAAAACCACATTAAAGTCTACTGCCATCACCCCCAGAGTAACGTGCTATTAAAGGCACTAGCCCAGCACAAAGAGAGGGAACAACCATATGTTTCAGAAAACCGGCAGCCCCACTAATTGAACACTGTTTTTTTACAGTGACCTTCAAGCCTACATATATGTTCAAGTTGTTTTATTTCTGTTTTGCTCTAATAATTTATGTGACGTTTGTTTTAATATTGATTTTTTTTTCTTCCTTTTACAAAGGCTTGGCAGGTTTTAGGTACCACACAAGCAGAGAATGAGAATGAGCAGGCAGCCATTGTTTGCCTTCAGAGGTGAGCAAACAATAATGTTTTTTTATTCATGCAGAGCCTTATATATTCAGACATGTTACATGAAGTATTGTATAAATGTTTTGAGCGCCTAGTGGTGATAAATTGAATTGCAAAGTCAGTTTTCTGAACAATTCTTTTTCTATTTTTTATTTTTTTTAGGATACTGTAGTCCCACCCCAAACCCAGCAACTCAATACTCTGCTGACTTAATTTTGCCATGTTTTGTCTGATTGTCTTTGTTCAAATAGATGTTTGGAACTGCACCCAAACAATCTGAAGGCCCTGATGGCCCTGGCAGTGAGCCTTACCAACACAGGACAGCAGCCGGAAGCCTGTGAGGCTCTCCACCGCTGGATCAGATACAACCCCAGATACAGACATCTACTCCAGGACCGCAGCCCTCTAGACGGTTCCCCATTGCCTCATCGCAGAGGGTCCTCCATATCTCCCATCTCCACCCTCGGATGGTATGATTCACATTCACTCACGTGAATTAACATCTACATACTAAGGATGTGCATCACATGTCTTAGGCCGTTGCAATTCAGTACAATGGGAAAAATGTGATCACTTTTAATGCCTTGAGGCCTGATAACCCAGGCTTATTTCAGTTTTACTCACTGTCAAATGATTTGGTTTAAATAAAGTAAATTTAAATGAAATTATAAAAAATTTAAATAAAGTACAGGGAAACTAACCTGGTTTAAAGCAGGCTAACTGTCAGGCTAAGCTGAGCTCCTCTAACACTGACCAATAGGAAAGGAGTTATATTATCGCTCTTTTACATACTATTTTTATTTATTTTTTTCTTTATCGCTTTCTTTGGCCAAGGCCCGCCCATAAGACCGTTTGACCGACATGTCTAACAACCAATCACAGTTCGTTTCATTCAGCGTCACGTTTCGGGGCATACAACAAGTTAGTCAGCATAGAAAATCCAGATGAGACGCTCGAGGTAAACATCTGTTTGAAGCATATCTCTCCACTTTTTAACACCCACAAGCAATTCTGGAGAACCGAAGACAATACTGAATCGGCCAGCTGCGATGTCAGCGTCTGTTGTTTCATGTTTGCCCACAAACGCGGCTGATATCTCCTTCTCAGTTAGATACTTCACTTGATCTCCCATAATAGATAGGAGGGGACACACTACTAGTAAAATTGGATCTGCTGGGAACCTCGCATACTTTTGAGAATCCAGCGTTTAAATGCTTATTGTCACTCATGTAAACACGGCGGACCGAAAATAAACACGACACCCGGAAATCCGATCAAATTCAACCAATCGTTTGACGACTTCGACATTCCTGAAGGGTTTCCAGTTAAGTGTACCATATGCATCAGACGTTTAGCCAAGGTTCCGTGGGCGTGAGTCTGAGGCTGAGACTATGCACTGATAAACAGCACAGATATATTCGCTGTTTGCCATGGTGGATCAATTTGATCTATGATTAACATTTAAGGGCTTCTTAAAAATAAGCGTGCATGAATTAGCGCGATTGTATTAATTCAAGTTGTCATTTTTGGAACCACTTTAGCTTTTTTTTAGGTTATTTCAAGTCAGGTTTTGGACTTTAATCCCAGTCCCCCACGAGTCTCTGTGGTGTTTCCAACCTATTCACGCAGCAGTTGTTAAGTTTTGTACATTTTGAACACAAAAAGTTACAGACTGCAGCTTTAAGCAGTCATGCCTGCACAGATATCATGTTAGAATCAATGTTGACTGATAATTTATATTATCGCCACAATATATCCTCTGATCACACAGCATAGTTTTCACTTTTGTTCAGTTTCTTGCTAATGGTGTTATATGTGTGTATGCAGCTCTCAGCTGGTGGAGGTGTTGGAGCTGTATCAGGAAGCAGTGCAGCAGAACGCTGAAGGAGTGGACCCTGATCTCCAGACAGGCCTTGGCGTGCTCTTCAACCTCAGCTCAGAGTTTGACAAAGCTGTCGATGCCTTTAATGCTGCACTTTCTGTCCGACCTGAGGTGAGCCAGAAGGTCCTATTCATCATCATTTTAAAATTCTGTTAGTTTCATGCACATTGATTTAGTAGTCGGGCTGTTATAAACATAAAAAATATATATTTTAATATCAACTGTTACTTTAACCCTAACCCTAAAGACCTGATAAAGATATCAATAAAGATAACGATATTATCCACACCAGTGAACAATATTGGTTTAATTTTTAATCTTATGTTTTATTATGGTATTTTTGCTTTTCTATTGTGAAATACTTTGAGCTGCATTGTATGAAAGGTGCATTAATATGATATAATATTGAATCTAATAATTTATGCCCAGTCTTTATAATGCAGAATAAAATAATACTGTAGAATTCGGAAAAAAACTTTTCATAGACCCCATTGTCCTTCTGTGTTTTCGTAGGACTATCTGCTGTGGAATCGACTCGGGGCCACGCTAGCAAATGGGGACCGCAGTGAGGAGGCAGTGGAGGCCTACACCAGAGCTCTGGAGCTCCAGCCAGGCTTCATCCGTTCGAGATACAACCTCGGCATCAGCTGCATCAACCTAGGGGCACATCGGTAATGAACCGAACCACTGAGCAAGTTTGTCTACTCGGTGTGGATATTAATAGGCTACAGCAGAAGGCTGAAAAATATTTGATGCAAGCATGTTTGACCTCTGTCTTTTCTTCTGCAGGGAGGCAGTGAACAACTTCCTGACAGCTCTGCACCAGCAAAGAAAGAGCAAGAGTCATCAGGTGATGTCCAGCAACATCTGGGCAGCTCTGCGGATTGCCCTCTCCCTCATGAACCAACCAGAACTTTTCCAGGCAGCCAGCGTGGGAGATCTGGACCTCTTAATGAGGGCCTTCAACATGGACATGTGATTATACTTGGACCTGTGATATCTATCGTTCACGTACAGTAGGCACAAAGTTAGGCTCAAATGAATATGGGATGTCAGTTTGGTATGCGGGGTATGCACAGCTGATTTTGTTGTATTTTTGGGCAGCCTTTGCCTTCTTCAGAGGCCATTGAAGAGGGTGTTTATATTGCATAGAGCACAAACAGAATGGGTGATAGCGATGGGTTTTGAAAGTAGAGGAAAAACTGTTAAAGCGAGTGAGAGCAAAAGCACTTTTTTTCTTGATGTTAGTTATATTTTACTGTAATATTTTTAAGGTTATCTAAAAACTTTGTATACTTGAGAAAAATGAACCAAACCTTGTTGGGGAATATAGGAGGAATTTTGTTTAGTTTGTGGATTAGAACTTAATATTATATCCTCTTAAAAACCTAACTACTTATTACGGCCAGTTTTGGAGAGCCTTTGTTTTGTGCTTTCAATCTGTTCATCTTACAATGGTAATTTGTGTGTGTCACCGCGAGATGGCACTGTTGTCTAGCTGATAAAAGTCTAGCCATATATAAAGTCAGTTAATCACACAGTGAGGCCAAGTGCAGTCAGTGTGAGGATTAATGTTAGCTGAATTTCACTTTAGGACACAACACCCTTTCAGGGTGATCTGTGCCCAGGTGTGCGAGCAGGGTGTGTTCCCTGGGCCATCTGTCTTCCAGCAAGCCCCTTTTAATGCCGCGTGCTCCAGGGCATTCTGGATCAGGACTCGGTGGGAAGCAACTTCAAAGACTCTGCATGAAAGGTCACAGCAAAAGCACTATCATGTTGAAAGTGAGTGAGTTTATGTAAGGCCGTTAGCCCAAATGTTTAAAAGGACTAAATACATTCACAAATTTATGAACAACATATATGTCATATATTTCAGTTGTTTGGCCTGGTAAGTTTGAAGTGCATTTCATGTGACTGAAATTGCTTTAGCCTATAGATATGATGGTTTTCAAAGAAGCCATGTGCTAAAACAGTTATGATTTCAGCTCTTTTATATACTAATAGGCTGGATATTTTCTTTGAAGACATAACTATGCAAACCAGCATCGCTGTTTTGTTTATTTGTTTTGTTTTGGCTAAAATGACCAAAAATCTTTGGTGTCTTTATAATTTTGCCACTATGCATTATTAGTAAAGTCTGTGTAACAGGAGTTAGCCGAGATTATTGAATGGCACTGAATGAGACACAGTGTTTAAATATATTAATATTGGTAATAATTTTGGGTAAAGACAGATAAAGATGCTTCATTAGATTGCACCTTCAATTTAAATATTACAACCTATTTGGGAAATCTGGTAATTGCATGTATGATACACAAAACAGATTTCCCTCTCTTATTATGGTCCCATATTTTAACTTTAAAATGAATGTAACTACTATTAATATACTTTTTTTTAAAAAAGACCAAAATTCCAACACAAACATACTATATATGTAATATTTCAAATCATATGCCATGTATGAGCACAGTATGCGGGCATTGATGACACTTGTCTTGTAGTAAATCACACTAGTTTTGCTATGACCAGAGCTGTTATGAAACTTATAATTACTAAAATTGTAGAATGGAAATGCATTTATTTATTTATTTATTTGTAAAATAGATAACTTCATGGAATGAAGACTCATAAAATGTATGCATGTCTCTTTCAATCTCTCCTACATTAACGGGTAATATAATCAAGATGCATTTATAACCAATTTATTAAAGCTGTATTTTAAAAGATCTGAAATATGATGATGTCTCCTAGTTTTGTTTCAAATTCAAGGGTGATCTCTGACCATTAAATGATTTAGAAAGGATGTTACCGGAGCACCCCCAACAGGCACATACCCAACACTGCTTTCCTTCCGTCTGAAGTAATGCAGCAGTACAAATGTGACCTTTAACCCTTTATATTACATTATGCAGTAATTAAGACATAACCTTAGATGACCTTAAATACTGTAAGCATTAGATTTGATACGGGTTATCAAAGTTTTTTTTTTTTCTCCACAAGTTGAAATTTTAGACACCTTACAGTACATCAACAAGCCTCTGAAAATAAAGCTATGTGGTTGAAAAGGAGAATGGCTTAAATTAGCTTATGGATTTCTTTAGGATTTTAGGGAACAGCGAGGATGTGAGGTGGATGATTAAGCAGGTTCGTGTTTCATATCATCCTCTGATACATACTGACTCAAAATACTTCCTTTGTAACTGGAATCCCTTGGTGCTGTCACTAACTTAGGATGGACACTGTATGTGTGTGGAAATTCTCAGCCCTTAATTTGGCTTTTAACTCTTTTGAGTCGTCAATGAACAGTTTTCTAACTAATATCAGATGCGATGCATAAATGCAATATTAAATGCGACACATAAATAACGATCATCTAGTACAGCAGGATGTGTGAAATCAAGCTATGTTTCAGTAATTCAGTACATATAAGTATAATTAACAGCAAGCGATTCAATGAAGCACTTGAAAGGAAAGTGTTGACAATGCACTACATGGAAAAGCTTTCCATTTTATTAAATTATTGACAGGCCTTTAATACGTAGGGATCACGCACGCGGGAATCATTGCTGCTTTTGTGCCTGCACACAGATAATGTGAACAAATGGTTAATAATTAAATGCACAGGGCAGTCCATATTGTTGTGTTTAACACGTTCTCAGTTGTGACACTGACCAACTGAACAGACAGTGACATCTGCTGTCTCTTTAAGACCTCATCTTCCCACTTTCACTATTCAGCCTCCCCCCATCCAGCCCCACCTTGTCACCAGCAGCTCTCTGTGCTGGCTGCTAACTAAAGTCCCCACTGCTTATCCCGGTGACAGCACTCCCATCAGCACATACTCTACAGAGGGAGCCAAGTGCCACTGACCGATCTCTCACTGGTGGACTTCAGCATACTAGGTAATACTAAACATCACTTACTACTGGTTTCGTAACTTAATTACTGCTATATTTGAGTGCTCTACACAGGGTTTATAGAGCAGCAGGAGTGAGATGATGAAGTAGCGATTGTGTAGTTTGCATTTGTTAACCCATGACATGCCACAGATGGCTTCATTTGTGTCACTAATGCATATTTGTATATTGACCTTAAATATCCCGATAATTGCATTCAAACTTCAATTCCAAATAACCTTTTATTTATTACATTTATCATGCTTATTCGTGTATTTATTTATGAACAAATTGCCCATGAAATAAAACTTAATCTGAGAAGCGGAAAATTGGCTAAGTGGGAATGTTTTTCAAATATATTCTGTGGCAGAGTACAAATAAAAACCCTTTGCTGGACAACTAATATCACTGAGCAGCATGTTTTTTTAAAGAAAGTAGTGGATTATGTATATAGATGGACACAATCATGCATTTTATTATAATTTTTTTTGTCTATTCTCAAAGATTTGAGAAGGTCTGCGTGTGTATTGTTACAAACCCAATGCTTTTGACACTGTATCCACATGTATCAAACTACTTCAGTCATTTTTATAATTGAGGAAGCTGATAGCCAGAACCATTTCAGGCGAGGGTGACTCGAGTACGTAGGCGTAGATAAATTCACACTGTTTTGATAAAACCGTATCGGCCGCGTGCTTATATATTATAAAAACGAATAAAACACATAATATACTCAGTTCTACACAAGCACACTGATTGTCTTCTATTAAAAAACACTAGCATAATGAATTTCCCCCCTTCATCCAATTGTTGCCATGCTCTCAATATCAGTATGGGTGTGGTAATCGCTCTGTGAATTGTCTTGAAACTAGTACATTTGGAGCCTGGTTCCTTGTTCTTGGATATAAATAATGCGAAATGAGTGCGTTAATATTGTAAAATAAAGCATCTGCTCATCCTTACAAGCGGTAGGAGGATTTTGTAGTGTTGTTGTATCAGGTAATGTGTCAATGTTTGTGTGGTGGTCTGAAGTAACTGACATGATACACTCACCGTTTGCTAGCCACTTTGCTAACCAAAACTAACCAGTTCACACAATAACTCTGTGATTAACTAACAAATATGCAGGGAAAGGTTATTTCATACATTTTCTTCCGCATATATAGTGTCTTGTATTGAGGTTTCTGTTTAGTGCAACATGTGGTATTGAATGTGTCAAAACAGTTCGCTAAATTGCCTTGAAATAATGTGAAATGTAACGTAATGCTGATGTTAACGTTGCTTTTAATCGCATTAAACGGCACGGATGTAACAATTAATGGTTTTTGCGTGGATGGTTTATTTGCAACAGATTTTTGGGGTTTATCGCGACTGGTTTAACATGCTGCGAGGTTAAATAAGGTTAATAACACATCTGGATTAAGGAGGATTTATCAGAAAATCCGATTTGCATATTCAATTTTCAATTAAAATGTCAATCCAGCTAGTTCGAGCATGTGGGGTATTTCCCCCACTACATTATTGCAATCAACCTGAGCTTTTGGTGTATACAGTGCTCTTCAAATGCAGATCATTGCTTTCTTTTCCTGTGATTTGGTTTATTAAGGTTGGGACCAGCAGTCTTCCTGTTTTAGCAGCAGTGCTGTGCTTCCCTAAAACAATTTATGCTGAAATGTAGATTTCGCAGAGGTCAGGGTAAACCTCAGGGGGGTTCCCATATTGTGTTAAACCACCACGATATTGATTTTTGCACTTTATTCAGTTACTCTGCGTTTGCTTTTAAACTGAAATTATAATAGCCGTGGATATCATATAAATATCATAGTCATGGAAAACATGGCAGTAAAAGCTTAGGTAGTTTTAAAGCCACTCTAAAATTGTATTTTCTCTGAAAGTTATAATGAATAGATGTTGGGTTCATCTATTAGCCATTTGTATTGATATTACATTTTCACTAAATGATCATTTTGCACCCTTTGAGCGACCGTTTTTTATTGCTGCTGAGTATCATACTGCAATATGACGTCCTATTGTTTTAAACATTTGAATTAGTCTCCTTATTAGGATGGTGTTGGCTAAAATTTAGGGAAATCGACTAGTAGGCAGTGCCAAGCAGTGCTACCCATCATTAAACAAAGGAGCACAGAGTGCCCAGCTCTCAGCTGGCAGTGCAATAATAGCTGAAGTGTTTGAAATGCATGATATAATATGAAATTTTTAATATTTTAGTCTAGTAAAAATGTTGATGCTACTGGAGCGCTGTATGTGTTTTTTACAAACTCTATACAGTGGGGCTGTTTTAGTAGGTCTGTTGGACCTCTGACATGACAATCAAATGAATATATGGAAATTGTTTGCGTGAGTGGCTTGAATTATTAATCCAGCCTGAGTGCTCTGTTATTAAGCAGTCCTTTATTGACTTCTTAATGTGACTTGCCTCTTGTGTGTGCGTTGCAGGTCTTTGTCAGTATTGTCAAAGTTGGGAAAGGAGCGAAACGCTTGCAGGACCATGAGTGAGCTGGAGCAGTTGCGGCAGGAGGCAGAGCAGCTGCGCAATCAGATCAGAGTAAGAAGCGATGCCTGGTCAGCTCAAATGATTTTGCCGCTCGTTCGGTTAAATCTTTTGACTCATTTTACATTTTTTTTATTTTTCCCAAGTCATGTTGAAGTTAATGTATTTATGAGTTGATTGCACATGATTACACCACAAGTTCATGATTAAAAGAGGGAAACTCTAAAAATTAGTCCTCAGTTTGAGGCGGGGATTGTTAGGGAGAAAACGTCGGATGCAATGGATACAGCCAAAAACTATAGATACACAGCATTCTGTAATGTCTGAACATTTATTGAAATTGTATATTTTTTTTGTCTTTAAAATAGTGCTGTCAAACGATTAATCGCAACAATTATTTTAATTGCATTCAAAATAAAAGTTGTACTGTGTTTATTAATTATATATATATATATATATATATATATATATACCCACACATACATGTATATATTTAATAAATATTTTACTTGTATACATATACATGCAATATATTTATATATTAAACAAATGATATGAATGTAAATATAAAAAAAATAAGTAATTTGAATAAAAACAACAAAAATGTCAACATATCGATACACATTCTTTACCAAAGTGAATTTAACATGCCTTAATGTTGTAATTACTACTTGCCAGCATGTAAATATAAGGGATATCTCCCTTATTTAAAAAGTCTGATTCAGATCCTCAGTTCGTTATTAGAGAGATCCATGAATTGAACTGAAGATGTCAGAAAAGAGTGAATTAGAAAAAGCAGCTGTGTGAATTGTGGAAATGACACGGGTTCCATCAGGTTTTATTGAAGTAGCACAAGTAGTTAATTTACACAACATGCATATGATACAAAAATGTAGTTTTCCTTTTATATAGCAAGGATTCAATAAATCGTCAGCAAAGACTATTTCTATTTCTATTCATCAAAGCGTCTTGAACAAGATTGTATCACAGTTTCAACAAAACTAGCACGACTTTTTTCGACGTGGATAAGAATAAGAAATATTTTTGAGCATTCAATCAGCATTTTGGAATGATTTCCGAAGGATCGTGTGACACTGAAGACTGGAGTAATGGCATCAGAGGAATAAATTACATTTTGAAATTATATTAAAATAGAAAGGTTATTGTAGTTAAAGTTACTGTTTTTACGCTATTTTATTACATAAAATCCTTGCCAAGCATAAGAGAGAAAAAAAAACCTTTTAAATTGTAGATAGATGGATATATTGACAGTGCTGATTAATCGGCTGTGTTTCGCCATTTAGAGTTTATTTGCGTTAGTCCAGTAATGGTGCCCATTAAGCTGAAGTAATAGTTGTCTGCTTGAACCAGATCCAAACTTGAATGTCCAAAAAAATCTTGCTTTTTTTCCTGTCCTATTGCTTGTAATTAGTTTCTTTGTTATTATTTTTTCATTCACTGTTTACTTTTCTTGAGTACGCTTGAATTTTTATTTATGTATTTATTTTTACTTTTTTTGAACTTAGTTAAGCTAGTATTAATAAAAACATTTTTTGTTCGATATTTGATGATGAGAATTTAGGAAATTTTTAGTGTCAACAAATTTCCATACCATAAAAACCCTACTTAAATAAATAAAAATAACTTGATATATACTGTAATCGTAAATGACTTGTATCATGATCTAAGATTCTGATCATATTGCTCACCCCTAGCAGCCAATAATCGGCATTTACCATTACCGTTTACCAGTTGAGTAGAATGACTGCACTCTGACATGCTGCTGTTCCCATTGCAGGACGCCAGGAAAGCATGCAGCGACTCCAGCCTGTCCCAGGTAAGCAGCTCTGCCACCATGCCTGCTGGGTCCCCCTCCTTATAAGAGCAGCACTGGTCTAACCCATGTCTATGGGGCATGTCTATGCTCACCTGCTTTCTGAGCTCAGCACAGACATGCAAATTGGCTGCTGACGTACAGGCTGAACATGCTCTTAAGTGTGCTGAAATATTAAATAACCTCTTACATGCCAAGTCCTCCATCAAAATTTAAACATTCAGCCTCCGCTCTGGTGGCTTTGGTGATTTCATCATTTCTATTTGGATTATTTATTTTTACGTTGTACATTTTGAAGACATTTCATTTAGCACATTAGTCAGTGCTTTGTTAATTTTAGATAATCGCAATCAACAAATGCAGTCCCCTCACCCCCCGCGCTTTTTGAGTGATCAGCAGCCCACCTTGGATTGGGGAAATGTCCCCTGCTTGCTTTATAATGTCGCTGTTAAATAAGAGTTCTGTGTGTGTTTAGATTACAGCTGGTCTGGATTCAGTGGGAAGGATCCAGATGAGAACGAGGCGGACACTCCGAGGCCATTTAGCCAAAATCTACGCCATGCACTGGGCTACTGATTCTAGGTCAGTTGACAGAAAGAGATTGAGTGGGCTGGAGGATGGGCACTCTCAGAGGAACCCTGCACCTCTGTCAGTGTACACTCAATGAATAATACAGCAGGCCTCTCACAACTCAGGGGTGTTCTAGGATTATGTAGGCCGCCTCCTGCTCCAGTCTTTCTTTTCCTCCCTTCTCTTCTCCCTCTATCCCCTTCTCCACCTGTGCATCCACTATAGTGCTTTAGGCAGGAGAAACAGTTGTTAGATGGGTGGAGTTTGTGTTCATATTTGCTTGCTGTGTTTGTTATTAATTACCATGAGCAATTGCCATGTTTGTTCATATTATAAGCATCAATCATTATCTGTATGTTCACCTTGTTTTATATTATGATGTGTATTATAAACCTTGGTTTACTCTTTAACCCCTCTTCCACTTTTTATTTATTTATTTTTTTACATTAAGGTTACTAGTTAGTGCCTCGCAAGATGGCAAACTCATCGTTTGGGACAGCTACACCACAAACAAGGTTAGTCCAGCCTGACAAGTCACAATTGAAAAAAAAAAAAAATTAAAGAGTAAAAAAAAAAAAGTATTGAATTGAAATTAAACTTTAAATTTAATTATAATAAGAAATAATATGAAATTCACCAAAATGAAAGTGGTAGTTTGCATAAGTTCTGTCATAGCCTCCTGGTGCCTAGCTCTGGATTTGTAGCCATATACTAGCATACTACTCTAAGTGTTTTGACCATTTTGTTATGTGTAGTATGTTGTTTCTGAAATTCAGCACTGGTCTGATTCTTTCTAACAAATGGGAATAGCAAGTGCAACAATTTGTGTTTGGTTTCTTTCCAGATTCATGCCATTCCTTTAAGGTCATCATGGGTGATGACTTGTGCCTACGCTCCCTCAGGGAATTATGTAGCCTGCGGAGGCCTGGACAACATCTGCTCAATCTATAGCCTTAAAACCCGTGAGGGCAATGTCAGAGTCACTAGAGAACTTCCTGGACACACAGGTAAACTGTCAGTAGCATCATTAAGGCTGGGGCACACTAAGCTGACGGTCGGTCAACCCGGGTCATCGTTGAGCATCAGTTGGGCTAGTTTGGTTTGTCTTCGACAGATCGCCTCTTCGGGCTCACATTGGCAGCAGTTTGCCAGTTTGTCGCCGCTATTTCTTTGAAGTCGTCTTGGTGTGACCTGGCCTTTGGTCTGCATATTTATCATGCAGTGGGTTGAAGCTCCTGTTCTGATGTATATCATTTATTTTTCTTCCTCTACCAGGTTATTTGTCATGTTGTCGCTTTCTGGATGATAGTCAGATAGTCACCAGCTCTGGAGATACTACATGGTGAGTGCATCACAGGTTTGAATGACTAGATGATCTATATTTAACAACGTCCTTGCCTTTTAAGTTTTTTTTCAGTGTTCTGGTATGGTTGAAATGACTATCAGTAGTTCAAAAACACGAATGTCAGTAGTTCAGATATTACCGAAGAATCTCATGGAGAATGTTTTTTCTAGGCTTGTTTTGACTATACATACATTCACATGTAAAATGATTTAAAAGCATAACTAAAGTTAACAAAACAATCAAGCATTTTTTATAATTTTTTTTTTTACTATTTATTTATTGTAATGGAACCTATAGACTTTAAGTGATGCTTGACACATTATTCAAGTGTGTATTATAAAACACATTCAGTGTTTTTGTAGTAAACGGAAAAAAACCAAAACAAATTCTACTGCTATTATTGATAACCAGCAGGACTCTTGACTATTAAAAATGCTGTCTGTGTTCATTTGAACCGATTTACTAAAATCAAACTTCGAATGGTAATAGAGGACTACACACCAATATTCCTGTAATTATGTGAAAAATAATGCATTTTTTTAAATGAAACATTAACACATTAGACTGCACCCTATATACACAATCAAGCCTGTAAAATTACCCCCACCCCATTAATTATCTTTTACTAAGGTACTTCTGGAAGGGCTCTTCATGAAATGCAGTTGTTCACTTTCGTTTGGAATGTCCCTACAAATGTTGTCCCCTTCCTAAAGTCAAACATACAATAAAGGCCATTTCAATTCATCCTTAGGTGCCTTAGGCCCTGTCCACATGGAGACGCGTTAAGCTGTATATGCATACATTTGGTATGATATAGGCGTTTTGTCCAGACGGAGCCAACATTTTGAAAGAGTGAAACCGATATTGTTTGAAACCGGGTCCCAGAGATAAATCTAAAAACACCACCCTTGCATTTTCGTGTGGACAGCGAATCCATATATTTTCTGAAATGATGATATCATCATATGCCTACGTCTTGCCCCTAGTCAGACATGAACAAACACTAACAATTGCCCTTTTATTAACTAACATAAACACAGATGAATAAATGCATTGTTCCATTTGTATAAAATGCGCTAGGTTTATGTGCATAGTCCTGTCTGTCCAGTTGTAGTGTATCTCTGTGGCAGAATTACAGCGCCACATGCAGGTCTGCCATGTATACTACATTGTTTTGTGTAAATGCAAAGATTGAATAGGGAAAGCTCTATTCCTTTAAGACAATAGAATGTACTGCAAGTTATCTAAAGGCCTTTCTCACTTCGACAAAATTCTTTTTCGTTAATTTATTTTTACGAGCTGTCACCTAGCATTTTTAAAGCTCTTGATGTTCAAATATTACAGGCTTTAGTATGCCATCAGCTTGAAGAGGTATTATGGTTAATTTTTTTCCCCATGTCCGCGAATTCAAGTGTCAGTTTGGTGATCTTGTACTCAATGTGACCCAACTCTTCTCTCCTTTGCAGTGCTCTGTGGGACATTGAGACTGGTCAGCAGACCACCACATTCACAGGGCACAGTGGAGATGTGATGAGCCTGTCTCTCAGCCCAGACTCTAGGACCTTCGTGTCAGGTGCCTGTGATGCGTCCTCAAAATTGTGGGACATCCGAGATGGAATGTGCAGACAGTCTTTCACCGGTCATGTTTCTGATATAAATGCTGTCAGTGTGAGTGTCAAAGAGAAAGGTCTTTAGCAGTGTCTGACCCTGGTTTATTGAGCCTGGGCAATGCTTTCAATACTTACTGTTTACTGTTACTTTAAAAATGCTTAAATCCATTTTCAATTCTGCTCATTTTCTTTAGTTCTTCCCAAATGGTAATGCATTCACCACAGGCTCGGACGATGCCACTTGCCGTTTGTTTGACCTTCGCGCAGACCAGGAACTGATGATGTATTCACACGACAATATTATCTGTGGCATCACCTCTGTGGCCTTCTCTAAGAGCGGCCGCCTGCTACTCGCTGGCTACGATGACTTCAACTGCAATGTATGGGATACTCTAAAGGGAGAGCGTGCAGGTCAGTACCTTACACAGCCCTTTTGAATACACAGAAAAACTCAAGCAAGCACCTAATCGAGCAACAGAACAACAAAGCGCATGATACTTACATCTCTGCTACTTTTGTTGGTCATGTTTTTGAAGGTGTTCTAGCTGGGCATGACAACAGAGTCAGCTGTTTGGGGGTAACCAGTGATGGCATGGCTGTGGCCACCGGTTCTTGGGACAGCTTCCTCAGGATATGGAACTGACCTCACTGGGTTGGACTTCAGGAGCTACTCTTTGTGATCACACAATCACTGTAGTGCACCGCTGCCACACAGGACCCTTCCCTCTTCATCTCCTCCTTATAGGTGACCCAGCTCTCTGCATCTTCTCTCTTTCTTAGACCACATTATCCCACCATCCTGCAGTCAGTCAAAGAGGTGAGGACCAACAGCGAAAAAGCCTCCGCTGGCTCTCTGTCTTTCTGGCTTCACGTCTGACTCAAGGTGGGGGACAGACTGTGTTGTGTACAGTATATATCTTTCTTTATGCTTTTATGTATAACATATGCACTTCTGACAGTGTTTGGATTGTTCCGGTGTCTGGATACTCATGATGGGTCTTAACTTTGTGCCTGTTTTCTTTTCCTGCTTATTTTTTTCTTGGTCCCCAATCACAGTGCTATTTGCCGGACAAAGTGTCCGATGTAATTAACTAAGGGATTAGGCTGCCGCAGTATTGTAGGTCATAAGTGTTTAACCCCTCGACCTTCATTTAGTTTTCATCAGTGATCGGTCTATTCTTTCATAAATGGTTCAGGCTCAGCTGTGTATTTGCGAGAGAAACGCTGATGCCACTGAGCTTGTGTTTGCCATGCTCTAAGCCTGACAGTAATGTTTGGCGTGTTTCAGTGTGTTAAACTATATTACAGACCGCACAGAAAGAATTCCCATCAGCCTGTCTGTCCATCTGCCTTTACTATCACTAGACATACTATCTCAGATTTGCTGCTTTCCATATTTATTTGGCTGGATGTGATATGGTACATATATTGTTAAAAGGATGGTTTACCCACAAGTGTAATTTGCTGTCATTTGCTTACCCTCATGTTCCAAACCGGTATGACTTTTTTTCTGTTAAAACCAAAAGAACAATTCTAAAGAAGACTGAGCTGTTTTATATTCCTGATGCATTAATGCTTAATGTATCCAAAAACCCCTTAAAACCAATATGAAAATATTCAAAAGAAATTTAAAGGGTTCGTTCACTTAAAAATGAAAATTCTTTTATTAATTACTCACCCTCCTGTCGTTCCAAACCCATAAGACCTTTGTTCATCTTCTGAACACAAATGAAGGTATTTTTGATGATATTAGAGAGCCATTTGATCTTCCATAGACAGCAACACAACTCAAATGATCCCAGAAACATAGTAAAAACATCAGTAAAACAGTCTGTTTTTAATTGAATTTACTCAACCCTTCTTCTCCCGTGACTTACGTCTTCTGCCTTTTTAGAGTATCACAACGCAACGCATACGCTTTTACTATTTGACGTTTTAAATAATTTTTGTTTTCTTTGCACAAAAAAAAAGGAAGCTACTCTCTTAGCGTCGCTAAACTGAATCAACTGAATCAGAATGAGCCATTTCATTAACACTCCAATGAGACTTGTTGCATGTCACAGTAATCAGTGATTTACGATTTCATATGGACCACTTTTATGGTGATTTTTACATGCGTAGACACACAAAAATCATATGGTTTTAGTAATAACTTGAGGGTGAGTAAGTGACATTTTAAGCTAAACTATTTCTGGAAAGTTAAACCTTTTATTTTGATCCGAACACCAAGCATGGCTTTGCCATTGATGAGCAGGCTGGAATTGCAACCTGATACCTAACAAGAGGCCTTGGTCACTGCCACTCTGACACTGTCTGCCTTTCTACACACACTATGAACACCTTCCCTTCTGAGATGAAGATCTAGCTAGGACTGTATGCTTTTGCTCTAGAAACAGTCACGTGAGATTGCACACACTGGTGTTTCTGCATGTGTTTGAATTATTCTGCTTCAGCTCTATGACCAAAAAAAAAAAGAAAAAAAAAAAGTCATGGACCACAAGCTACACTGTGCGTATTTAGTCACAAATGTGTGTATTGAAAGTATAAAGCCCTCTGTCTGTTTCTGTAAAACTACAACAAAAAAAAGCAAGCCTTAAAAGTAATCACATTTTACTTGAACCATCAATAATCACCTTACATTTGTGCCAATCAGTGTGAATAAATGTACAGGCTGGCTTTGTGAGCATATACAAATCTGTACAAAGGTTATGCTTTTCGTTGTGGTTGTTAAGTTGTTTTTTTTGGACACAGTAATTATATTCACAATACCAGATTGCATTCAGTATTCTGTATTATTTTTGTGTGTTATTTCAGTTGTTTAATATATGGCATTACTGTTCATCAGGTATGTTTCATTTCAGTCATGCGGTTAGTTATGATATGAAAGGACATCCATCAAATGTGGAATTTATGATCCTCCTGTATTGAGTGTTTACAACATTTGAGCGGTTAAAGTAATGAAGGTACGTGAGGAACTTTGCATAATACAATGAAGGCAAGAAGTGATTTAACCTGATAAAACCAACATAATTCATATGACATCCAATTCTCCTCAAGGGATAGCTTTTATAGGCGTTTGACTTTGACTTGAAGGAATGTTCCAGTCTCAATACAGTACAAGTTCAATACAATCAACAATGTACGGTACACTTACAAGCAAATTAATTAAAGCCTTTTTTTCTGAGAAAATGAGGCACTTGCAATTTAAATAAATGGTGTACATGTGTAAATTTGGCTGTTATATTTGTACGACTTGGGTTTTATAAACTGTCATCATTTTTGTGTATATTTTTTCTTTTCCTGTGAATGTCCTCTTAATTGAGTTTACTGACTTCTTGATATTGCTAGGAGTTTAGTTTCGTGTTAACACGGTGTACAACTTTAGTTGCTGTACTTTTAAATGGTATTTTAGTGTATTCATTTTTTTGTAGTAAGTGTCTTCATTAAGCCATGATTGTTGTTTATTTGTATTGAATCCGGAACATTCATTACATTGAAGTTCAAGCTGAACTCGCCAGTTCGTCCATAAAGTACATGAACATGATCTTAAGGAGCCAGCAACACAATATCCTATGGATATTTCAGCTAGCTTACTGAGCCTTATCCTATGGATAAGATCAAACACTGTGCTAGCAATACCACAACCCACTGACTCTGAGGACAAAACAGCTTGCTTCTTAAGTTTACAAAAACGTGAACGTATAAAAATAAATCATGCACGGCCTTTACGTTAGAACTTGAGAAATAAATCGAAGTGTAGGTAGTTACCAACTGTGAAAATGATTGTGTTAGAACTATCATATTAAATGATGCATCTTAAATTATCCAATCTTTTCTTTCATTTGCAGTAGGCACTCAACACATAACTTAGGACGTGAGGCCTGAATATTAATATTTTATTGAAAAAGGTTTCCCAATTTTTCTCAATTCTGAATTTATCCATGGTTATTTTTTACAGAGGTGGTTATGCATCGAGGCATTGAAAGTATTTCCCTGAAACCCCAAGACCAAAAAAATTGAACACAGTACTGGAAAGAAATATCCTGCCTTGAACCCTAAAAATGAAAGTGAGAAGTAAATGCAATGTTGTCCGAAGCTAGACCACAGAATCAGTTAGATTCAATGTACCACTTTAAAGTGTTGTGTGTTATAGCTTTGTTTGCGCTCGCTACAGAAACTTTTTTTCAGTTGTAAACATACAGGACACAGATAACCGAAGTGCAGGCTTTTAAGCATATTAACGACTGTCAGCAGCCCCTTAAACAAACTGGTTTACCAAAAAGTGTGTGTGATTCATATTGATTTTGGTGTATTTTATATAAAGCTAAATTCTGTTTGTGGTGCAAAAATAATTATCTTTACTGATGTAATGGACAAAAATACCTGGATGGTCCTGCATGTGCTGTAAAATATTTGATTTAAAATTAGATTTATTTAGTAATTATAGTTCCGCGATTTTTTTTTTCTTTTTTTTTTTTCCCTTCCTGGTGTGTATGTGTGTATGTATCATGGACAAAACCAGCAGACATGACTGCCTCTTGATTCTAACACACATTCCTCTCAATTCACTTTTAATGCTTTATTGAAAACTGATTTGTATTATTTGCTTCATGTTGGTTGGGAAAACGATCTCTTGCTGTGGGATCTTTTTGTATTTTATTTTTTAACAGAATTAGTTTTTATTCGTACAGTGGCAGTAAAACCTGTTACTATTTGTTGTCATAACCAATAAATGCTTTTCATCAAGAGATTGTCTACACACTATTACTTTGCTACATTTAGTTGTTTGTCAGTGAGGAATCTGGACATCTTAAACTGAAATAAATCTTTCAGATTCCATGTCATTTTTTCATTCAGCAGGTGTTGGTTTTTCCATCACTGAACAACGAAGGACAGTCTTACTCGCTCCCAGTTTCTTGTTAATTCTAGTTAGTGTTGAGTCTGCAGATATTGTGCTGAAAAAGACTCCAGTTGTGACTCCAGATCAGTGGCTTTATTCCTGGGAATAAAACAAATGTTATATGTTCAGATCACTTAAAACTAAATTGTGTGATTATTTATTTATTTTTTACTAACTGTATTACCAGTGTAGCCTGGTTTCCGCGACTCTAAAGCTCATAGGAGCTTGGCCAAGCTACCTTACTACCCACCTTCTGGGAGGCGGGCTTAACCTGTGTCCATCAGATGCCTCTGTATACTACTAGACGAATCTACAACCAATCAGACCACTCATTCCAACGCCGTACACAGTGTTGCCAACTTAGCGACTTTTCAGACCCCTTGGTGACATTTTTCCGAAAAGAAATGCTCTACAACTGCAGCTTGGCGAAAATGAATGTAGCGTCAAAGGAAGTATGGCGGGCCCAGGCTATTACCAGTGACAATTGTAATCAGATGAGTTCCCTGAACCATTCCATGAGTTTGCTCTATTGACTTTTACTATTGTTTGAGCCAGCATTGATGTGTTTGGAGTAAGACTTGCTGCACAAACCAGGTCTAGGTAGTAACTTTCTCTGGCTGAATAATGTTTCTCAGAGGTGTTTATTGGCAATGACTAACACTAATCTGGTTAGGAAAGAATTGTTTTAGGTTTGAGACGAGATACTGAATGAAACCACATTGTTAAATCCTGTCACGTTACATAGTTGTATACAGATCAAGGTTACCTGGACTATTACCAACTTTTACTTTTTTTTTTTTTTATCATTTGAAGATGTATTGAGGTCTACAAATACTTAATACATTACATATGAGTAATTACTTTTTATGTTTGGATATGTGTTTTTGTATTTATATAAATGAACTTGATCATCTTCAGAGAAAGTAATTCTGCTGCTTCAAATCGCTTTATGAGGCAGGCCTTGGAAGAATTAATCTACAAATGGCTTACTAACAGTTAAAGAAAGTTTACCCAAAAATGAAAATTCTGTCATCATACCCTTAAGTATTTGCAAATCTATGAATTTCTTAGTTCTGTGGGACACAAAGGAAGATATTTTGAAAAAAGTTTGTTACCAGGATGTTTTGGGTCACCACTGACTTCCATAGTACTTTTTTTTTCTTGCTATGGAAGTCAATGGTGACCATAACAGCCTGGTTACAAACTTTATCTAAAAATACACTGTAGGCAGAACAAAGAGATTCATGCAGGTTTAGAACTACTTGAGGGTGGGTAAATACATTTTTGAGTGAACTACTCCTTTAAGCTGGGACACAAAAACTATTTGAGCTATTTAAAACCACATCATCTCAGAAAAATATAGCTTAAAATGCAACTCTTAAAAAAATATCAAATAAACATGAAATGCTGTTATATGATGCTGCCCCACCTTTGTTGTGCTTACTTCTACAGGATTACCAATTGACAAGGATTTGCTTTCAATTAAAGGTAATTATCTCCAGTATGAGCTGTCATTCTCTCTCACGCACATCGTGACTGTTCTACCTGAGGGTTTTGGAGTGTCTCTGGACACTCTCCAGGCGTTGAATCCTGGCGCTGAGTCTGCGGATCTCGGTTTCAAGCTCCATCTCGCTCTTGTCAACCTGTTGGCACATGCGGGCAAAGACAGCCACCATCTCCCTGCAAGAACGCAAAGAGGCACATCCTTCATTCATCACCCACACACGCTCATCCTACAGATCATATAAACCAATATTTCAGACGTCTCATAATGTTTGTATGCAGGTAGGTGAAGTGCAGCGTTGTTTTTTCAGCTGTCAGCTTGTGGATGAAATATTCACTCAACATTGCCATGATTAAGTGCTGGGAAAGGCAGTTGATGTGTCACATAATTTACCTTTTACTAAGTCCATGTCCGTCAGTGTGCAAAACTGATGGACAGATTTAAATTTTGGTTTGAAGTGGGAAATCAAAAAGTAGATTCAGAACGCATTCCATTTACGGTGTTTGTACGGTAAATGTTCATGGGAAATTTGAACATTGCTTGGTTGGAAAGTGACTTGGTTATTAGCTGTGCTTCATACATCCATTCCACAATTGACTATAGACACCTAACTATTTGTTTTGTTCACAAACTTTCATAGAATGCTGATCATGTAAAAGGAGACATATTTACACAAGTGAAAACTTTCGCAGAAAACACAGATTTCACAACTTGTCCATGATTTCCTGAATTGACCAACAGAAGGTTGCGTTGTTTAAAAGTGACTCTTGTGTGAGCTGTGCTTCAAACATAGCTTTATATAATAACTTTAATATTGTATATGGATATGTCTGCACCTTTAGAATTACATTTCAGCCCAGTATCCCATATTCTCTAGGACTAAAAAACGAAAGCTAGTATGTTTTCAGATGACATTTTGCATGCTACAGCAAAGAGCAACCATCCAGGTGCTGTTAATTACAAAACTGAGACAGAAAAGAGTAGCCAAAACATTCTGTTAAACATCTCCTTTGGAATGGCAGAAGGCTGAATAGATGATCTTTGTTAGGTCTGTCACTCACTGTTGCACCTGCTGTCCGCAGTCACTGCTGATAATGTGTGAAATGGCCTGTAGTCTTTGAGTGGAAAAGTCCACAAACTGCTGCTTAAGCGCCCTCTCTTTAGCACTGTTGGTCCAGGTCAGTCTTTCATACAGATATAGCAAACTGTAGAAACTCACAGAAAGTACAATAACCCTCCATCCCACAGAACGCCACACCTGTCCAAAAAAAAACAAATCACACCACACAAGTATACTTTACATGATTGTATTTACAATGAATGTTATAGAACTTAAACAAGTTGTCACCTGAAGCTCTTCCTGGTGAAAATAATTTTTAATCTGATATATCTTACCACTCCAGCAATGACCAGCATGCCAACTGATGCTCTGGAAGTGAGAGAGACCAATCCTGTTGCCATGGACATAGCCAACTCCTCATGGGGAGAGGAAGAGGTGACCTGTGGACAAAGCATGTTACATCACTTTAGGCCCATTTATCGTTGATATGTTTGCTATTAGAGATCATTAAAGCAACACATTAAGAAACACACACACACACACACACACACACACACACAACAAAGCAGTTGGGCAATTACTTGCAATTTTTGATCCAATTGTCTCAAAGCTTGTTTTGCTTTACCAGGCCCTAGGAAACGGTTCACCAAGAATGTAAGACCCAGTGAGAAATGAAAGTTGATGTCCTCCACAAAGTCTTCACAGAGGCTGGCAAAGTTCAGGTCATAGGTAATACTGAACTTCCTGTTGGGAAGATGTAGTTGACCTCGGGCAGCAGGGGGCAGCAGAGGACGTAGAGCGTCTAGGTATGATAATGATAGGACAGGACTGTCAATGCTAATAGCAGTCTAAAATATCATTTTTGGAGACTTTGTGTCTGAAGTGAAAATTGTGCATGAGTGTGTACCCATGATGTCTCTCTGAGATGACAGCACATAGCCATTTATACTACTGGAACAGCGCAAGTCCAAATTCTTCACCATTCTCTCCTCCACATAAGCCATGAGCTTCTGGAAAATTTTAGTTGTCTTTAATGATTAGATAATAAAAAAAAAATAATAATAATTTAAAAAACAAGACAAGATAACGTCGCTTTAAATGTGTGTGTGAGACTGTGGACCACAAAACTGGTCATAAGTGTCAGCTTTTCAAAACTGAGATTTATACATCATCTGAAAGCTGAATAATCTATCTGAATAATCTATCTACTAGCTGAATCTATTTTTTATCTATTCTGCCATTATCTATTCTTCCTCGGTAAGGAAGTTGAGCTGATACTAGTTTCTGATTCTTGTTTTCATGCTTATCTGTTTTTATTTTGCTTTTCTGTCTGCTGTTGGGTTTATCTGTTTTGATATTGTAAAGCGACCATGAGTTTACACTGCAGTATATACTGTAAAATAAACATTATTATTAGTAGTAGTGGTATTATTATGCATTTCATGCTTCAAAAGTTCTTTTTTTATCTGGCTTTAATATAAAAAAAAAAACGTACAGCTTTGTACAGGGCTAAGGCATTCAGCGCAGGGCTAAAATCAGAGCAGAATTCATCCACAAGAACTGACAGGCAACGAATCTCTTCTGCCATGGCACTGGACACCTAGAAGAGCATCAGTGAGAAATTAAGTTGGACTTTTCAACACAATGTAGAAAACATGAGGTTAGATATGTTAGATGGCGGGGGGAGCTCGTTTCTCATTGGTTCCCATTTTTTTGGGAACAGAAATGCTCTAAAACGGCAGCTTGGCCAGACTAACTTTGCTCGTGAAATGAATGTAGTGTGAAAGGAAGTATGGGCGGGCCCAGGCTACTAAAACACACCAGCCAGCATTCAAAAGTGACCGAAACATCAGCCAGAAAGCATAGGAACTGAGAAGTGGTCTGTGGTCACCACCTGTAGAACCATTTATTGGGGGTGTCTTGTTAATTGACTATAATTTCCACCTGTTGTCTATGCCTTTTGCACAACTGCATATGAAACTGATTGTCGACGGTAGCAGTCAGCTTTGACTTGCCAGTAGAATAGATTTTATGGTTGTATGATAAATAAATTCACGAGAGTGCAAAATTCTGTCAAAAATCCAGAACTGACTGAACTTCAACAATGACCGATCTAAACAGTTTTAAATTTCATGCCACCATTAACACTGCATTTTTGCTTTTTTTTTAGCCAAATAAGAAAATTTTTTGTGAGCACCATTGTTCATTTCTGATCAGTGCCATGAAACGTGCTCCGCCTATGCTGGTGGAACTTGCAGGTTACCTTGTCAGCCATTTCCTCAGTGATGGCCTTTATCTTGTCCTTGATGTCCTCGGTTAGGAAGTTGAGCTGATTTTGCACAAACTCCAACCGATCCATCAGAGCTTCACGCTCTTCTAGTGAGAACACTCTATGGATTTACAGAGACTCAGAAAGCAGAACATTCCATTTGTAACAACACAAAATACCATGCTAAAGAACAAAACATAGGGACTGAGAGAACATTGGTTTAGTAGTGGTATAATTTTTTGTTTTTGAGAGCTTGGAAAGAGACCCTCTTTTATAAAGCAGACAGGTTTTGGAACTCACTTCTTTTCTGCTGAAGAAATATTGATGGCATCCATGATAGCCTTGACCGACTCAATGATCTGCCAGGCTCTGACTGTGTGCTGCTCAAACTTGGTCTTCACAGCAGACTGTGATATAAATTCCTGTGGAATCCATGAAGCGTGTTCTTGAGCCTTCAGTGTGCCACAATTATCAAAGATCACATCACGATACAAACTGATTACAACTCTAAGATTTAATCTACGCCTATCAACATGGGTGACATGTTTTGCTGCTTTCCACTCTCAATATTAACTGCTACCATGGCTGAGAATCATAACAGACCCATTTATTAATGCCATCGTAGATTACTGTGAATTTTCATCCCTGGATCCCAAGAATGTGAGCTCACCTACTCCAATCCGCAAACTTGGCTGAGGGATTGCCACTACAAGAATGGGTGCCTGGAATCTATGAGGAACACCAAATATCTCACACATCTGGGAACCAGAAGCATATGGCCTGAATGGATGCAAACCAGCTTGCTTAAGGAGACCGTCACTACGTCACACAATTTCTGGGTAAAGCCATCATAAATTCTCATCTAGACTAAACAGCATACAGACAAGATTAAGACTCATTTTCCATGAAGCTCCTCTTAATCTTCATTGTTTTCAGCCTCATTGTCAGACAATGATTATCCTGGAACCAGTCGCCACAGTTTAAGCACATTCTCACCTCAAATGTTCTTTCGAAACTCTGGAACTCCATCAGTCGCTCTTGGAAACCTTCAGCCAAAGCACCGCCTTTAATTAAAAAAGCATATGCCCCATTTGGTCCCCGTAAACCACCAATCTATAAAATATGAAACTAAGCATGTGTGATGGACCATCATTTAGGCATACTTTTTTACATTTGAAGTTGCACCTCAAAATGCCATTTTCAATATCATAAGGACACTCCAAGATTTATTAGCATTTGCCTCGGAGTGTTTTATGGTTGTTATACTCATTTTTAACTTGGCTAGGCCTAGTTTTTCCTGGTCTCCTTCCAGAACAGTGTCAAAAACAGAAAGCTCTGCATTGTGTGACCAAAGCAGTGGAGCCTACCAGTCTCTGGCATTCCCTGGGCACGGTGGATCCTGGCACTCAACACCTCTTTGGCAGAGACAAAGAAGATGCGGTCAGGTGCCTTGTTAAGGTCTACTACTTTTAGCTCCTCCACTAAGAAACTGACACAGCGATCCACGTGCTGCTTCCGCACCTAACAAAGCAGTGAAGCAGTAACAAATCAACAGAATTAACATGTCAACATAGTAAAACTTTTTCAGTATATTTTTATATCTTTTTATATGTGAATATACATTAACTTCTCAACTGTTAAGCACTGTTGAACAATTATAAATAATATTTTTTTACCTATAAAATATATAAATTAGACAAAAAAACCCTTTCTTTTGCAGCAGCAGCATCATCATTTAATGATTCACTTGTGATTAAACAGTTGGTTCACCCAAAAATAAATATTCTGTCATTAATTACTCACTCTCATGTCATTCCAAACCCATAAGACCTCAGAACACAAATTAAGATATTTTTGATGATATCAGAGAGCCATCTGGCCCTCCATAGACAGTAGGCCTAAAACAACTGAAATGATCCCAGATACAAAAACGTAGCAAAAACATTGGTAATACATTTGACATCAGTGGCTCATCCTCATTTTATTGCGATGTTTGGGGAAGACTTTTTTGCGCAACTAAAACAAAAAGTAACACCATTTACTCTTCTCCCATGACTTGCGTCTTCTGCATTTTAACGCACCGTATACATGAGCTTTAACGTATTTTACATAATCAGCCGGGTGAAAGCAAGCACATGTGCGTAATCTACGGTTGTTTGCGCAGTAATGTTCTCTAAAATGGCGGAGGACGTAAGTCATAGGAAAAGGATGGTTGAGTATATAATGTTATCTTTGCTTTCTTTGCGCAAAAAAAATTATCCTATTGTCGCAAACCTGAAGTTGAGCCACTGATGTCACCTGGACTGTTGGTGGACCGGTGTTTTTACCATATTTCTGCATCTGGATGATTTCAGTTGTGTTGCTGTCTATGGAGGGTCGGATGGCTCTCTGATATCATCAAAAATATCTTAGTTTGTGTTCGTGAAGATGAACGAAGGTTTTATGGGTTTGAAACAACACAAGGGTGAATAATTAATAACAGAAACTAACCCTTTAATTAAATATAGGTTATGAGTCAAATGCAATAAAACTTACATCTTCCAGATACTCTGGCTCTAAGACAGATGAGTCCCAACGATTATTTAGGATGAAAATGTTGGGCTTTGATATGCGTTCATTCACTTTGTGGAAAAAGTGTTTCTCCTTTCAAAGTAGAGTGAAAACAAATAAAACAAGAATATTTAGGTCAAAGAAAGGCATTGCAACATTATAATTTACTGCATACAACTTAATAATCATTAAGTGTTATTAAATTATTAGTAATCTATTTTTCTACATCAACTTTAAATTAGAATCTAAATGTAAAATATTGTGGAAATGCACATTCACAATTAGGTAGCACTTTATTTCCATTGTCCACTTTAGACATATCACTAACAGTAAGTAACTACATGTCAGCTAGCAATCATTAGAGTATTAGTAGACTGTTAACTTAGTAGACTAATAACTTCTGTCACTTTTTTTTAATCATACAACATACTGACTATCAGACACTTTGCAAGTATATGTCAACTTATTCTACAAACCCTACAGCTACCCCTAACAATCTACTCTGAGAGTTAGTAGACATGCAACTGAGAATAAATGAGAATTAGTTTGACATGTAGTTACACAGTTAGGGTTAGGGTTACTTATAGTATAGTATAGTTAGTATAGTCTAATAAAGTGTAAACCATAATTACATATCCAATACTGACTGATAATAATAATTGAGTAAAAGAAAGTTTATGAGGTATACTGAGTACTGAGTAGCGATTAGTTACTCTGTTGTCTACTTACAGTGTTCATGATGGTAGACTCAGAGTTGGCCACAAGCACAAAGACATCAGCATCTAAACAAAACTTTTCAATCCAGCTGTCCAGCTCTGATGTGACATCGGTGCCTGGGCTGCAGATTGACAAGAGTGTGTGTTATTAATATTTCATCACAATACACATCATGGTATATTCTTTATTGCTTATTACATCAGGCAAGAAACGAAATTTTTTTTATGGTAAAACTTACTACCCATGATACTGAAGGGGAAGATGGAGCGACACCGTATGGAGAGGCCATACTGTATCCTCTTTATTGATTCTCTTCTCTTTATTAATTTTCATTTAATATTAACTTTGATTATGATCATACAATGAATCAGTATTTTACTCATTAAATTACAAAATCATATTTCATATGTTGAACTGTTTGATTTAATAAGTAATGTCATCCATAGAGGTCTCTGTGGATTGACTGTGTGTTTCAAACCAGGCCCCGAGATCAAACGGAGACTGGCTCTGTGCCTTGTTTTATTTTCCCTTAGGTCATTAGGTTCTGGAGAATCAAGAATCAACTGTGACGTTTATGTATAAAATAAATTGTCAATCTAGTTCTAGCCTTTATTTTTACTTCATTGTGCCTAAGACTGTGTATTAAGCCATACTGATAAGGCGTTCTAGTGAACTAGTTCCTTGAAGTAGACTTTGTGTGTGTGTGTCTTCTCTCTCTCTCTCTCTCTCTGAATTGCCCTGTTTGCTGATGGAGATTCATATTTGGCTGTCTGGAAGCCCTGGCGCCCAAATCATCATCTTCTTCACCTTGAGATGCACAGACGTCCATACACAAATGTCTAAATATTGTCTAGCTTTTGGGACTGATCAGGATGAGTAATGTATTTATGCAATTAGCAACCTCTGTTAGAGTATATATCCTTTTGTCTGTAAGATGTAAGAAGAGCAGCTGAACTCAACACGAGTGTTGAAGTTGACTTCTGCGGATGAAACGGCAAACTATTTTCTTCAGTAAATTTTTCTTCAATTGATTCCATCTCCGACTCCTGGTTTTCATTCAACAAACACCTGGTCCTAGGGTCATTTCCCCAACAATACCTAGAACAACACTGCCAAAATGCATTGGTGCTTGCACGCTTCACAGCAAACCTTGTGGAGTTCTTGGCAAAAGTCTGTGTATCTGCTAAGCAACTGTCCAGGTCTGTTGTTCATGAGCCAAACCTGTCCTGCAAAACCTTAATTCAGCTCTGACAACCTATAGAGGGGTCATACCTGTCCATCAGGACCAGATCATCTCTCAGCAGGGCACACTTAGCTTTGGGCCAAAACACTCGGACCAGACAGCCTGAGTCTTGGTTCTGGTCCATATGCAGAGCGTGGGCAAGCTGATTGACTGTCTGTATGATAAAAAACTTTAAGGCTCTTCAAGATAGAAAACAAAGTATTTAAATCATGCCACAAAACTCTAACACCTTTATGCACATGTTATTAAAATATCAAAGGGACTTAAAGGAGTAGTTCACCCAAAAATTAAAATTCTGTCATTATTTACTCAACCTTAAGTAGGATCTGTGTTTTTTCTTTGTTCTGAGGAAACTTTGTTCTGTTTTTCTTTGTACTTCCTGTACAAAGGAAGATATTTTGAAGAAAGGCTGTAACCAGGTTGTTTTGGAACACCATTGACTTGCATAGTTTTTTTTTCCCTATTATGGAAGTCAATGATGACCAAAAAAACCTGGTTACAAACCTTCTTCAAAATATCTTCCTTTGTATTTAGCAGAAAAAATAAATTCATACAGATTTGGGACTACACGAGGGGGAGTAAATGATGTTATAATTGTAATTTTTGTGTGAACATTTTTTTTTAATTGTGTAAAAAGCCTTGTGGGCAGCACATTAACACATGGTGCTGTTGTGCTACGGGAATCCCAAGTTCGAGTTCCAGCTTGTGGATCTTTCCCAATACTACTTAGATAAAAAAAAAGTCCTACATAACTTGCAACGGCAATAAAAAAAAAGTTACTTTTCATTTGATAAATATTGACATATTATCATACACTCCCCCTAAAGTTGTCTCATGTCATGTTATAATACTTAAGATAGATTAAAAATAGCTCAAATTAATGTAGTTTGCAAACATAATTAGCTCTGGAAACTTGCGCCATACTTCAATGCTTTTCCTCTCTTCAGAGTCCTCAGTGGTAAGGTAGGCATGTTCCCCGTCTGTGCCCTCCACACTCAGGAAACAGTTAGTGGTGTGGCCGATTCCACTGGGCAGAACCCGTTCCCTTAGCATAGCATTAATTACTGTGCTCTTTCCATTACTGGTCCTGAAAAACAAAATACAGTAACAAAACGTACATTTAGCTTGTCTGATTCAATATTATCTCAAACCAAATCAGAGATAAGAGAGAGAGAGATCCATTTCATTCTGCTAGTATGTTGTTACCATTTGGTTTAGATACCTGTAAACTTAGATTAGTCATTTTTGTACCT
>JAUMHI010000034.1:2491213-2502265 GCA_032359435.1 Enteromius unitaeniatus
ATCCATTTCATTCTGCTAGTATGTTGTTACCATTTGGTTTAGATACCTGTAAACTTAGATTAGTCATTTTTGTACCTGCCAAAGAAGGCCACCTTCATATGTCTGCGGGCTAGCACATCTTTGATGACGGTTAGTTTCCTGGAGCAGGCCTGGATCTGCAGACACTGTTTTTCCTCTGCTACATGCTCAAGATCCTCACTCTTCCACGTCTCTGGGTACCACACATTAAATACCATCATATAGTGAAGAGCAGGACCAGACTTTGCTGATTGTTATTTTGCAACCTTATGCTAATATGCTTTAAACATTTTTAACATCAATCGGCACCCTATAATGACAAAGCAAAAATGGATTTTATATCTTTGAAATGTTTGATATCTCTGCACACCTGGATTTGGGATTTTTATTTATTTATTTATTTTGCCATTCTTTGCAGATTCTCTCAAGGTCAGTCTCGTTGAAAGGGGGGCTGTTGGTAGAGAGCTATTTTCGCGATTCTTTATAGATTTTCATTTTGGTTCAAGTCTGGACTTTGTCTGGGCCACTCCTGCACTCTGGTCTTAACTGCGTGCTTGAGGTCATTGTTCTGCTGAAAGGTGAACCCTTAGCCAAATCTAAGGCCGTTAGCGCTCAGGATGAGGTTTTCATTAAAAGGATATTTCACCCAAAAATTAAGGTTTTGTCATTTTCACTCTCATGTCTGTAGAAGATAAAAGATATTTAGAAAAAATTTTTTGGTGGAACTGTCAAGAGCTCTGTTTTGTGCAGCTTCAGCTTTTCTTTTTACCCTGACCAGTCCTTCAGTACTGCTGCTGAAAACACGTGATGTTACCACCATGCTTCATCGATTGGGATGCTTTTGGGGGTTGTGGTGATAGGTGTTCCATCACGTTTCTCCCATTACTACTTATTTCTGTCTAAACTCAGTCCTGGAGGGCCGGTGTCCGGCACAGTTTAGCTCCAACTTGCCTCCACATACACATTAAATACATATATACCATATATAAATACCATACCATACTTCCGTATGGAAGTTTCTAACATCAGGGCAGCCCTGTACAGTTGAATTTGCCATAGATTGCAATGTGTCACAGCACATATTTAATCACAGACTTTTTCATACGGCCCTGCATCCAGACTATCTAACTGGTTTCTGATGCTAACTGCATGGTCTGACGAATCAAGATTCCTGGTGCATCAAGTTGACAGCTGAGCTCAGATTACCAGTGGAGTTTATAGCACCTGGGTCCATTGCTGTGCAGACGCAGGTCGGTTATGCTGTGGCTGATGTTTTTTTTGGGACATTTTCAGCCCCATTATCTCAATAGCACAGTTCTTGACAGCTGTCATGTATCTAAAAATTGTTGCTGACCAAGTGCACCAATTCATGCAGCTGTGTTCCTTGCCGGGCATGGCCGCTGCCAACAGTATATTGCCACACTGCCAGATCCAAGGAGTGGTTCAAGGAACATGATGGTGAATTTCTATTATTCCCTTCTCTATTATTCCAGTCTCTATAATCACCCAGTTGAACCCATTTGTGGTGCTACATCACCCCGCTATGTACGAGAACTGAAGGACCTGCTGTTGACATAATGGTACCTCATACCCGCAGGTGACTTATCACCACCATTCCGAATTAATACCTCACCATGTGCCTGTTGTTTTGTGATCGCAATGTAGTGGTTCATCATTGTATTTCTTAAAAAATATCCTGCAGAAAGGTTTGTCCTTACCTTCTACAAAATCTGAACAATCTCTAACAAACTCCAACAGCTGGTGAAACACAGCACTGATTGTTCTCTTGGCCACCACAAAGTGCTGAAGTGGTGAAACATTGTCCTGCTCCATGCTTAAATACTGAAAGCACAGTAAAAACATGCCTGAAAAAACACAGTGACATAACAGTCTGTTAACCTACAGGCAGCCTTTGGTACTCACCCACTTAGACAACAGAATTTCAGCTGTACAATTCAAGTGGTGCCATTTCTCAATTGAGGTCAAAGAGCATCTTCATCAAAAGGAAATTAAACAAATCTTTTCTGGGCCTGTAGCTATTATTGAAGTCTTTCTGTGTACAGGATATTGAGACTGTCTGATGAGATTTAGCAATACTCAGCAAGGCTTTACAGAGCAGGAACGGTGACCTCAAATCCTCTTATCCAGGACTTAATGAAGCAGACATCTCCCAGTCACCTGTCTCTAACCACAAACTGCTATTTTAAGCATCTGTTAGATAGTTTTAGCTATATGTTTTTGATGCATTTGGTATTCATAAGTGGCTGTTTTATGAATTTTTAATGTACGTTTAATTTTTTGCAGTAGTGGTTTTAACAGAATCATTAAAATTGCCCTTATTCTCTGCTTCATTCAATACACATTGATTTAGGTGGAAAATTGGGAATGATTACCCTTATCAGCTGCAAAAATTAGGTTTGTGTGTCTCATTTTAATTGTCCTGATCGTATTGAAAGAATCTGGCAAAGAAATGTGCCAGTGTTACCTCGTTTGAGTTTTGTAAACAATTACACTTAATAGGGCTTTGTAAAATCCAGCATTTTAAAAGCTTCATTAGTACTGTACACAGAAGTATCTAGTCTAAAGACCACACAGATGCTGTTCTCTCGGCCAGGAAAAAGCAAGAGCAGAAAACCGATAAAGAAGGAGGTGTGGTGGTTTGCTACATAAGAATGTGCAACCTTCCTCCTAACTGTCATCATTTTTAACAGTACATTTCTGCGTATCTGAAATGCACATTTCTGCCCCACCCAAATGTCTTTCACTGCTTGCAAATTAAGGATAGAGTCTACATGAGCACTAACTTCCTTCTGTTTCTGATATTTTACTTCTATTAGATTTTCTTGTTTATTCATCTTAAAGGGGCATCTCTGATTACAAGACCATAAAGAGGCATTAGGACCCTGCAGCTGAGGATTACGGGGAGAGTAAGTGCTGGCAGAGACAGATGAATGAGCTAAACACAAGACAAACAAAAGAAGGGACCCAGGAACTGACTGTAGTAGAGAGACAGGGAGATATGGTCAGATAAGAGACCAGGAGGCTGAAGAGAGACAAAGTGACAGGTCAAGATTCAGATATAGATATCAGGAGGAGTGCACAAACTTGGAGAGGAGGAGGAGTCTGGTCTGAGAGGAAGCTAAAAAGAGTGGAGCGCGAAAAGGAGCCCTTCAAAACAAAGTGATCCTTTCTGAGTGCCCACTGACATAGATGTGGAATAAACTGGAGTTTGGCAAAGAGGACCTCAACTAAAAAAAATCTTCATCACTGAAGGAATTACCGAAAATATAAACACAAGGAACTGTGCAAAGGAGGAGACCAGAGGACAATCAAACATTATTAAAAACAGAAAGAAGACGTGGAGATACCACCCACAGAGAGAGAGTATACCACACACAGGGTTTATCACAGGTAATCACACTGCAACTGAGCAACAGACACTAACCATCAACAAATACATGCACACGCATTCATTTATGGAATACACACCTACAATGTGAGTGTAACACATAGGCTGAGTCAAGTCAAGCTTACAGAGTTTAGACTGTAGTCTGGAGGCATAGGAAATTTTGGCTGTCACAGGGGACGGATTGACTGAATGGGTAGAAGCATGGTGAGGCCCTGCGCACAACTCTCTTGGCATTTTGAACATTCTGTCCATCCAAATACGAACTGATCTCAGAACAGATTTCTTCTCCATGTCAGAAATCACCCGGGAATTAAAATAGAACATTAGTAGATCTCAGACCGAATCATCTTTTTCCAAACCAAGAGCCAACATTAGAGGATTCCTCCTAAAGAGTATTTACGCCTTGAAGAAGCAGCACTCTGATTTCTCACCTCCACTCTTGGATATCCTTCTGAACTAAGGATCGATTCCACCGTGTTACCCACAGGACTTCTGGTCACCTCTCTGAGCTGGAATGGAAGTGCACTGAGCTGCTAAGAAGGAGTTGAGTAAGTTAGACGTTCACCTACACTGCAGCATGAAGCTCAGGAATGGGGCAAGAGGGGCACTGCTGGCCTTGCTGCTGAGTTTACTGCTGTGTACCTGCACCACACAAGAGAGTGAGGAGAGTCTGGAGCTCCTAGAGGAAAACAATACAGTCAGCACTGAGAGCCCTGTAAGTCAAATCTGATACACACACTTGCTGTTCACCTGTCAAGGCTTTAGCCAGTACACACATGCAAAGTATATCAGTTCTCTGAATTTTTAGGGTATTAAAAACCAATAGACATGAGGGGAGGGGGGGTAATGGAATTCATAAACATTGTATAGAATATGACCTCACTGAAAAAAACAGTTCTTTTCAACAGGAGGAGTTTAAATATTTAAAGGTTTGTTTACACAGGTGATGCTCAGAAATGCTTCATTTTTACAGGATACTGTATCTTCTGACATAATCAACGTGAGTCCCCACAGGACATGGATAGTCTTTAGGGACAACCCCAACAAGGGTGGAAATAACAAACCAAAAGGAAATAAAAAACTCTCCAAGGTAATCTCTGATCCAATGTATAGGCATTACACACCATGCTAAAGATGCATAATATCAAGACATAGAATAAGTGCATATTGATAAAGGCTACTGAAAAAAAGCAAAAAGACGTTTTTTACAGATTTAGCACAGCACACTCACAGATACAAATAGTGAGGCCTAGAAAGTGAAAGTGCCTGATCTTTCACCTCTTCAAATTAAGTAATGTAAACTGAAATTTTCTACATGTCCAGCATGGCCTTCCAGGTCCACCAGGCCCTCCTGGTCCCCAGGGGCCTCCTGGTCCTCCGGGCCCCCTACTGCCTCATCATGCAGAGTTGATACAGGACTTCCAAGTAAAACTAAAAGGTATACACCATTACCCATCATGCCAGACCAAGAAATCCCATGATACATCCCTCTACCAGACCTAACAACGTGTTCAAATACCATTTGATCAGAAGTTTGCCCTATACATTTTTTATGTATTTCTTATTTAACAAACCTGAGAAAACTCCATGCGCTAAACTGAATGTGTCATATAAAAGAGAAATATAAAATGTGTCTGTTGATCTACATTGTGCATAATCTAATGATTCAGTTCAAATCAATCGCTTTGTCAGACTGATGGATGCACACTAAATGCAAAAACCAGAAGCAGGTGCACAAATCAGCTGTAAATGCTTTTTATAAATTTGGTTAAACATATGAATATGTTAGTTATTAGTTAGCTATTATAACAGCTTTTTGTTTTTGATTGGGCCAAGTGACTTTCAGAACTGCTTGACGTTTGGGATATGTGCTGTCATGCTCATTTGTTTTTGAGGCTGCTAGTCTGATTGTTGGCTAGGCTGATCTCTTAATAGGTGTAATTTTCCAGGACGTGGATTTGACTTGGCCTGGCCAAAGAATTCCACAGATACCAGATTTTGTGTGTGTGTGTGTGTGCATGTTTGTGTGTGGAATGAGTGTTGAAACTTTGCCAGGAAAGCAGACACAGGTCTGTTTGTGCTCTGGTACTGTGAGCTGCAGGCTGTTCTGACAGCAATATAAAACATAAAGGCTCTTATTCACACAGAAAAGTGCAGTGGCGCCGTATGCTCATACATTCTAGCATTCTCATTGCCTCACACTCTGTCTGCTCATACATAGACTCAACCACTCCAAATATTTACATCTTCTCTTCACTGTGAGATTGTTAAATGGCTTTATATGCAGCCAAGTGTCCATCAAATACAATCCAAAACATTTTCCACTAGCTGTATTACAATGTTTTGGGGTCTGAGAAGGTGCCTGGTCTATCGGGTTACACCTTGCCTCAAATCTTTTAGAATAACGTAGTAAAAAGGGAATTAGTTCTTTTGTGCATTTGACAAACAACCTTACCAATCCTGTAATAACCTTTCCACTCAGAGATGGTAGGAAGCCACTGCCTGCTCTGTGATCAAACCCCTCGCGTGGCCACAGCTTTCCGTTGCCGACTGCACCACAACCAGGTGGTCCACCGGCGCAGTCTGCAGGAGCTTCAGCCCTTCAACACTGTAAGTGGAAAACAATCCTTTCCAAACTAGAAACAATTTACTCATTCCCATAACCATGACTTAGCAGCCCCAGAGCTGTGAAACTAAATGTGAACTATAAAAGAAGCTTTTATTTCTCTGAAGTAGCACTAACTTCTAGATGTATTGATTTAGCAGCAATGTTAGCTTTGGCTGATGGTGAAACAGACTGGCAAGCAATGGGGAAGGGTTGGCAATGGAAGAGACTGGCAATGGCATTTAATTATCCCACTTCTGTGTTTTCCACAGCCCTCAAACACAGAGCAGTTCCATCAGAGGGGACAAGGCTTTAACGCCAGCAGTGGCCGGTACACAGCTCCAGTGTCTGGGTTCTACCAGCTAACAGCTAGTCTGCTACTGGGTATGTAGTTTAGATTTTGGTACGGAAGTTTTGGGGTGGCCAGGATTGCTATATTGCCTAAAATATCTAGGTCTTGGCTTTGGGTTTGTGTGAGACCGATCTGTGTATGACGTATGTTTTCAAGGTAGTATTGGTCATACTAAGGTTGTCACCTTGGTGGTTTCTTCAAATCTTAACCTTCTCGATTTGTATTCTATGTACCCCTAAAACAGAGATGGGCAACTTCATTCTGGTATAAGAGTTTAGCTCCATCTCTATTTTAGCTAACTTTTAGTTAACTTTAACTTTGCCCTCCAGATCTGGGGTTGCCTGTACCCTAAATTATTAGTACTGAAAAACTGCACTATTGACTTCAGCCTCTCTGCTGCTATCTGTGAAGCATAAATTAAATGCTACTTGCAGAATAAACCTTAAACTTACATTCTGGTTCAGCACTGCCTTTTCTATGCATGTCTGATTGTTATGGGTAATCGCTATATAAGATAAAAATCTGTTCGATTTTAAGAAGAAATTCCAAAAAAAAACTATGAGCAAGTATCATATGTACCACTGTGGTTCTGTTACATGTTAACTAGCTGACTAGTTCTAGTCTACACACTGCTATGTACTGTGACAACAAGCTACAAACACTCTGTAGCACCCACACACTCAAGAGCAGGACATTCTTTTGCATTTACTGACATGATATTAAGAGGCAAACATGAATGACATAAGCAACTGGAATTTCCCTTGAACTTCACAGCTCACAGATTAAATCAATATAGTCCATTTACTGTAGTGAATTCGTTTCAATACAGATTTGGCATGTACTTTCTCAATAACGCAATTTCCATAAATTTATCTATTCACTAAACAAGCGTAGCCCAGCTGATACTTTTCTCAAGGCCAAGTCTCCTTTAATTCTCTTCGTACAACACAGATTTATACAAAATTGAAATCTAAGTGAAATCTTCAGTTTGGTTTAATAACTGTGTCAATGTTGCAAAATGTGGCTCTGAAGCTTAGTTGTGACAGTAGTGCCAGTTCAGGTTTTGTGTCTTTCAAACTTCATGAAACAAAAAAAAATTGCCATACAGTAATGTACGGTGGCCGAGAGAGCTCAATGCTCTGCAACTTAAGAAAACATATGTAAACAGAAAAAAATGCATGCAAACAGAAGAAAACGCATGCAAACAGAAAAAAAACACATGCAAACAGAAAAAAACACATGCAAATTGAAGAAAACACATGCAAACAGAAAAAAACGCATGCAAACAGAAGAAAACACACGCAAACAGAAATAAACACATGCAAAAAAAACCCTCACCTTTTAGTTCAGAGACAACATTTCTGCTCTGACCAAAAGCCACAGAACAAATAATCAGGTCCGAGATGGGTTCGTCACTTTTTTTGGTTCCCCTGAAACATTTCCGTTGTGGTCCGTGCTGTTTACAGCGCGTTTCAGTGTTTGGTTGTGTTGTGAGAATTTGCAGTTTGCATGTTTTCTTCTGTTTGCATGTGTTTTTTTTTGTTTGTATGCGTTTTCTTCTGTTTGCATGTGTTTTCTTAAGTTTGCAGCAAGTTGAGCTCACTCGGCCACCATAGTAATGTAGCAAAATTAGAATTTTTAGGCATTCAAATTTCATGAAATATTTATACTTGACAACAACGCATGATTAAAAATAATAAGCCAAACAATATGCACCAGGTAATTGAGTTTTCCCATTTAGACCAATAAACAAAAAACAAGCTTTATTGCATCATTTTGCTGGCTGAAGTAATACTCTATCCCTGTTTGCATCATGTTACTTGTGTGTGGCCTATCCAACAGCCTGTCCCTTAGATAAAGCTCAGTGGAACAGGGTGGGGCCCTAGTACCACTGAAAATGTCTCCTGTCACAATCCCTTTAACTCTGCATCATGTATCTGTGTTTTTTTTTCTGTCTCAGAAACCAACGAGTCTCAGAAAAAGCCTCATGCCAGGCAGAGGGACAGCGTTAAAACATCAATATGTATAGAGTCTCTTTGTCAGAGTAATGTGTAAGTAGTAATGCTCCATAATCACCAATAGCACTGACCGTTCGAACTGTTATTCTAACAAGTCAAGCAAATGAGTCCTAAACCATGATTAATGTGTTTATAATGATGCAGGTCTTTGGAGACAGTGACTGGAGTGAGCACTACAGGGGGAGTATTCAGTATTCTCCTGACCGGGACTCTTTACCTACAGGTATTACTGACTGACATAGTAAGCTCGTTTAACTGAAATTGTTTATGCTAATAATGCTGACTCGGAAAATGTCCATATTTGGGCCAACTTTTTATTTTTGCTCAGCCACAGGGACATCTTCTGCTCCAGAGCCCTTGACAATCTTATCTGCTGTAATAAACTGTACATATGCATTATTGCCCTCTTTTAATAATGTGATGCTTGCTTTTCGCAGGCTGAAGAATATGTCTCTATTCTTATTGACAATGGGACAGGCTCGGCCCTGACAGTTCTCCAAGACAGTCTGTTTTCTGGCATTCTTATTGGAGTATGAGGACACAAACAAAACACAAACCAATGACTACAAAGAAGCCCATTTTTACAGTGTTGACACAATACATATCTTTATTAGGTAAGGTATTCAGGACATATTAGAATAATAATTGCATAAAAGGGAGGACTCTTTCAAGCATCTAAAAGAGAGTCTGCGTAATACCACTGTTGCAAAGGGCAGTAGGATTGCACTGCTATTTCTTTCCAAATTAATAGCGACATTTAAACTCTGTTCATAGAGGTGTATGTATTTTTTATGTGGTATGTATATGCATTCCATTCTTAACAGGGCTGAAGTTTTATTTATTTGCATTTGCTTTTCGAAAAAGAATATTGATATTTATGTATATTTGCAATAAAATGCTTCCATAACTGCTGCAACGTGCTCTGGGAATTTATTTCAGGGAATACAGTGATTTATATGAATAGCACAGTTCTTGTTACTGCCTGAAGAAAGTGTTTCAACATGCATTTGCAGCTTCCTGTTGTATAAAAAGACTTTATTGTTTTGCGATTGATAACCATTTCAGAAAATAGAATGGCAGTACTAAAGTAACTACTATCAGATTTGCAGGGTATGTGGGGTGAAAAACCTAGAAGAAAATCCTAAAAACAACAGCAGCAGCTTACTTAGGTCTTGATTCCACAGAATTCTAGCAAAAGGGACTAATTTAAGCCTTTTAAATGTTAGTATTATTTGGTAATGCTGGTGAATTTCATTGTGCATGAACGAAGACACAAACACTACATTCAGTGATGATGAATGTAGACAATATGTTCTAGTAGTAGATGGGGATGAGGTCATCATGCTGGAAGTGTGGCGCCTGGTGTTTGGCGCTGTGCCCTCCAACCCACCCCCCACCCACCCTGTCTGTCTCTCCGACTCTCTTTTTCTCTGATTGCTCTGCTATACCTTCCAGGGAAACATCTAACATAGCATTTGTGGTCAGACTGCAATACCTTACAAGGATGGTTTGCTGTCAAATAATGTGCAGAAAGATAAATGAGTGTATGGTAATGGCATGCTTATTTATCCCTTGATGGGCTTACTGAAAGCAGTGTCTCATTACACACACACACAAAGAAACACATGGGCTGGCACACACAAACACACTTAACTTTATCCCAATATATAGTTGGCCAACTTGGTTCCTGTTAATTGCACAAGATAGCAGGCTTTCAGCCAAAAAAATAACTTCTATTTATTTTATTCGAAATAAATAAGGAGCTGTTTTATCTAAGACATTCTGACTCTTTCCACTCTCTCTCTCTTCCACTCTTTCAGCACATTCACTCACCCCCGTAAGAGAAGCACGTCTAAAACATCTCTCCCCTCACTCACCACCAACAAAACATTGCCAAAAGCACTAAACACACAATATAATATAAAGGTGATGAATGACAAGCTCAGAATTCTTTTTCTCATCTTGTGTCACATGGCCATTTCTTTAATTAGAGGTCAACAATAACGGCATAATACATTGCAATTTTCATCTTAAGCTCTTTCCTTAAAAATTTAGAAAGTAAAAGACAAATAAATATTTATATTTATCAAATTTATTGGCAACAGTTTGATCCATTATAAATTAAACATTAAACAAGTCTTTTATCTTTACAGAAAAAAAACTATTACAAACAGCCTCATAAAAAGCATTCTGGGAACCAGTAATCCTCATCAACCTTTTTCTGTTTTTTTCTAATGTTGGTTCCCAGAAATGCTGTTATTTTTAACTTGTCCTGTAAAGATAAAGACTTTTTAATGTTTAATGGTCTTTTATCTTTGAACAAACTGTTGCCAGTAAATAACATCATTTGAAATCTACAGTAAGTTACTGTCAATCAGCTGTGAGTAATACTGTAATTTCTACAGACATTTTTAACAGTGATGCATAGAGTGTCTTTACATATGCCTATTTTGAAAAACCATGCTTTGTCACCATCTTGTTTTTACTCTGCATTTGCATATGGGCATGACATGGCACATGCGCGTGCTTTCACCTGGACGAAAACAAGTCTGATTACATCAAATACATTAAAGCTTGCGTATACGGTGCGTTTATAGCATGGCAAAAGACTTAAGTGACAGGAGTTATGTTTTTTTTTTTATTTGCGCAA
>JAUMHI010000034.1:2502365-2532538 GCA_032359435.1 Enteromius unitaeniatus
CTTGCGTATACGGTGCGTTTATAGCATGGCAAAAGACTTAAGTGACAGGAGTTATGTTTTTTTTTTTATTTGCGCAAAAAAAGTATACTTGTAGCATCGCAAAAGTGAGGTTGATCCACTGATGTCACATGGACTTTTTACCAGCGTTTTTGCTATGTTCACTTCACTATTGCTGTCTAAGGAGGGTCATTGCTCTCTGATATCATCAAAAATATCTTAATTTGTGTTTCGAACAAGAACGAAGGTCTTATGGGTAATGAGTAATTAATGACAGAATTCTTTTAAATGGAGGTGCGCCATTTTCCCTACTCACAATAGGTGGATACAAAATATATATTTTTTTACATTAAATTGGAGAAAATAAGGTTTATGCTTTAAGGTTCCCTTTAAAATCTTCAGTAGCACCCTTTTTGAATTTCACTTTGCTTTGCCTTGCTTTGTCCCTCTGATACAGATTCGGATAATACTTCAGAAAGTCCTCTCTTAGTAAAGCTAAGAATAATTATGAGAAAATATTATGCTAACCATGTGGTTTTTTTCTGTTATGTTTTGTTTGCTCTGGTTAAGGTTTGGGGTTTGACATGGTAAGGACTTTTTGTTGTATATTAATCAGTTTGGTGTAGGGTTGTTTCATGTTGTCTTGACAAAATGCCACTAATAAAAACATTGGAAATAAAAGTTCAGACTCAATTAAGGGTCTTTATCTCATACACATCAGACTGTAGACATTCAAGCAGATTATCACAATAGAAAATTAGAAAATTAGCACAATTATCTTTCATTTATTAGCCATGGGTTTCTTCTATGGCATGAATTTAATGCTACAACAGTGTCCTCTGTTGGTTAAAAAATGCATACTAAGTTTCAAGATTTTTTTATGCCCGGAAATTCCAGCCAGGTCACATCAACAATGAATAAACAATACACATCCTTGAAAGTGAATTGAAAGAAACCAGGAGGAAATGGCTTAAAGCCTAAAAATCACATGCTTGTGGAAAAACAAAACAGTCATGTTGAAGTACTTTCTTTCACTCCATAGATCTTGTTGATCCTTATTCAGAAACTTTAATTTCGAGTCCAAAAAGATCAATTTGCGGTTGCTGATTAAAGAGCCAAGGAAGTCAATTTTCTAAGTCGGCTTAGTCTTGGAGAAGGAGGACACTGTCTCATACTGTACTTGGAAGGTAGTTTCGGTGTTTTAGGCATTGGAAGTGGATCCAGTGGTTCAGCCACCTTCACAGTATTCTTACCGTAGAGCTTCTTCTCATAGTGCAGAAGTTGGGCCCAGAATCCTGTATTGAGGCTTATATAGGGTCTGCTGTCTTTAACCCACTTATGTGCCTGTCGCAGAGTCACTCCTTTATACTTCATGAGGTAGGCCATTATCAGAGCAGGTGAGCGACTCATGCCCGCAGCACAATGCACTAGGGTCCCTCCAGATCTGTTGCCATGGATTCGAGCTGCCACGTGGTCAAAATGATCACCTAGACGGGCATTTGGGAGGTCGGACACTGCAACACGTATGCACTCCACACCTGGGTAAATAGGACAGGTATGGGACAGGGTCACGTTCACGATCAGTGTAATGCCTTTCCGGGTCATAAGTGCCTGATTCAAAGGAGCATCAGCCCCACTCAGGAAGAGTGTTGGTGTTATCTGTGATATTGACATATGGCTGCATGGAAAGAAATAATATCAGTCTTTTTTTAAACAACAATGCAGTAAACAAATTTAGAATAACTTTGGGAACAAAGCTACTTCCATGATACTTTATTATTATTAAGGTCTACTGTATATAGCTAGTTCTTATAAACAATTAATGAAAGTGTAGATGCAATTGTTCATTAGACCACACAAAATCACAAATGTGTACAGGTCAATGAAAATATAAGGAAACGAAAAGTACAAATCTGCTGTCATGACTTATTGATCCTGTTAATCAAGTTAAAACACATGTGCCAAGTTCTTAGAAATGTATTAATGTTAAACAGATATTGTTTTGGAAATTTAAAAAAACATTTTTAAAGAAGTTTTCAAAAAAAAAATCTTCAAGTATGAAAAAACAGGCAACATTAACAATACCACATCTTTGTATACAATGTACAAAGATGCACAAGATTCATACTAAAGGCATTGTATGTATGAATGTATTGATATATAAACTGAGAATCACATCATTGACCTGTACACATTATTTTAGAAATGTAGAGGTGGGGTGGGGACATAAATCCAACAAAAAACATAGATTTCTAAGCTAATAGATTCATGGGTACTAAGTTAAATAAACACATGAGCCAGGAGTTTAATTTTCATGAACTTTCCACCACAATGTGGAACAATGCATCTCAAATGCATAAAGTTTATGAATCCACTGTCACACAATTGCCCAAACTGCTTGTCCTCTATAAGTTCCTGGAAGGCTGAAGCCAGGCATCTGAGGACACCACAATTAACTTTAAACTTACACCATTCTAATACAGTCTATTTAAATATACATCTGACCTGTCTTTACATTTTACTGCATTGGTTTTAAAGCTTTCAGTAACTGACCTGGTCCCTTGGTGTGGTCTCTTTCACATTTGAGCTCTACACTAGAATGCTATGGATCCCCTGTTGGCAAGTTCAAACCCTAAAAAGGCTTTGAAGACAGCTAACCAATGAAGAGACAGATTAATTTTAAACTTCTCTGCCTGTTTGGCAATCGCTTCATATGACAGACACAAGCCTGTCTTTATTAAACCCAACAACTGATGCAAAGTTGAACTTTGATCAACTTTTGATGACAAAGTTTGAAAAGATCATTATGTAAGATGTGTTGTGCACTTTGTATACTTTATATATATATATATAAACAAACACACAAACATGTAAGAAATGCTATGTAATGTTCAAAACCATATGGTCTCTTCATTCCTCCAAAAAAAAAAATCGTGGTCTCTTATTATTCCAACAAATGGGCATTTTTTTCTGGGCCTTTAAACTTTTTATATATGGCAGTCATGGAGAACATTTAAATAAGGTCTCTTTTAAACGCAGAAAAATAGGTGTCGTCCTTGTACTTTTGTACTTTGTACTATGTCGGTGTATATCCGTCGCGTACAGCAACGTCACTGAATAGTTGTCATCGCACTACAACAACTTCCTGTTTTCGATCAACACATTGAATAATGGCTGAATTAAACCGACAGCTCCAGGAATATTTGGCTCAGTCTAAAAGCGGCTCAAAGACGATATCACAGTCCAGTTCCAGCACTGCAATAGACATCGATGAATCCGCCGCGGTGCCGGGGAGTTGGTTCGGCAGCTGGTCGAGTCCGTTCTCTGGATCAAGTAGCCGTGGAGCGTCATCAGGCCAGGGATCGAGCAGCGGCTTCTCGTGGCCGTGGTCATCAGAGCCTGACCCGTGTTTGCCGGGCATGAGTCGATCCCAGCGGATGATTGCGTTCGGAACTTGTATTTTCTTCTCTGCCCTGTGCTTTGGACTCTCGGCGCTTTACGCTCCTTTACTCTTACTGAAGGCTCGTAAGTTCGCTCTGCTGTGGTCGCTTGGATCCGTGTTCGCCCTCCTCGGGGCAGCGATCCTCCGCGGACCCAGTAAACTCATTGCAGCTCCTACACCGGGCGCCGCGGTGTACCTGTGCTCTCTGGTGGGGACTCTGTACGCGGCGCTGAGCCTCCACAGCACGCTGCTCACCGCTCTTGGAGCCTGTCTTCAGATCGCTGCTATTGTGGGTTACATCGTGGCTTTGTTGCCGGGTGGGAGTACCGGGATGAGGTTTATCGGGAGCATGGCAGCGTCCGCTATTAAAAGAACTGTGACTGGTAAGACCATGCCTATATGAACAGGCATGGACTGGGACTTTCTTTTAAATCACGGAAGATACTGTCTTCGCACTTTCTGGAGTGACTGGTCTGATCTCAGCCTATACTGAGATTCTGTTCATGAGGATATCTGAACGTTTTGTGACAGGGACCATATGTATGACCAAGACATCAAACTAACACTAACCTCGTAATGTCTCTGAACTGCTCTTGAAAGTTAACCTTTTGTAAATAAACTTAAACATGACTTTTTGTTTCGCTTGCTTAAGCCACGTGATCTGAATAAAGAAGCCATTTAAGGACATATCCCTTATGCATCACATTCGGTGGTGGTCATAAATGTATGTCTCTATCCTGTTCGCCGAGTCTCCCATGACAAAAGGAAGGCTATAGGTTCTGGAGGTTTTACTAATGTGCTGATGAGTTCAATTGGGCATGTTAAATAAGAGAGACATTAGTTGTGATCTGCCTGTGAGAAGTTGGGAGCTATGGAGAATCTCAGGCTTGTGTTACTGCATCTCTAGAGGAATGCAGAAAAGAAAAGTAGATCTCTAGAATCAGGACCGATACTGCTGCCTTCAAGACTATTTGTTCGTGTCAGACAGACCACTAAGGAGTGGGTAAAAAATAAGACAAGAGCAGAGAAATTTTACATGAATTTTGCACAGTCTATTATGGTTTCATACAAAAAAAGACAAAACAATATGACAAATTTTGTGACAAACTGTACACACAGAAACAAGTCTGCAACTCTGTCACTCAAAGTAGCCTGGTAAGGTTACAGAAAGATTATATCCATTATTTTACATAAAAATGAAATTAAATAAACAGACACTGGGGGAATGAAACATTCAAGAGTCCGCTTTTCTCTAGTAATAGACATAGTCCACAAGACAATACCTTGTGGAACATTGGCCCTTACCTAGACTGACTTGCATTTGCTGGATGACAGAATCTGAGGAAATCAGTGGTACACAAAACATCTTTTTGTGTTTTATACATCAGAAGATTTAAAGCCAAAAAGAAGAAGGGGCTTAGGTGCTGGTACAAATTCAGCTGCCACTGTCCAAGTGAATCACAAAGCAGGTCAGCTGCCCAGTGCAGGGAAGTGATGTCTGTTAAGATTTTACAGAGTCGTACCATGCATCACAAATAAAATTTCCTGGACCACAGTCAGTCCATTACAAAACATATTCCTCATTGCACTATGATGAGCCCCCTCTTACATCAGTTATTCTTCTCAGTGCTGATGTAAGGTAAGAACAAGGTCCATGTACTAGGTGAACACCAAGCAGGTAGGCAAGGGGCATCTAGCCCTGGATAACTGGTACCACCACCTTCTATTCAAAACATCATAGAGAAAAAGCTGAACCTTAGCCTCCAGTCCAGGGATTTCATGCTAATTTTGCTGAAGTTCTTCCAGACATCTGTCCAAGCCTGCATAATTGTTCAAACCCTCAAGGAAGCTGATACTGTAGCCATGTGTGGTTCTTCATTTGCCCTGTCTTCACTGTTGTCGGTTGTACCCCATTGTGCCCAGAAAAGCAGGTGTGACTATTTCTACCGTCCGCGACCTCCCCTCATAACACCACGTGGAGCCCCTCGCCTTGCGTTTGGACCCACATTAGGACCAGGACCACCTGGGTTGGCTGGCCCACCACGGCCCCAACCACCTCTTCCTCCCCGTGGTGGATGCCCATACCCTCCTTCGTCTCTTGGTGATGGTCGACCTATGTGTAGTTAGATAATATTAGTATGCAAAATGCCTTATGTACTTTACATTAAAAGAAATCATTGTCATTTATCCATCCCTCACCTGCTCCTCTGTCATCAGGCCCTGCACCAGGGGAGTCCATGTCACCGGTGCCTGGTCCGTCATGCCATGGGCGTTTGCGTGGTGGCAGCGAGGCCATATCCATGCCCTGTAGAGAGGAGGAACGCTCTCTGCTGGATGGAGAAGGACTGTCATGCATGTTGTGGTCTGGCCGCTGACCATCTCGATAACTCTCATGACCTGAAAACACATACACACCAGCATATTTTTTTTGGATCCTTGACGTTAAGCTTGATGAGGCACATGTGGACACACTACATCAAGGATGTCAAACTCAGTTCCTGGAGGGCTGCAGCCCGGCATGGTTTCCCACCCTGCACCAACACATAAACCATGTAGTTTTCAAATAATCTAAATCTAAACTCTGCAGGGCTGTGGCCCTTCAGGAAATTAGTTTGACACCTGTGCACTATATCAAGTGTCGACAATGTACATTCAAATAAATCAGATCCTTAATATGTAGTGTGCAAAACATTTTCTCATGAAAACTTCCCCCAAAAAATTGACAAACTACTTTAGTGGCTGCCACAATAGTAGTCTTAGGCTTCATTTGTTTTAAGTTTTAATTTGTGTTGACAAATGAAGCTCAAGTGACAGACATGGGCAAAATGGCTTTCTGTTTTTCACTAATAATTAAAGAACACCCACACACTATATGGCGTTATAATTTACATCTTGTTTTACTAAAAACGCTTAATTTTCACACTTAAATTTCATGTAGTCCTCCTACTGGTGTCAAACGATTAATTGCATTCAAAATAAAAGTTTTTTTCTTCCAAAAATATACACTGCTCAAAAAAATAAAGGGAACACTTAAACAACACAGTGGATTTGGAGTGTGACTCCAAATCCAGACCTCCATGGGTTAATCAATTTGATTTCCATTAATAATTTTTGTTGTCACCACATTCAACGACGTAAAAAACAGTATTTAATAAGAATACTTAATTCATTCAGATCTAGGATGTTATTTTAGTGTTCCCTTTATTGTTTTGAGCAGTGTATGTGGGTGTACTGTTTATATTTATAATGTATATATAAATACAAGCACATGTATATATAAATTGAAGAAAAATATGTAATATCTAAATACATGTAATTATTTTCAAAATATATACTATAGGTACGTGCTTATATATATATATATATATATACACATACGTAATGAATATACATGATAAACAAATATAGTGCGTAGACAAAAATCCTATGGTTTCCTGTCACCTTCTTATTGCCACTGCTCTCGACATTGTTTTTGTTTCTGAGGCAAGCGAAATGTTAAAATGCTGATCCCTAACAAGCTTGTTTTCCATTTAGGCTTTGATCTTTTTTGTTGTTGTTGCAGATCTGACAAATCGTCTGTGACTATAAAATGTGGGCTAAAATCATGTAGTATGCAGTATGCTTTATGGCCTTAGTGAATGAATAGGTATTAGATCAAGCATGTCTAACTGTACTGCAACAACAAGAACAGGTATTGGCATCCCCTTCATGCACTTCTACCTGAATCTCGCCCTCCCTCCCAGCCCTCCTGGTTTCTTCCTCCTTCATAGTGACAGGGATAATCATCAGGAGTTGGGAGAAGCCCCTTTCTTCCTACACCACCTAAGAAAGATGTCATGTTCAAACCTGACACCTCAGTTTTAATTGACGCAAGCTGAGCTGATGGACAGGAGAATAGAAAAGGTTTTACCTCCTCTTGGTGGCCCACCACGTGGTCTTCCTCTTCCTCTCCAACCTTGGCCCATGTCTTCTTGAGAATCAAAGCTTTCGTCTCCACCATACTCATCTTGGTAGCCGCCCATTCCACCACGACTACTTGGGCCACCCCTCCTGTATCTACACATTCAGAGCCAGACAATAATAGGTCATGTACTTATCAGCTGACAGTGCTGGTCAAAACTGATAAACAATTATGCCTATAAAGGTTTGCATGTTTATAAAAGTTTAATGCTACTCTTGTATAAAGTAAAATTTCTTTTGGCGAAAATTCCGAATTGGTGAGTCAACCAGGTGGCAACACTCAAGTTTGCTTGCAAGAACCAGTTTAAGAAGATAGAATGTGCTGGGAAGGTGAAAGGGCTCAAGAAGGTCATAGCTTGAACATTCACAAAAGAATACATATTGAGAATCCCAACTCAGGAGGGAGATTGTCAATATTGTGCAAATAACCAAGATAATGGTCAAAGACACAGGACATCATTATCATTACATGGGCAAAATAATTAAAGATTGTTTTGGTTCGATCTCCACCCCCCCAACTCATCCTGACCAGCTTGTGACCAGCCAACATTCCTCATGACCTTTAACCTCTGGTTTTTACCAAAACTGAACTCACATTCACAAGACTGGCACACAACTTCTCTTTCCATGCCTATTTAGGCCTGAAAATATACTAATATGAACTTGAATCATTAATATGCATAACTGCGTATTATATGTATCCCAAACATTTAATCATCATGTGTTAATCACTCATTTTATATGTGTTTAAATAACTACCGAATGGTGTGTACTTGAATATCCGTGTTTAGTATGGTTTTACTTCAATTTTCTAGCTTGAAATGTTTTTTCCCTCATTTTATTATCAATTATTCTCTGCAAGAGTGGGAGAATTCTGGGCATGTGACTGGAAAGATAATATTCTTAGATTTATGGTATGGGAGGAGAAATCTCACAACACCCTAAGCAAGAATCAAATCTATTGGTTAAAACACGATTTTGGGATGTGTCCAAAGTTTAAAACTGAGGACACAATTCAAATCTCGCTCTTAGCTCTCTTAGACTTACTCTTCTTAGCTCTCCCTTACTCTTGTAACGCTCTCTTAGCTCTTCAGGCTCATATCACGTGCTCCAGCAAGCACTGCTGCTGCTGCCTAGCCACGATGAGAAGTAAACCAATCTAGTCTCATTTCTTTACTTTCTTTTCTTTCCGTGAGAGTTTGTGTAAGTTAAGTTTTGCCTGCCATGCTTCCCAAACCGCACCGTATCAACTTCACGTGGACCACGACTCTTCTTCAGCCACCGCCCACTTCCCAAGGCTTCCACAACGACTGACTTCCACCCAATCAGCAACCTCGGGCAAACCCCTTTCGGCAACAAGGACCACAGAGGCAATCCCGTAGCGCATAAAAGCAACTCAAGTACAAACCTCCAGATTCAAGCTGAAGTGGTGAACTTGATATAAATGTTAACCTCATTGACTAACTCAATGCGAGAGTTAATCTTTTGATTGGTGGTTGTTCAGGTCGATGCAATAGCACCTATTGCTGTAAAATTGGGATTTCACATTTTCATTCTCTTAAACTCACTGTTTCTTTCCTTTCTTTCTTCCAGCAACTTGTATGAATGCGTGTTTGTGTTAGTTTAGTTTATATGTCTTAGGTTTATCCAATAAAACCATATTTATAATTGAAAAGAAGTATCTGTGTTTTGTGCTTACAAGTTAATGTCTTAAACTGCCGATCTTGCTACTGTGCTTTTTAATAGTGTTTACACTATAATCTGGATTTTAATATCCAGCTCAGAGTTGATGTTATACGGCTCGTTCACTGAATCACAAACCACAGTTAAGCTAATTGTGGATTGCATTTTAGGTGGCTGGTAACACTTACGAGTCATCTCCATGTGGTGGCCGTCGCTGCCTCTGGTCAAACTCCTCACCAGAGTCCTCATACCCATCATACCTGTAAAGATGTTCCACAAATTTTAGATTCTAATTCACGGGACTTAATTAAACTCAATTAAACAAAATCAGCTTTACGAGTTTACACTTTGCTGAATGAAACATACCGGTCATGTCCCATGTACTCTCCATCATGTGAGGAAAACCTTTCCTGTCCTTCCCATGGGCCTCCAGAGATTCCTCTGTGACCAGAGTATTCCTGTCCGGGACCTCTTCTCCAGCCCTCTTGATAACCCCCATCCTCACCCCAGTACTGGCCTCCATCTGAGCCCTGACCAGGACCTTGTCGCTCCGGTGGGGGTCCCATGTGGTGGTTAGGTGGTCCTCGAGGACCATCTCCTGAGACAAACAGAAAGGAAAACATGAACAAGTTGCAATTAACTCTCATATACTAGCCTTGACTAAATTGAATTTGAATTCTTTCAAATTTTTTTGTCTTGCATATGAATAACTTTTTACTCCACAAGAGTTGTTCATTAAGTATTACCTTTTCCATTAGGACCCTGCTGTCCTATTCCATGCATCATTGACTGAGGCCCAGGATTCTGTCCCTGAAAGACATACATAACATTTCAGAATATAATCTACCCTAACTTTTTTTCAGGGGCTGTTTACATGACAGTTTTCAGCCAGAAACTGTTAACTTTTTATGTGTTTGGTTACACGACAACAGCATTTTGGGGACTGAACATGCATATTTTACTACATGCAACTTTACATTTTTGACTACATTGTTGTCATGTAAACATAGCCTCAGGTACATCTTTTTGTACTAAAAATTCATGGATGCGTTTATCCCAACCGTTTATTCACCTGGTTGAACTGTCCACGGTTTCCTTCACCCATGTGTGGTGGTTTGCCTTGCATATATGGTGGAGGGCCCTGCATGTTTCCTGGTGGCCCTTGCATGTTGTTTGGTGGTCCATGCATACCCCCTGGAGGAGGTCCCATTCCATGCATATTTCCCATGCCCTGCATATTACCATGTGTCCTGGGTGGAGGTCCCATCATATTTCCTGGCATGGGTCCCTGAGGGCCCACCATGTTTCCATGCGGCACAGGCCCCCTCATGTCCTGATGCATCATACCTCCCTGTGGCCCTTGTCCTCGTGGTGGCGGTCCCATCATACCAGCTGGAGGTCCCCCAGAACCTGGGGGCATTCCTGTTGGAGGAGGTCCTTGCATGCCTCTGGGGCCAGGCGGCATGCCAGGAGGACCCTGGGGAGCCATGTTCCTGTGAGAGCCTGGATGACGTGGAGGTCCATGCATGTCTGGACCCATCATGCCTTGAGGAGGGGGACCCTGGTGCATGGGAGGTCCTGGTGGACCCATCTGGCCTTGCGGTATGAAAGGACCAGGCATTCCACCTGGTCCCATTGGAGGCATGTTGTGCTGCATTTGTTGTGGGAATCCTTGTGTTGGAGGGGGCATTGGGCCACCCTGTCCTGGAAAGGGTGGCATTGGCCCTGACTGTCCAGCAGATGGAGGCATTCCCTGCTCTTGCAACTGTGCCATTCGCTCAATCTTAAGTTGCTAGGGATAAAAATATAATTTCTTTATTAATAAGTGAAGTGGTGTTTATGCATAATACAGAGTATTTACACTTTTACAGCACAGTGCTAAAGTTGTATATGTCATCATATTTTCAGACCTCAAGCAACATTGGATTTGTATACTGCAGGGCGGCCATTTCCTGCTCAATCTCTGCTTGGGTCTTCTTTTTGCCATCTACTGTCTTCTCATCCTTCCTTTCCTTTGGAACCTCTCCAGGAGGCATCGCTGGAACCTTATTCTCTGCCCAGGCCTAATAAGTAAATCAAAAAGTGAGGAACACGCATATAGCCAACTTCTAAAACCAAAACCTGTGTGACAGAGAGTGCTTGATATTAACTTTTTGGCTCAACAGTCATTAAAAGCAAAAATGAAATTTCTGCTGCAAAAGAAATAGAAGCAGCTTAAGTGGCATTTAGATGCATTTACACAGATAGTTGAATTATGTTGAAATGTAGAATGAATGCATTTACATTGCAAAATTATAACAGAAAAAAAATAAGGATTTGAGCTTGGCGTTTGGTCATATGTGCTTTAAATCTGGTCCTGAATCAAATGATCAATTCATCGATTGGAGCGCTCCGGAACAATCAATCATTTTGTAACTCAATGGCTTAACTGATTCAAAGAGCTCCATTGATACTGTGTTCTTTATACGCTTTCTAATACGGTTTCCATCTTATTAAAAACATTTCATGACATGACGCCTATTATATCGTACTTGCTTAAAAAAAAGGGTTTATTATATGGGTTATTAACAGATTACACTAACATCACTTTCTTGGTCATGTAAAATTGCTTAACTAGGCTGAGTGTTATAAACAAAAATTCAGGCGCATGAACTTGCACGATATTGTTAGCCCTTCAAATTAAGACTTTTCGTGACCACACTATACTGAGGTATAAATTATCTGAATTATCACAGTGGCAACATGGCTGTCCAAGTAAAAAAACAACAACAAAACAGATGTGAGAATAACTGGCATTAATAAAGATTTTAATGAATGTGTTTTATATTATGTTCAATCGTATGTTCATATCTACGGTCATGTTATTCAAAGAAATGTTTGAAAAAAATCATTAAAGTTTGCTAACATCATATTACTAACTGCATGATTGTGCCTCAGCATACGATTGAGTAATAGGGCTAAGAAAATCACTATGGACCCTTTGATCCAGCACTCTCCCTTTGATGTTTCCATCTGGTCAGAGCTCTGAGCACCAGAAAGGTTAGGCACAGAAACAGTTTCTTCTCTCAGGCACTCATCTCACGAACACTTGACAATTACATGGAACACACAACACTATTTTTTACACTTATTTATCTAACACACATACTTGGTCTATATAAAATAGAATTGGGAGTAGGCCACAATTTAACCCGCCAAAGTGGCCAGTGTTAGTGACCTTATTACCAAGCACTGCTGAAATACAGCGGAACTTGGTGGGTGTTTATGTCAAGCCCTTCTGGCACTGCTAGCAAAAAATATGCATTAGATGATTACACTGACCTGTTGAAACTGAGCTGGAATTGGCTTTGCATAAGGAACCTTTTTAGTGGGGGGCTTTTTTTGGTCCTTCAGCATGACCTCTTCCATTCCCCAGTCCAGCCCTGGAATGCTCATCTCAGGCTCTGCCACCATCTCTTTGCCTGAGCACATAAATACCAATTATTCATAACCAACCAACTGAACTTCAATAAACTTGACTGTGAATGTGCATTTATTCATGTCTTCACCAGTTTGTTCTTGTTCCATGGCAGCCTTCAGTTGTTCTGGGATCCCCATGCCAGGAATGGCTGCAATGCTATTGGTCTCTATGTCATCTAGAATTACCCAAAATAAAGCATTATGAATTCATATGTAAATCTTTTAAAGGGCTTTAAAATCGCATGAGGTCAAGGAATACTAACCATACTCCACTCCATCTTCTGACATTCCAGGCAACAAGTTCAGATTGTATCTGTCCCGCATTTTGTCCCCCGGTCGATTCCTTGTCCAAAATTTGCTGAGGAAGCGATTGCAAAGCAATGAGCTAGAATCTATGCAAACTAGAGCATTTTAGGTTCATAATCCATTTGTCCATTTATATATAACTGCATGGAATGTTTAAATTGTGTATTAAAACTTAGCCATAAATAAAGGAGTGTGTTCAGTAGCATAATTTGTTTTTTTGCTGTGGTAACATTTCACACAATTTGGTATTGACTACTGAAATTTTGCTAACAACCCTTATAGACACATGCATGTTTTTGAAACGCACTTACCTGGTATGGTCATTAGACCCAGAACACAGGATGTGGCCTAGTGGATGCCAGGCTAAACTCCAGATCATTCCTTCATGAGCCATCTCCATTCCTCCAACCTCTTTCTCCACACTAGCAAAATGTTTCAACAACTTTTAACATAACACACATTTTTAAATTACAGAGTATTACTTTTTGACTAATGCAACCATATATGGTTAAACGGTACATAGAGGATCTAAACGGTGATTACCCAGCATGCCAAAATAGCAATGATCCATCAGAGCCTCCACTGGCAAACAAGCCTTCATGAACTGGGTGCCAAGCTACAGCTGCAACCAAAAAGAGAAACTGTACTGTATGTGCTTACAACATACAAGTACAACACACTGCTTCACCTGTAGGAGATGAATACACATTCTCATTAGCATTATACCTGTGGCTTCTTTCTTATGTCCTCTAAAAACCTGCAGCTCCTCTTTGAGGTTGCGAATGTCAAACAGTTTGCATAAATGGTCACGTGATGCTGTCAACAGCCAGTTGCCATTAAGGTTCCACTTGACCTCCATGACTGTGTTTTTATGTGCATGTCTAAGGACAAAACAAAAGGCACAAAATTAATAGCCCTTCTTATTATCTCTCTCTTACTCAAACCAAGATTACCTCACCTGTTAACAAACTGTTCAGGAACGGGCAACAAAGATTACAATATTTTTGGGTTTTACAGACATCTGCTAACTTACAGTGTTGCTAAACTTTGTCCAGTCTTTGGGTCCCAAAATTTGATAGGTTGCTGGCTGTCTTTGCTGCCAGATACCACCAAGCCCTTCGTGGGATGCCAATCGACACACTTCACATCTGCTCCGTGACCTGGAAACACGTTTTATTTAAGTGAGTGTGTCAAAATAAAAAAGAAACATGTATTTACACTTATTTTTCTTTCCTATTTCAGAGCAACATTGTTGTTGACTAACACAGGCGAACATAAATTTAGCATTACATACAGATCATAGGTATTTTATAATATTTGATTGCAATTCTATAATAAGCAAAGACAAGCTAAGTAACAGTCAGAACAATTGTATTAGATAGAACAATTCGTATTGAGTCACATACCACTAAATGAGGAACATTTTTAAAATAAAACATTATTTTAAAGGGTACGTTGTGTAATTGATGTCACAAAGAAATTATGCCTGGTAAAGCGGCATGAATTTTTAATAGCAGTGGTGTCTTTATTTGATTGAGATGAACACTTGTGCATTTGCACAAACATCAGGAAAAGGAGTAAAGTCTGAAGATAAAGTTATTTAGAGCAAAAACAAAAGTCCAGACCACTGCATATGAGACAGTGCCATAGCTCAGAGACATGTAGCATTCCAACAGTAAAACGTGGAGAAACAATAAATTTAATGTGAAAAGTCTTAAAAAGATGACAAGTATAGATTTTAAACTTTTCACATAATGTTGAACTTCCAATATAGTCAAGGGTCTGAAAACATAACAATATTGTGCCTTCCTTAATCAAGTTCAAGCTTTATTTTACCAGAAATGATTCAATAAACTGTCACTCACATAAATTTGTTTGGATTATTCACTCCTTCTTGCACACACACACAAACTAAAACATTTGACTGGTACTGTTATTGAACTGAATAGAACAATTATGAAAAGAGTTTTAAAGTACTGTATATCTAAAAAGTTTTATTTCAAATACGTTTATTATCATGTGTTGATGTCTGTGCATTTAAAGTTGATATATACACATATATATTTTTTTAATGGTACAGGTCAGGTTATACATTGTACATTTACACGTGATGTTGAAAAAGGCCAATATCTCATCATCACTGTATTGCAATACAAGCAAATATTTAAAATTATGGCAAAATGAACTTTTTAAACAAAGTCAACAGAAGTGGGTAATAATTTTAGACGGCTCTAGATCAACAGATTTTATAATCTGCCTGGGGAAAAAATGTAAAATATTTTTTTTATTTGACATAAGATCTAACCTACTGTAACATTATTTTTTGCTTGGCTTTAGTACCACATCAATAGTGCCCTACAATATCAACTCAGGCATGTTTATTAACTATAATACATAAAACAGAGGGTTATTAGACGCGACCACAAAATAGTGTGAAGAGATATTTAGAAGGAGTGTTTAATATATATATTTGAAAAGTACATGCATTCCTTAAATAAATGTACAAAACACTGTCAAAATACAGGGAACTTCATCATTATCAGATGATATCAGATTATTAGAAAATAATTTTAATATTGAACCAGTTTCAGTGCTTGATCAGTCAATTAGTTACAATCTCAAGGTCTAATGAATATGTAAACAAATTGCAAACCCATGTAAATGAAAACAAGAACACAAGTTAGCAGGTGTGCGTGAATAACGTGAACTCTAATGTGACTTTGTGAACCCAGATAACTGTCATTTTGTGTTTAAAAGGTAAGCGTTTGTGAATATCTCCACATCTTATATAACATACCTCTCAGAATTCTTTCCTCGTGACAGCGGAGAAAGTCCCAGATACGTACAGTTCCATCATCAGAGCAAGTGGCAAATTTATTATCCGTGGGAGAGAAACTGAAGACACAGCAGGGAGAGAATCAACAATGAAGGATAACATAGCAGTTCTCTGTGGGGTGGACACCTTACACTCTGCGGGGGCCCTTTGAGTGGATCTGACAAGGAACCATCCATCTCCTTAGCAGACAACTCGCTCTACAGAACAGTCCTATCATAACTTGCATCTCTAATACCACAAACTAAAATTAAAGACATATTTAACACTGACTGCACATGATCCTAGCTGTACAACATCAGAAAATAAAATGTGCTCATTATTTTAGTTAAATGTAATCATATAGGTTCAAATACAATCATCCCTACACATACTGCTCTTCCTTCCAGAGGGCACACAAGCTGGTCCAAGAATTTGGCAAAACTGAGCCTGCCTCAGTTCACCAACTTACTCTTTGACCTCTAAACACACACAATTATTTTGCCATTTCAACACACAAAAAAGGCGGAATTAGGATCCACTTAACACCATTAAATTCAAACATTACCCACAGTGCTCAGATGTTCTTACTATGCACTCAATTGTTAAAGCATAGGAAGAAAAACAGAAATAAACCACTGAAGTGAGCAAAAGACTCTCTTCAGTCTGATTTACTTCAACCCATGAGCCATTTTGATGATCTAATAACCTCAGGATTTAAAAGTGGCTTTATTTTTTGGTTTTTAAAAATATTGTAGAGGAAACGGCATTTTATTGCATTTGAAAGAACATTACATACTCTGTGTTGTGTCAGAGTTAACAAAATGAAAGGGACATTGGATTTCAATGTGGATGAAAATGTTTCCATGTGCATTTATACCCGTAGTGTTGAATAAAAGTAAATATTTGAGTTATTTATTCTTATAAATCTTTATTTAAAAGGCAGAATATTTATTAGGGACTGATTGAAAGCGTGACAAAGACTCTCATGGCCAGTAGGGGCAGCACAGCTTCTGTCTCACTGGTAAACCATTGTGAACTGAAACTTAATAGTCGTGTGTGTTTCCTTTAAATAGACCAGTGCAAGAATCTTCTCCACTATGGAGGCTCCGAGAAACCCTTCCAACAAACACTTTAGTCCCTGAGGTTTTTTTAAACGGTTGTTTCCCCCAACCCACTTTTTATTCTAGACTGTATGTCATCACCTTAAGATATAAATATACTTTATTTAAAAGTGTGAAAAATACACCTTTTCTGTACATAGAAGTTATGTATATAAAAGATGAGAATACATAACTCAAAAGCCACAGGTGACAAATAAATGCAGTGTTGCAACAACAACACACACGTGTCAATAATAAAGGACATAAACATTGAGCAGCACAGGGAAGAGTATATCGGAACTGACAGCACTGAGGAGAGCCCCCTACAGGCAGAGCACTGCCCCTGCAGGGGCAGTAACAGGCTTGGGTTAACTACAGAAAATGGTAGATTGTGTATAGACCTGGCCTCTCTAATCGCCTCCTTGTGAGCCTGGAACATCTTGACGTTATTCATGTTGGACTGCCAATATTTCACGTAACCTCCATGGTCAGCAGTCAACATCCACATGTCATTGTGAGACCAGGTCATTGCCCTGACAGGGCTATCATGAGCCTATGAGAGAAAAAGTAAAAGGGATGATTAGATGAGGACATTTTAGTAAGCTCCTGAGGATGTGACGTAAGGGTGGTGTGCTACAAATCTAACATATGGTTTCTGGTTACCTGAAGAATTGTCTCGAAGTTAAATGTGAGCCCATTCCATAAAGTAAACTCCCCACTGGAGGCACCTGTTACAAGTCGCCTGCCTTCAGGAGTCCACTATAAGGCAAGCAAAGTTTTCAGAATAACCAAAGGAGTAGGCTGTATATGGGTTACACAGCAAAATGACGAATTCCGACACATAGCATCAAATCAAAAGCTTAACACTTACCCGCACAACAAACACGGGGCATTTGACTTTGTTGGTGGAGGTTCTGACAAACTTTGTTGTAACAGCATTCATAGGGTTACTAAGCATACCAACTGGAGGAACAAGCTGCAAAAAAAAATTAAATATATATATATATATATATATATAGGAAATGTATTAACTTGAAGAACAAACATGAGAACTAAGCAAAGTAGTAGTAAAACATACATCATTGTAGCAGCCTGCGTCTGGTTGAATAGCACGGAAATCTCGATGATCTCGTTGCCACAAACGATTCTGAAACGGAGAAATTTTCAGATGTTACATTTGCCTGATGTTACACTGCCAGTGTTACTTTTGTAAGTATAGTACCTCAAGATATCTGATGACAGACGGATTGTAATCAATGGTCTTGCGATTCACAGCTTTCCTCATTCGCTTGCCATCGAAAGTAAGCTGCTGCATAGCCTGCTGCTGGGCAAAGTCTGGCCTCTTGTAAAACAGCTGACGAGGTGCCTGGTGTTGGAACCGAGGCATATGGAAAAACCGGGGAGGTGAGCCAATATCTGTTGCCATATTAACAGTTTTCTAACACCTGAGGATGTGAGAAGAAATTTACTTTGAGTTTAGGGTTTATTAGACCGGCTCATTTTAAACGAACATTAAACAACCAACTGCAGGAGAGAAAAAAAAAAACAGATTTTTTTTTTCCTATGTATGGGTTAAGTGTGCCAGTATTAAAAAAAACAAAAACAAAACAAAAAACACTTGGGAGTATTAAAACAACATTCCAAGCGGTTTGAAATATTGTCACAATTAACCTGCAACTTCTGTGACTAATAGGTTTGTTCCTAAAATCCAAAACTAGCCTGCAGCAACAAATGAACAAAATAGAAGAAAAAAAAAAAAAAAGACAGTAGACCATCGTTTGTAGCATCAATAATCAAAGCAATTTTCGGTAGGTTATTGGCTTTTTCATGGTGTAAGAAATGTCAAAGCAAACCCAAGCTAAATGTAAAACTTTTTTCCAGATTAACGGACAGGAAAATTTTACATGTCTGTGAAATTACATAAGTTTATTGATGTTGTGCATCTGGAACCACAGCATAAAATACATTTAAAAGCTTCATGCATTTCACTGTAACCCTTGTGTGTGGCATATAAAACAGTTTTCTTTCTAAGTTTTCTTTCTATGTAGTTTGAAGCATTGGCAGCAAAATAAATTTACCAATAATGTTCCAAAAAGTTAATAGAGGAATAAATAAATCAGTTGACACTGACAGCTTCACTGCTTTTCAAATATATTAAAAAAACAAAATCACACAACATAAGCGCACACAAAAGTTGGAATTATATTAGTGACTGATTTAAATCATTGATTTGATGGCTCCAAGTGCACCCAACAGGCTCAACACTATGTACAGGGCATCTCACTGCAAATTAATAAATTCTGAATCACTAGTTATATTTAGTTATCACAATAGATCCAGGTATAATACATTTCCCTGTGATTTTAAGTAAATGTGTTATAGCTGTAATTAGTACGTAATAAATACATAGTGTGTAATAAATAGTATACAAATGATGGTGAGCAATTATTGAAATTTAACTCATAAAAGCAGATTTACACTCTGCAAATTACACTCAGTAACTTTTTTTCAAAAAAACCAAAACCACCTAAATTGTGTCAGTTTTTTGTTAGCTCACTCATTAAATAAAGATCTCAGTGATGGATTACTTCTCTTAATACAAATACAACTCATGCATCCTACTTGGACATGATTAGTTTACTTGTGTCAAATACACTGTAAGGCATGTTACTAAACTGTTGAAGCTAGTCTGTTATAAAAGTGAATGGTGCTGCTAATGCCTAGGAAAACGCATTCATGTACTCAAGTGTGTATATAGCTGCTGTCCCTTCAGAGGGGAAAAAAAATATTCTGGACCAGTGATTTTCAACCGGTGGGTCACAGGTAAATAAAAATGAGATATACTTATAGAGCAAATTTGTAGCTAGTTAATTTACTAGCTGCATTAAATGACCTCATCCTTGAACACTAAACAGAACCAAACCTGTTTTTTTTCTTACATCAAGGATTAAAAGGATGTGCTAAACATTGTGCCTTTTCACTTAATTGTCTATAGATTATGAAGTCATTACATACATCAAAAGACTTTTTTTCATAAATTTTTATATTTTGTCTTAAAATACAATACTTTGTTACTTGCGCTGTAAAACAAGGTAATGTAGTCAATGGCTTATGAGGCATTATTAACCAGTTCGCACCTTAAATTTAGCCTACATTTATTGGTGTAACAATGTTTTCAGGTCAAACGTAAAATTTAGGACAAGAACCAAAACCAATTAGGAAGCATTGTCCTCTAATCCCCTTAAAGTTTATGCAAACAATTAATTCGTGAGGAGGGAGAAAAAAAATGGGGGAAAACAACAACAAAACCACTGCAAATTCAAACGGTACAAAAGTAATCAGACCCTCCGTTAACACTAAATTTAACGGTTTAAAAAACACAAATGTATTAAAGATGCAAAGAGAGAACACCTATTATTATTATAAGCCTGACTAAACGTGTATTCCTCATAGATGCAGTATATACAGTTTCATTTAAAATAGTTTAAGAGTCGATGCAGCTGCATTTCTAAAATGGGACTAGATTTAAGAGCCGTTCATGAAAAAAAACACCCTACGTTACATCCTGTGCAGTTGTAAACTGTAAACAACTCGACTTTAAATGTTTGGCATAACAACGTTATTTGGGTAACATTGAGGTGTTTTTATGGGAATGGTTTGCTGTTTTCCTTTAGGCGGCGTGTTACACACCGCACTCGCGTAAAATAACCTAGAGCTTTTTTCAAACTCACTAAAACACACGAGTCGGTTATTAAAGACACGCATCTCTTAAACGTACACGCAAAAAACAAAAAATTGCGACTGATGCACAATTTATACCTGTAATTTCTTGTTCGAGGTCGACAAATGTGTGTCTTCAGCTCGATGTCTGTTAGCCCTTAGCTAACACAATACCTGACGCTACCACAGGCCCTCGCAAACAAGCCACATTTTCGCTGTCTACCAGAACGAGAAAAGAATCTCCTTAAAACAAGTGTGTTGTTTATTTGAGTGCAGAATCTGTCCGCTGAAGCAGATAGCCGTGTTCTGGCTGTAAGAGTGGGTATTTCTTTCCTGTTTCCCGCACAGCGTGTTTAAATGGCGCCCGGTCAATACTTGAGAAACTCACCCAAAATATCCAGTGCTGACTGAGTCTATTAACCTAAACTTAACACACGACTCTTCCTTGGAGACTATTGTAATGTCTTTCTGAAAATTAAATGTCAACTGTCTCCAAAGTGCGCCTTAATTTGCTATTTATCACGTTTAATTAACCCCCTGCCTCCATCTCGAGGCTTCCGCTCTTCTCGTTGCTGCTTTGAACTCCGAAACAACGTCATGACGTCAGACGCATCGGCGGGAGAGCTGCGTGCGTCACTGTTTATTTACCTTTCGGTCAAATGCGTTGTTGTTGTTGTTACATACCACGCATTGTTTATAAGCACTTATACCATTGCTACTATTTAATATTACCTCTTTATTTAATTATTTGGTTACTCGGGTTAGTTAAAACACATACTCTTAACGTACCCTTCTACTTTCACCATATCCTAAACACATGATCCTTTCTTCACTTAACATTAAACGAAAACAGAAAAAGTGTATTTCACACACATTGACAGTATTTCTTTAAATTTGTAATACATAACTGTCCAGTAGGTGGGGCTTTGATTCGATTTCCTTAAATAAACGTAATGTGTATGTTTTTTTTCATGTAGCAGCACTTTTACCAACAAATTGGGTTGCAGCTGTGTCTAAATTCGAGTTGTTTGGACTGTAAAAGCCAAACGTTTTTTTTTTTTCCAGCGACAAAACTTCAGCATATGCATAAAATCTAGATTGGGTCAACTGTATGTCAAGCTTGGGTTTCGAGTAACAGAGCTATATTTAGGTCACTGAAGGACAGGAAGGCGATTATTGGTATAAATGGGCTGAGTAAGTGTGCATGTGCGCACGTTTTTTCTGTCATTGGGACTGTTGTGGCGGTCAGGATGATGAAGCTCTGATACATCTGCTTCGAGGATCATCCCCATGCCTAATCTGCAGGTCAGAATGGTTTCTTAATCTGAGCACGATGTTTATGTAGTGTTTTGAAGAAGGCTAAGCTGTTAAAGATGCATGCTCAGTGAATAATTTTAGTACTTTGCTGTGCAAAAGTGTTGTTGCTTTTATTTTACCTTTGTGTGTGCTTGTTCTATACAAGTAATGTTCTCTCCTCTCTTATTTAATCAACAGCTCATGCCATTAAGATGTGGTTGAAACATCTGCTTTGCTGATGCAGTAATAATAATTTAGTATCTGATATACTGTATGTATCTACCTCTATTGTAATAACACTTGACCGTAAATGAAATGACTACATATATTAAATAAGCCATTAATTTTAATTGAACCCAGTGGACCAGTGATTATAATGACTATTCAATACTTTTGATACACAAACATATAGTCAAACATATGCAAGCGTATAGTTAGAGATGCTGCAGTTAAGCACAGTAACAGACTGTCTGCTGATCAGTAATGCTCGGTCAGCCTGCAGCAATGAACTTATCCAGAAGGAGGAGGTCACTCTTTGTATTAATGTTTCCAAGCAGCAACCCTTTCCCTCTATGCGGGTAAGCACTTTGCGTGTGCCTGTATATGATGACCCTCAAGAAGACCTGTACAAGTATTTTGACCACTGTGCTGATGCCATAGCCAGTGAGGCAGAACGGGGGGGACGCACTGTTGTGTACTGTAAGAATGGACGCAGCCGCTCAGCTACTGTCTGTGTGGCCTATTTAATGAAGCACAGGGGGCTCACCTTGACAGATGCCTTCCAGGTATGAATAGTGTTTGAAGATTGAAATGAAACAGTTCTAGTCAGGACGCATGCAGCTTACGCGTAGGCTTTTGTTTTTTTATTGGTAAATTTAAATTTTTTTTAAGTGTTTTTGAATATGTTTAGTCATAAATTATTTTCTTGGTTTATATTATAATAAAGAAAAGCAGACATAAAGCCAGCAAGGTAAATCAAAACAAACCGTATAAAATGCACAAAATAAAGGAAGACGTAAAAAAACGACATCATTACCAAATGCGGCCAAATTGATAATGAAAAGCCACAGCATTCTAGATTGTTATGCCAGAATTTAATGTTTTTTACTTGTTCCTATTTCTCTTCTGTACTTCCTGTTTGTTTTTTCAGGTAGTAAAAAGTGCCCGATCAGTGGTTGAGCCTAACCCTGGATTCTGGACTCAGCTGGAGCGATATGAACAGGAGCTGAAGATCAGGAAGGCGGCCAGCCACAGATCTAACCAATCTCTTTGACTTCATACCAGCGTTTTCTGATATGACAATCTCAACCTTAAGGTTTTTTATAAAAGCTAACGCTTTAGACGAATAATGAATACCTTATAATAACAATAATAACGAGTGATAATACTATTATATTTGAAAACAAAAAGGGAGTATTCATAAATGTATGAATTATTATCATTTTCAAATGTAAAATCAGCAAGCTTTTAATTGGGTGCTTTTAATAATCATGATAGGCCTATACATGGATATATAATCATCATAGGTACCACCCTACATTTTGATCAATTTCAGGTTATTAAGGTAGGATTAGAGCTCCAAAGAAAGCCTTTTCTAGCTCAACTTTTTTCCCAAGAGGTACCCCTTTAAACAAATTGCTAGAAGCATCACAATTAAACATTATCCTTCTAAATGTTATCTCAGTAGAAATGTATTTAGTTTAGACTACATAAAAAGAAAAGAAATACTTAAATGGAAAAAAAAACCTAACTATCAGTTCTTCCGTTTTACCCTTCCATAGAGAGTATATTCAAGTCTAATTGTATGCTTTTGTATTAAACAGTCCATCTAAAATTAAAATCTCTTTATTTCATTTTTCTGTACAGTATTGCTTTATTCAGTATAAAATTGCTTTGAATATTTATATCCATTTTCAGGCATGTTTTGTTTAACAAATCTAAAATGTCTTTGGTGAATGCTGTACAATGTATTGTAGAACTGCATTTTAACATATATGTAAAGTCCTGTCTTACATTGTTTATTATTCTTTCATGTTACCCAATAGAGGAATCAAATAATGGGACTATCAAAGTGTTCATTTTATAGCCTCATTAAAACATAATGTATAACATTTGTCTGCTTTATTTACTGACAGCAGTACTTTTTCCTAAACTTGCAGATAACAGGAAAATAAGAGCAGTTTTAATTAATGTGTTTATTAAACATCAATTTCTATACACCAAATATAGAGAGCACTCTGATTTTTCTATTTTCTGTCATAGGCAAAAGGTAGGGGTCTAAACTTTATCCCACTCCTGACGAACGCTATCTATCCAGTCCAAATAGCCGGACACTTTGGTGTAGATGCCAAGTTTGTTTTTATGGCCGCAGCCTTCTCCCCAGGACACCAGACCTATTAGGAACCATGTATCATGAAACTGTGTCATCATTGGACCCCCACTGTCCCCCTCACAAGCATCTTTGATTTGCCCCAGCACTCCCCCACAAAGCATGTTCTGAGTGAGGTTGTTCATCATATGCTTGGAACACTCTTTGTTGTCAATAATTGGGATTTCAATGAAGTTGAGCGTTGAGCTGAAGCGATGAGAGGTCTCGTTGTCCTTCCCCCAGCCAGTGACCACTGTGACAGTACCGTTACGATGCAGCATTCGCTCGGCCAGGTTCTGGCTAGGGAGGCATGCTGGGAGTATGTATGTGGAAAATTTGGCCGGTGTAGCCAAGCGCAACATAGCTATATCATTGTCCACAGTGACAGGGTTGTATTGTGGGTGTTTGATATATTGTTTTACGGGAATGGTAATCTCAGATCCTTCCATCTTAAATCGGTCGTAGTCACCTGGAGAGATTGTCATACAATTAGAGTTCAAAGGGGAAACCATGAGTGTAATAAACACTGTATCTAAATCTGTGGTATGCCTTTTCACATATGAGGCCTAAGCTTAGTAAACATCACTCTATAAGCTAGTACTTTTTTGTGGCAAATTGTTTTATAATGTGTCTTAATAGAATTAATAATCCCTTATATTAATAATACTTCAATATTTATCAAACATACCCAGCCTGACACTGAACCTTGTGCTTGTCTCTAGGCAGTGAGCAGCAGTGAGAACAAAGTTTTCATCAATCAGAACTCCACCACAATGAAACCTGCCCAAATGATTGAGTATAAGAGCCTACAGAATACACAAAATGATTTGGCTGAATATTTGGTATAACATGATATAATTGTCAGGGTTAGCTTGAAACCTTTGGCATTGTTAAATATGACTACAGAGATTACAAATGTATCAAAAATACCTGCCAGGGACTTTCCCCTTTTTTGCCAACTGTACCTCCTATTACCCACGGCTGTAAACCTATTAAAGGCTTATTAACATAAGATGACTTTGCGATCCGAATCTGGCCACATGAAGCCTCATCTGTAAATGAGAAAAATATTCATTGATCACACATATTTATCTATCAAATCAAATTATTTGAAGATAATTGTAATGTCTCATATAGGTTTTAATGAAGATATATGCACAAAGACAGTATTATAAACGTCCACAAATGCAAATGTACTCTTGAATACACATGCAAATGTCTAAGCATTGTTTATATTTGCATTTTTTTTAGATAACTTACTTTTGGCAGTACATTTTCTAAAGTTTTCTTGTAGTTGGTATCCTTTAATACAACTGCATGTGCGAGCAAGACCATCTCCACTCTCATGACACTCATGATCACAGTCCCCATTGTTCACAGAGCAGTTAGTGGCTGTCCTGGCTGAGGACAAAACCAAAGAACTGCTGTCAGGACGTTTATCAGCATGACCTCAACTTACCACTGCGCTGTAACTAAATCTGTAACTCAACATCCAATATTAAATGCCCCAAATCAGCTGTCCCACAGCATATCTAAAAACACTGAACAAGCAGACAAAATGCAGGAAGGACAAAGGGATTCATGAACAGTCATTTGTGTTTAAATACATTACAACTCATAATACCATAATATCACTCAAAGTCAGTCAATCAATCTATATATCTATCTATCCAGAAATTGCACTTACATACACCTTTCCCGTTGTATTACTGTAAATCTTAATGTAATTTTTTTACATTTTTCATTTACCTGATTTATATTACATTTTATTCCTAAAAAAACAATGAAATTAATGGATTTATGATAACAGGACATATCCAAAATCCCAGTTGTGAAAACCTTTTACTTTTATGCAAATTATGCAAAGTGAAACAAAAAGTTTTAATTAATGTTCAGATATTTGTGCTGGAAATGTGTGATAAGTAATGCATATTTAATTTGATAATTAATATTTTTAAACATTTCGGAAAACATCAGCAGAAAGTTTTAGTTTTAGTTTAGCAATAACATTATGACTTATAATACTTAATAATATAATAACAATAATAATAAATATAGCTGTCCAATGATATATATATCCAAATGCAACACCAATACATGCATATGATTGTCTGGAAACACAGTTCTAAAAAAACATTAATTCTACAACATTTTCAAATATTGTTAAATAGGGCTGTACAGCCCTACAGTGGTTAATCAATGGGGTTGCATTTGATATTATTTATTCCTTTCCACCCAAAAGCACAACTTTCAACATGTTATAGAAAAGGAGCCGTAAATAAATAAAAAATTTTGGGCTGTAGGTGCTTTTGGGCTGGCTTGAGGTTATATGAGATTGTGCTGTCCTTATGAATTAATTATATGGTTACAGTCTAGCTGCTAGCTACCACAGAAACATTGTAGGGTGTCTTTATAGAAGGATTTGACAAAATCTCCTAAAATAGACATTTAAAATGGTCTCTTAATTTTCAATGGACAGCAACAAAGTTTGAAAAGTTGACAAATATATTTTTAATTAATTATTTTTAAAATTAATACGATATATACAATAAAACTTAAATTGATATTTAGTTATCTATAAACAGTTGGGAAATAATTGTAGAAAACTAGATTGACAAAACAGTAAGTATCAACAAATTGTATGCATTTAAATGTCATTCTTAATTATGTAAACTAAGCAGAAACATTATTATCCTTAAAGGTTTTCTTATCCATGATCTAACTGACATTTGTATTACAATCTTTATCTGTCAGCTGAAATGTCTGATAGTTAGGCCCCATAGCATCAGCATTTTATGCAACTAAGCATGTTTACTCAGAATGACTTATTCTTATTGTAAAAGGTTTTTCTGGTGGTATGTGTGTGTGTGTGTATATATGTGTATATATATATATATATATATATTGTACTGACCAAATTATGTAAAAATAAATAGCATGTTAACAAGGGCACTTATTTTGAACATTTAAATTTAGTAAAAAAAAAACAAAACAAAACCAAGGGGCTCACGCAGGTCACAGCGTTTCCCTTCAAATCCTGTCTTGCAGATGCAGGAGTAATCTTGTAACAGGTCCACACACTTTCCATGAACACATGGATTTGAGTTGCACTGGTTTCCATCTAAGGGTGCAAAACTAATGAGTATGAGTACTTATGATGCTTTAAGCCTTTACACACTGCATGTTTTTAGCAATCCTATAAGATCATTACAAATAACACTGATAAACTTGGGTACAACGTGTATGCAGACTGTGTGATGATGACACCTGACTCTATGAAGTTACTATAGAAGAATAAAATCTGTCCAGAATGCACTAGTGGGACATCCAAAAACTGTGTGTCTCAGGCTTTAAACACAGACATAACTGACCTTTATATGCTGTCCAGAATTCCAACTGCAAGACAAAAAGATCAGTAGATTATCATTTGGGGGGGGGGGATGTTAATACACTTATAAGCTGACATGACCAACCGTGGCTTCCCGTGTTTGAAAGATTTCCCTTGCTTCTTCAAAATCACACAGTTCCTCCCTACACTCCCGCTCCAATGATGCAGGCTTTAATTCCTCCATAAAAGTGTTGGCTCTTCTTGAACGCAGGAGCATGTGTGCTTTTGGGCTGCTAGAAAATGCTGACCAAAATAGACACAGGGTTGATAAGGCAGAACAATGCTCACAGAGTAGAATTCCAAATAGCTTTTAAGTCTATTTGCGTACTACAAAAACTAAAGGGATAATTCATTAATAATAAATTGTGTTTTTGATGTTTCTGCTGTTGTTTTTGAGTACTTGCAAAACACCAGCATATTTTAGCAGCTTCTGTTGTTTATCATTATTTGATAAACTGATGCTGCCAAATATCAATCAATTAATCAATAAAAAGTTCATTTTATGGTGACACGCGTATTGCGTGTTTAATAAGACACAATTTATAATAAGTTTATTGTAAATAAGCTACATGTTCTAATGTGGTACAAATAATCAGAATCTTTCCATTTTCAAAAGAACACTATACACTGTAAAAAAACAGAAAGAAAACGCAAAATTTATGGTGACTAAAACTGTGAAAAATACGATAACATTATTATTATTTTTTTTAACGGTTTTATGTTAAATTTACAATTATAAACCATCATTTCTGATAATAAATTGTAATAACTGACATAATGATAATAAACCTATTAAAGTAGTGAAATCTATTCTATACCTTTGAAATACACTGATAAGCACCAAATGCAGGTGATGATGAGAAAGTCATGACAAACCAAAGCCCATCACAAGCAGCTTTTACATAGTAACATATACTGAAGGTGCTCAGTGTCTTTCACACAAACACTAAACACCATCATGGTAAAAAGTATTAAATTGAAATGTGCAATAAACATTAATTTGACAACATTACATGTAACATACAACACTAATAAACATAGCTAAAAACTAAGAAGACACACCGTTTAGAAAAATCATTCAATTCAAACAAAATGTAAAATGTAATGCAGGGAATTCTTGGAATGTCAGTTTACGGTGTTTCCCTGTAGATTTTACAGGAATTTACTATTAACCTAAGGTTCTTACCGTAGCATTTTCACAGTTTGTTTACATTTAGAAATCACTGTCATTTTTTACAGTATAGCTTCAGACAATTATAATACATACATTTTGCTTTTGCTATTACTTTTTTTTACTAAACTCTACAGGCATATTGACCTCATACCTGACTTGCAGAGAGCCTTATCAGACCAAAATACAACCAGTATTGAGATACAGAAGAACAGTCTCCTCATTATGGCAACAGACCCTGTAAAGACATCAAGACAGTAATCTTGAATTATACATGAATTTTGAGCATCTTTTAGATTTGAAGATTGTTTTAGAATGTTTTAGAATTAATGGTTTGGTTTGAGATACATGATTACTTTCAAAGCATGAATGTTTCACTGTATAAAATGCACAAAACTCATTCTTACCGTATTCCAAAATTTCAACGGTAGTTAAAAGCCGAATTTGTCCTCAGAAAGAACTACATTGGAAGACACATGAATCAAAAACATTAAAATCAATTGGTCTCTGCCTCGTCTTTAACCCAACAGCACAGCATAAACAACCTTTAGTAAGTTAACTAACCTCCAACAAACCTTTACCTGAGCAAATAATAGTTGCTGAGATCAATCATATCAAAATTTTTTTGCGCGTACATTTATATTTTCCACTAGGAAATACAGTGAGACAATCAGTACTTAAGTTGCAGTACTGAACTAAACCTCAATAATTATAAAAATGTTTTTACTTACATTTAGAAAAATAAGAAAGGAACAGGAATGGAGAATGTGGTGTTTAGAGTGTGTTAATGACTAACCAACTCTGTTTACTAAGAGTCCACAGTCTGAATACTCTTGCATTCTCATCTGCATTCCTACATCCCCCCCATTTCATTTTTATTAGCAAAAGCATTTAAAAATATAGCGGCAAGCAGTGATGACATAACTACATAATATTTAGCCAGCCTGTGAACAGCTATCAGTGAGTAAAAGCAGCACTTTTGGCAATTCCAGGTAATGTACCATATAAATATGATGTTTATTGACTGTTATGGCAGTTACAGTACCACCTATGATCTGATCTATATTAAACTTTGCTAAAAATCATCTAACATATGTTTCAAAAAGTTTAAGTTTTTGTTCAGGTTTTATAGGTTTATGGGTATATTTAGCCATGCCCCCTTTTCTAAATAACCCAATGAAAGCTAACCAAAGAACAAAAAAAAACTTTTTTACTGATAATTATTGATATAGAGAGTCTATAGAACGTTACTGCAGTGGTTTGATCGAGACTGAACAAAAAAACGAGTTTGCTAGTTTGCAAAATTAGGTTTTTAACAAATTTTTGAATATTTATTGAATGATTTGATTGACAGCAATGGTTATTGAGGCAAAGTTGGTCATTATGAGGAGATCGTCTTGGTTACGTATTGTAACCCTCGTTCCCTGAAGAAGGGAACGGAGACGTCACGTCGAGACCGACGAATAGG
>JAUMHI010000034.1:2532638-2547149 GCA_032359435.1 Enteromius unitaeniatus
CGAACGCAGCACTAAGATCAAGTAAAACTAGCAATGAGATACAGCCTTGGTCTGACGCAAGAAGCAAGTCATTGGTGTTTTAACAAGACCAGTTTCTGTGCTGTGATGGGACCTAAAACCTGACCTGAAAATTCTTCATAGATATTGTTTTTTTGCAAGAATGAGCACAGTTGAACAGATACAACTTTCTCTGTTTTTTTTTTTAGATACACAAACGTCCTCAGACACTTGTGCCACTTCGGACAAAGACATTGCATACAACTTTTTTAAGCCGATGATGGCGAAACTTTAATGCATTCTACTTTACTTACAAAAGAATACTTGCTATAATCTGCATGCAACAGCTATATGATATTGATAGTGAAATAAAAGCTGTCCGCACATCAATTGGAGACATAAACAAATGCTTAGCATCACAATGGGACACACATGCATGCAATATTCCAAGAAGCTTTACTAATTTTACAGTGCAAAAATAATCTGTGATATCTGTCCCCCTTCAATCATTAACCAATATCTATTTTTTATTTTTAAAAATTTGGTGGTTGTTTGTCCAAAAGGATCACCAGCAAAAAGGTTTTGTTCAGAAAAGTAGAAACCTGAGTAGAAACAAACATGACTGAGCAAAGTTTCTGTGAGATAAGCAAATGAGTACATAACACTTTCACCTACAGTATGAAACATGGCACATGGGGACATACAGAGTTTGGGTGTGGAAATTAGGACACATAAAAGGGTTAGTTATTCATCTTGTGTTGTGTTCCTTATTGTTAAGACATTGTACCAGTGGTTCAGTTTCCAATGTATTGTTGGATTCATAATGAGTTGTATAAATAAAGCAGACTCAGGTTGCAAAAATGAGCTGGTGTCTTACAATCTCTTCTGTATTATGTTAAAAGAGAAAACAATCCTTTGGTGTTTTCTTTGCCTGAACGCTTGAGTTTCGTTGTTTTTCAAATAGTCTATGACTATGAAATGACTACAAATTGAATATTTTTTTCCCCTTAAGAGTCAAGATTTTTAGAAATGTACTGTTTTGGGGCTGTATCAAAAATCTTATGTAAAATCAGTCAAACAAAGAAATAAACGAAACCCTACTTTCAATCACCAACTTTCAAAAAGCTCTTGGATCCAATGAGGAATGGGACTTCAAGTTATTCAGTTACCCTATGTGCATCCATGTGACCTTGCAATACCTTAAAATGTAATTCAATACCTTGAAAAATGATCATCAGACTGGTAAGGGAAATTTGGAGCACTTTCACTCTTATAGTTCTGACTGAATGGGGGGAAAAAATATAGTCTTGCGACACAAGTTCTCTCAGAGGGTTCATTTTCCTTCTGGAGCATCTTATCTGAATATCTGCCAGTTCCTTTTAGGGACAAAGAAGCACTTTTGTTAGCTCACTATTATTTTGTTTATCACTTTCCAGACCATACTGTCAATCTCTAATGAGGTCTTTTTGCATGAAGAAGCCCTATACTATGCTAGATAAAATGTGATATCATAACCAGCCTCTCTGCTTTGTTAGGAGGCCTAAGGGGAGAGGATCATGCTCTCAAAGACGTTTTGTTTAGCCTCACTTATAAATTGATCAGTACTTTAGTTGTACTGTTCAGTGCATAGGTTTTTAACCCAGATGATGAGACCAGACTTTCAAATTGTAAGTATATGTAATAGTCACCAAAAATTAATGTTATAATGTTGTGCTTGTTGTGAATAGAAGTGCTTATTGGTGCATTAAAACAATGTTTTTCATATTGCTTACTCGTTTTCCAGAGCTGCAATACCTCCTTCACACTTGTTTATTTCCTCTCAGATGATAAGAATAATAGTACTGGCAAAAGTACTGGTTTCAACAGCCCTCTCATCTGGGATGATCCTCCTTGGAAGGGAGTTCCTAGTACCTCCATCCCCTGGATCACCTGATAGTCCCATTCCTCCTGATGACTACTTTGAGGGTTCTGCTGCACATAATAACTACATACCTACTATATATGCCTATGATAATTATCCCATAGGAAAAGCAGCCGATCCTATGGCCAGAGGAGGTCCATCGATGCCATATGATGAAGGACACCCTTTACCCATGTTTCTAATCCCGCCTGACAGATATCCCCTTCTATTGAATCCTTCGTCTGGGAACATGACTCAAGGATCTCGCACGGTGCCTACTGTACATCAACCAGACCTTTCGTTCTGTAACATGCTCCTTGCGGCACCAGTGCCTCCACCCATGGGTCAAATGCCCTGGTTTTGTGTTTGCTCACACTGTAAAGAGGGTCCCAGTGGTTCAAAGGGGGACAAAGGAGATCGGGGATTGCCAGGTTATTCATTTCAACCAATTATATTCATAAATACAGCAGTTTAATACATAAACACAGCAGTAATTGCATAGTAGATTTTCTTTTTTTTAGGTTTTCCAGGTAGTCCAGGAATAAGAGGCTTACCAGGATTTCATGGTCGCCCAGGGTTTAATGGTCCGCAGGGACCAAAAGGTATAACTTTTATTCTAAAAACACATTAAACCAGCTCTTACTCATACAGTTTACTTAATACGCTGTTAAAAATAAATGTACTTAAAAGGTTCTTTACACCATTAGACAAAAAGACTCTTCTTTGGCACCGTGAAGCACATTTATTTTTAAGAGTGTATCTGAGAGTGATATGTATTCAAATAATATGCATACAGTTGAAAAAAGAAGCATTGCCAATTATACTTTACTGTTAATTGACAAAAGGTCAAAGAGGTGATATTGGTGAAAAAGGAGATCTGGGTGCGTTTGGCTTAAAAGGACTCAAAGGAGAACGAGGCCCCAAAGGTAGGTTAATTAACATTTTTAGTAATTTGAACAAAAGTGTAAAAAGAAAATGAGATCACCAACTAAACATTTTGTCCCAGGTGATAAAGGGGACAAGGGTTTGGATGGAAATCAAGGAAAACAGGGTTTAACTGGTGAGTCAGGACAGTGTCCAGTAATTTGTTACTCAATCCAGGGACCTTCAGGAGAACTTGGCCAGCCTGGCATGACAGGAGGAAGAGGAGTTCCAGGGTTGAGAGGAAGTCATGGATCGAAGGGCCAGAAAGGAGATTTGGGGGATGATGGTCCACAAGGAGCTCCAGGTTTAAATGGCCAGAAAGGAGACCATGGTGAAAGCGGGGAGTGTCATTGCGGGGATGGAAAAGACGGTGCAATTGGAATAATCGGCATTCCAGGACTAAAAGGTAGTAATGGGGACACTGGCCATCAAGGTGCAACAGGGGTAAATGGAGACAAAGGACAAAAAGGGGATCTTGGGGTAATGGGAGCTCCCGGCCCTTGCTCTTCAGCAATCCAGTCTGGTTTTTTAGCTGCACTTAGCAGCAAATACCCACAACCCGATTTGCCAGTTCCTTTCACTAATGTTTTTAACAACAGAGGATTTAACTTTGACTCTATTAGAGGCACCTACAGAGCTCCGCTCAGTGGTACCTATGCCATCAGCTACCACTTAGTTGTATATAACAAACTGCTCAAAGTGGGGCTCTTCCACAACTTCAGACCAATCATCAAAAGTACAGGGCCAATAGCTTTTGGTGCAACTTCTCAACAGGTTGTTCTGCATCTTATCATGGGTGACGAAGTTTGGCTTCAGGTGAGAGATATTGATTCCAATGGTATGTATTTTAACAGTGAGAGCAGCAGTACCTTATCTGGCTTCCTGCTGTACCCAGATAGCTGTGAGATGCCATTGTCACGTAATTTTCCAGATCCTATAAGTGGAACATACAGCTGGGGTGAACTAGAAGAACCTACTACCACTCTTGCCCCAGATGTCCAGCCTTGATTTGAGTCCAAACACCTCGCTAATATATCTGGAAACAGATACTTCAATGCACTCCAGAACTACTATCTTAAAAAATCACGAATTAAGGAGTCATCAAAGTAAACTGAATATATTAAGAGAAATAAGGTTAATGAGTTAAAGAAATAAGTTATTTTTATGACCATAGGGTAAGACATCTCCTTGTTGATGGTTCTATTACTCTTTGTCAGTTCAATAAAAAGGTGCCTCATGATTAGGTTCATACATTATCACACAGTTAATGTTATTTGAGTATGCTAATTTATTTAAAGTGAATTAATAATATCTTCCTAACCATTTTAAGCAGCATCAGCTATACTCCAAGAAAAAAATCCAAGACAATTTATCGATTATATGAGGATGCTGTCTGTACTATCTCACGTTAACAACACATCATTGTGAAAAAACTGCAAATTGTTTTGTAATTATGCACGGGTGGATGATTCTTTGTGTGTAACAAAAAAAATGATAAAACTTTTATTAAACTGTTAGTTAAATTTTTGTTACGTAATTTATGAGTGACAGAGCATTAAAACCAATGCTCAAAGTGCTTTATCTGCACGGTAGATTAGGAACAAATTTCTAGTGTAGTAGCTACTAATCTAACTATTGTTAGTACTGTTATAAATAACATATTACAGATTTATCTTTAATCGCCATAGTAGAGAAAATATGAAATATATATTCTGATATTATATATAACTCTCCGTAACACTTTGTTTGCTTATTAGCATGCATATTAGGCTTACTAAAAAAGTATTAGACATTCATTAGTACTAATTAAATACATATTAATGCCGTATTGTACATGACCTTATTCTGTATACCTAATCCTACCCTAAACCTTACAACTACCTTACTATCTAATGGAGCATTCTGGCAGGTCATGTTAGTCAAGCTCGCATTAGCTGACACCCAGCTGATCTATAGGATCACAACACCAATCATAATTCCCTTCATAAGGTCCCTTTGGTCATTATTTAGCAGCTATAACTTCGCTCAGGGAGGAACGAATCACCCACAGTTCCTCATCTTGTCCAGTCAGGACTTGGCAGTGAATATATCATTGAGACAGACCACTGAATCATTTTGTAAATAATCATGTTGAACATTAATAGTACCTAGAACATTTATCATTGATGTTGGTTCTGTTTGTAATTCTGCTCTCCCTGCTCCTATCCATGCTAGGATGGGTCCTGTGTGGATGGGTCCAGAACAGAACTATTACCCCAACTTCAAATGTAGGCTAAGTTATATTGATGATAGTGGTCCTGACAGAATTAATAAACGGCAAATTAGGAATGTATTGAAGGGAAAAGTTGTAGTTAAAAGTAAATAAGTATTGACTCAAGTGTTACCAATTCTCCTAACTTTAAGGACAAGCAGTTGACAATCAATATCACTTGAGAAATTGTGATACATCATTATTGAGAATAATATAAAATGATCTTTAATTACTTTGATCTGTTTAGGACTATACAACATTTTTGTATGTGAAAAATATGAATGAATATACATTTGCTTTTGCACCTTGCTGAGTCTGTAGTGTAAAAACATTTATATGGATGCACTTGGAAAACAGATCCATTTTCTGAAACAGAATCTGTATCAATACTGCTTTTTTTTTTCAGTTAACAAAAGATTAAGAACTTATGTCCAAACCTTTGTACTACTTGTAAAGCAGTATTTAACTTCCTTACCATGTGTTTATATACTGAACATACTGAGAAAGTACTACAGTTTTTTTATTATAATACACTATTTTGTAATAATACATTTTTTATAACAAAGATTGTTGCATTATAACTAAATAAACGGTTGCAACTAAAAACAGAGTTAGGATTTTAGTATACTTTTACTTTTTGTGGACAATTCTTGTGTTTAGTCACCAAACTCCAGCACAGCAGTTTCTTCCAAACTTCTAAAGATATACACCAAAATGATACAGCAGTATCAAATGAACAGCACTTCCACTACAATAAAAAAAAAAAACAAAGCTCTCTATTAATTTAAATTACAACTGCTAAAAATCTCATGAATGGTCACAGCATTTGCAACTTTATCTGCTAATAACTGTTCAAAGCAGTGCACTATTGTGACAATGCTCTATAAATAATTGTCTGTTTTGGGCATCCTTATAAGTTCTACTGTATAGAGAGGTGTTTTAAGAACTGGCCAAATTCTACATGTATTCTTCAGTGTTCGCCAGTTGATACGTTCACCTCATCCTCATCCTCGGCCATGCCCTTTAAGTTGGTGCGCTTAAACTCCTCGAAAACCACTTCTTCCTCCAGTTCACTACACACATTCACAAAAAAGACAAGAAGCAGATACATTACACATATTCTTAAGGCTACATAAATAATAGAGAATCTAAACTAAACTAGAAAAGATGAAACATATTGAAACTAAATTAAATAAGCTAAAAATAAGTTAAAAACTACTACTAAACTAAATAAGTTAAAAATGGATAATAAATAGTCTATAAATATTATTTTATACCATAATATCCACTATAAATGCAAAATGTTATATAAAAAGCATGATCAAAATAAAATATATTACACTAATTTCATAAAAAAACAAAACAAAACAAAAAAACCCCTGTCATTTTCACCACCACTACACACGCATCACCAGGGTAAATCTAGTTTGACATTTGCTGTTCTTAGTTCATAAAGCTGGCTTGTTGTGAGGATTTTAGAGAAGTTTTGGAGATAAGCTAGTTTCTCATCTTTTGCAGCTTTAAGCTGTTCATTTAAGCAAAGCGAAGCATGATGGAAAAAGACATTACTACTTATTTTTTAAATGCTGACTGACCTTTCTTTCTCTTCAAGAGGCATTAAAGAGAAAACATTTCAAGTTTCAAGTTTATACAAAATTGTATGTGAATCAGAAAATATTCAATAGACAGATAATATTTAATAGGTAGCCTATATAATAAGTAAAATGTATGCAATACCTGTGTCAGGCTTCGGGTGCATAAGCTGGAAAGGGAGCTCCACCCCAACTTCACTGATATGAAAAAACAGAAATTAATCAATCAATTATAGAGTCCAAATGTCTGAGGCTACTAGTCCACATTATATTATATATATATATATATATATATATATATATATATATAAAATGAATTGATGATTTAATCAGCTCATCATGTAATTAATTCGAATAAAAATAATATTTACTTGGCAGCCTTATTTAAAACATAAGACATAAAAAGCTTCACTGATATGAGAAAGGTGGTGTCAGTTTCAACCACAGGCCCTTCTGATTCCAAGATTAAAGAAATAGTATTTACCTGGATCCCATAATTCTACAAAAGAAAAGAACAATATATTAGGGTGTAAATATTAGGCATTTTATGCTGTGTACTGTAGTGGTATATTGTGTCATGGGATGCTAACCCTCCAACAATAAGCTTCACAACAATTCTGTAAGACACCATGATTCCCAGAACTTCCTTCAGAACACCTTCTTTGATGCTGCAATAGGGAAAAAAAAAACGATTTTGATCATTGTAAACTTTGTTTAAACAGACCTATATAAACAATCTTTAAGGAAACAGCTGTCATTATATAGGCTACATGCCTGTGTTTTTCATGGGGACTTACATGCTTGAAGAGGCTAAATTGGTGTCTTCATGCTTCAATTTTCCATCCAGTGCAATGGCTTGCTTTTCTCTGTTGTTGGCCAGTAGAGGGAGCAAAGTGTAGACTTTATCCAGTTTGGCACCAGAATCAACAGAGTCGCTGCACCAAATAGCAAACATTAATCAGATTTACATTCCCCCACCCCCCCTTTTTAAATTGAATTACATAATTTTTTTTGAAGAAAACTATTACCCAGAGTCCTTTGTGGCAACTACCTTCATATAACTGTCATTGCAGTACAGCACCACATTGGCAATTTGTTCCACTGAAAGACAGACATCAACAAGTGTGTTGTGCTATATTTAAAGCAATTTACTTAAAGTATGGCTTAGTGTATACACACAGATTGACATTTTTTTCAGTAAATTAGTTCATTCAGATTCAATCAGATAATGCAGATCCTCCAATTAATATTAATTCATACAGTTACACTCACATATGCATATATGCAACTATTGAAAGAAAACCTTTTCATGGACATTCATCTTTTTTTGTTTCTTAAATTTTATTTCTAATCGACTGGTCTGTGCTTTCAAACCTGATCTTACCAGATATTATGATGTTCCTAACATTTTTGTTGGAGTCATTACTAATTTTGACCCTTACATTGATGGTTTCTCCATGATAGTAAGTCTGCAAGAGAACATTGAAATGATTTAATTCAATAAAAACTATGGTGTATGTAATATTCCACATTGATTTATCATACTTTAATTAACAAAACAACAACAACATGAAACATTGCTAATAACACCAAAGAAAGACGCAAATTATGACACAAATCCATGCTCGACTGGTGGTCTGTTTAAAACCCACCTGCTTCTGTAAGCTTGCCTCCATGTGTAATGGTTTATCAGACATAAGAAAGTCACGAGTGGTCTCCACAGAGGGAGCTGGTCCTAGATTATCTGGAGCGTACTGGACCTTGCGGATCATCAAACCTACTGAGCTCCTTATTTGTGGAAGAAGAGAACAAGACATATGTCATTGATGCGACACCCCAAAATGGTCTACAATGGTCAATAGGAATTTGGATAATGGTAGGATAATAGGCAAGTATATGAGGCAAGTTTCCCACTATAAACTAACCGTTTGCGAACTTTGGCATCCTGGCTTTCAGCACAGAAAGCTTTGACCTCAAACTCAACGGCACAGTGCTGTGAAAAACATTAGGCAGAAGTTCTGTGAAAAATGGATACTATACTAAACGTATATATATATATATATATAAAACAATGTCAAAATTGGTCAGTTTAAAATAATTGTTAGATGTTAATAGATACCTTCCCAACATCTTTTGGGCCTGGCTGAAGTCCTACTGAACAGGGTAAGTTGTCAGGTAACTAAAGAAATAGAATTGAGAAATGTTATTTTATCATCATGTCCAACAACCAGTTCCTACAATATAATTGCTGAGATCAGTCACTCGATTACAGGATTTGTATTTCCTGTATGGTGAATGGCACTTAAATTCTACACATAATTCTATATTTTATAGCAATATGGATGAGATTGTGTAGGTGCATACTGATAGTACACTGAGGTGCAGATATTAGCCACGTTTTACAATAACCAGTAGACATAGCTGAAAATCCTGCTATTTTAAAAGAGTGGTTGATTGTGATTTCACTTTTTTAAAGTTATTTAGTGTGTAATTGTCACGCCCATGTCTGTGTTCTATGTCACTAGTTCTATATCTTTGGTTTAGTTTAAGCATTTCCTGTTTGTCCTTGTTCCTGTTCTTGTTTATTTGATTAGTTAACCCTTGCAACCTGTGTCCCTCACCTGTCTTGCATCTGCCCTTGTGTATATAAGCCCTTTGTATTGTGTCCAGTTGGTCAGTCGTCAATGTTATTTTGGTTGTGTTACTTGGAGTGTTTGTACCTTTGTTCTTTGTCTACTCAGTTGAAGTAAAGTCTATGTTGAACTATGTGTGAAAGCACCCTCAAGCCAATTTTGCACTGGTGTGTTTTCGTTTTAAAAGGCATAGCTTTTGCCACTATTATAACGTTTATACTACTCCGGTGTTTTCAAGACTTTCCAGACTTTTGACAATGCTGCAGACCCCATTTTAGTTTGAAAACTCCAGTGTTGTAAACTGAGCAAAATTAAGACTTTTAAAAATATACCTGAGGTAAACTTATCATTTACAAACAGTTGTCAAAAAAACTGGTACGGTAAAAACCTGTTAAAAGGTTAACCATAAATTTCTGTCAAATTTAAACAGACATTCCCTGCATTGTATTTCAAATTTTGTTTGAATTTGATGTTTTTTTTTCTTTGCAATAACTATGTTTCTTCTATCAGTAATGTTTATTAGGGTTGTAACGTTGTTAAATGAATGCTTGATGCATATTTCAGTTTAATGAGCTTCATCATGATGGTGTTTAGTGTTTGTATGAGTGACACTGAGCTTCTTCTACCTATGCTGCTATGTAAAAGCTGCTTGTGATGGGCATTGGTTCATCATGTGACTTTCTCCTCACCACCTGCATTCAGTGTTTATCAGTGTATTTTAAAGCTACAAAACAGATTTCACTTTAATAGCGTGGTGTATTACCATAAGACCATTTAAGAAAATTAGAGCATTTAACTGTATATTTAACCTTAAATCATAACCTAAAATGATGTTACCATATTTTTTACCGGAGAATTCCGGCAACCACAGCTGCCATTTTTTTTACAGTTAATATTACAGATTTGTTTTTACAGTGTTTAATTAGTAATTACGAAGAAAAGATGAATGCGATCTCTCCCTCTGTGCCGCATATTACATGCCTAAGGCAATATTTTCTTTGCAATGAATGGGTCAAAATATGAATTAAACCACTCGAAGATACTTACTTCAAAGAAAAATGGGTAGGCATTGACACCGAGTTTGCGCAGTAGTTTTTCCTGCACCTTGGTGAGAGTTCTCTGCTCTTTGTCCTGCAGTGCAGGGTAGATCTGCCGGGTGGATATGTAGATCTCTCGTTTGAATGCGATGCCCAAAACATCTGTGTCCTCACCTCCATATCTGAACGTGCAGGATAAAGTGACAAATGCTACAGGGACAGAGAAACACAAAGCAAATCCCACTGTTATACATGTATTCACATGTATCTTATTTATTGCCTGTTCCGTGTGTAAACTTTAAATTAATTTATTGACCTTTTTTCCCCTTAAGCTGTTCAGGGTCAATGAGAATGACACCATCTAATGGAAAGAGAAAAATACAATGATATTAAAAAAGTAAACAAAAAATAGAAGTTTTAAGAAAACAGTAAGATACAGTACAGTTTAAGATACAGTAAGTGCTTAAAATCACAGCCAGGTTACAGTAAAATATAAGAGAATTATGCCTGTTTTCTCACATACCCACTGGATCCACAGAGTCAACATGGTCAACAAAGTCTCTCTTCCCCATATACACACCCACCTGATTTAAAAACACAGCATACAGTATATTACTTAATGAGTCTAAAAGAGAAACTTAGATGTGTGTAGACTTTACAATGTTGAAACTTAATGAAGTAAATGTGGATTGTAGCAGCAAATACACTGTGGCAAGATCACACTGTTTTACTGACACTGTCAAAAAATGATCGTAGGTTATCTTTGGTGGCAAGACTGTGACAATGGCTGTCTTTGAACCTCTCTCAATGTATGACACAACCCAACCCAACTAGGAGCCACGATCACATTTGGTGCCAATGCCAATCCTTCCCCTCGGACAGCTGAAAATTGTGCAGTACTATTAGTAATGTGACTCATAGCTTACAAGTAAAAGGTGTCAACAGCAGATGATCAGCGGACGAATCTAATGTTTTGAAGAGTATGTCAGTAGCTGTCAGTCACTGGACTGCTGTGAATCCTGTACTTAGTAATCACAGATTCTAGCCTACGTCTTGAAATACATAACCCAAATACCGTAAATCTAATTTTTTACCATATATTGTCTTCTGAACATGTATCAAGTCTGCCATGCTTTGGCTAAAGTAAGAGTTTGAATAATGGCTGTTATGTACTTGCTCAAATATTGATTTTGGACAAATTTTAACCAAAAAAAAAAAGTTACAGACTGCAGCTGTAAACATGAAAAAATAGTCAACTTATCCTTTATAAAGCATTTTTCCAACATTAATACGACTTAGTAAGCATGCAGCTATATATGTTTTGTTCTTGAGCACGTTTATGTTTATTAATTGTATTTTCATACTTTATTAACAATGAATTTAGCATTTTTTAAAGCATTTCTAAATGAAATCAGTGGTTCATACGATCATTTAGGAAGTGTAAGTAAATGATTAATATACTAATTTAGACACATGATAATAGTTGATAAGCAGCAAAAAAAAAATCTAAACTGTACAACTGTACACTTGATAAAAATGAAAAATAAATAAAATAGAAAATAAACCAAATAGGATTTTTTTCAATTTTTCAAAGAAAAATAAAATTAAAATGAATGTTTTATTTATGCATCTTGAAATAAATAATTTCTGAGTTCCATATCCCTCTGTGTTGTGTTGTTTATTTCTTCTGGAAGAAGTCTTAAAATCTCCTAATAGATATGCTCATAAATCAAGAACAAGGCATTTATAGTTGTATTGGTAACCCTTTACAGTAAGGTATCATTTGTTAACATTATATTTACATTTATATAATTTATATTATATATACAAATATATATTTAATAAAAAAAACTTAAATATGTGCATCTGAATAAATTATTTTAATTTTCCCTATTTTTTCACAAATGATCACATGAAGTAATTTATAAACATTTATTACTCATGTTACTATAATACAAATTAGGAAACAAACAAAACATTTTCCCCCTAAAATATTTTCAACATTTATTTTTGTAGTTTATTAAACTATAAACCAACAAAAACTCCAGACTAGCAATGCCTAAAGCATTTTGTCTTATTTCTTTTTAAACGTATTTTTCAAATTCGGTCTATTCAATTGTGTTTAATTTTTATTGTTTCAAAATCATTAAATTATATTAATCAGGGTATAAAGTCTATTTACGAACAACTCAAATGTGTTAACAGGTTTGTAAAAACTTTACAGAAAATTAACAGAAAATAAAATAGCTAGTAATTAGTTAATCTTCCTGATGCTGACTATGAATGTTTAAGGACCTTGTTTCAATGACCATTATTTTGAAGAATAAAAAAGAAAAGACAGATATTTTCTTTTTTAAATTACTATATTAATGTGCTATATATCGCTACCTCTGTCGTTATGTAAACTTACCGACTTGTCCTTGGATATTTTCTTGAAGACGACATTTTTTGGGCTCATGGTTGTTTAGAAACTTGAACACAATAATAAAAAGTAAAATATTAATACACATATCTTCAACAATCCTTGCATGTTTATTACATAAAAAGTACTTCAAAGTATATATTATAATAATGTTTTATACAGTATATCATCTATGAGTCTTAATCAAGACTTTCAAATATACAAAGCGGTGACATAAAATCTAAGTCACTTATTGTTATTCCTGTGTCCCAAATAAAACCCACACCAGTGGGTCCTATAAATTCAACACTGATTATGGATTTCATACCTGGTAGTGATGCTTTCGTATAATTTGTGTGAGGTCTGAAGCTTGAGGATAGAAAAAGCAGTGGGGAGGAGCTGGTATTTGTACCCAGGATGTGTATTGCCCAACTAATCAGGTTAGCCAGGGTTATGGCTAAAATCCCCTTCACCCATTCTCCAGTTATCCCAAATAGACAGATGGATACAAACAGATATCTAGCCATGCCTAATGCAGGTGCTATACCTGCCTGAGCGGATTGGGTCAGTTCCCTTGGTCAGCACTGGAGGAGATTACTAGGCACTTTGGACACAAGGAGCAACACAGGTTTTGTCAGGATCTGTGTAGTAGGGCTTGTGAATAAAAGTCATGTTTGTTAAAGAATCCAGATAAATTGAAATAATAGTTCAAATGTACATGGTGTGTAATTTCTGCATATAAAATAGTGTCAAAAATAGAATTAGAATTGAGTTGCATTCGTACATTATAACTTAATATTCAGCTGAATCAATCAAATAAATAATAGTAATATTCCTACATACAATTAGGCAGGAAGGTTTATGATTTAAAAAATACAAAAAAACAAAAACAGCAACTCATGTTAGCATGAATAAATGGATCCTTAATCAAAGGAGAAGAATCTCAGACGTATTAATCATTGATAGTGCTTCAAGTATAATCCCAGACTGTCAGTGTCAGCAGTGTAAGACCCCTGGAAGCTGAGGAGAGATTATCGCCATGAAAGACATGAAGTAATTGTTATCTCATTCGGGATTATTTCCAGCCATAGTCATTGTGCACGTACGCTCATGAAGCCAAGTGCAGACCAAAGCAAACAATCTGAGTATGCACATATAAACTATACAGTTTTGAATGTGCATTATAGCATGCAACAAAATATTTCTCATGCTAATTCAGATCTGACTATTAGAAGATTAAAAAAATCCCTGATAGTTCTTTGATGTCATTTTTATTCCTTTATTTATTATTACTATTATTTATTACCAGAAACCTTCATCAACCTTTTTCTGTTTTTATTCCTTCAGATTTTGGTTCCCAGAATGCTTTGCATGAGGCTGTTATTTTATTCTGTAAAGATAAAGACTTGTTCATGTTTAATGTTCAATTGACTTTGAACAAACTGTTGCCAGTAAATAACATACATTGAAATCTACAGTAAGTTACTGGCAAACAGCTGCCAGTAATACTGTAATTTCTACAGCAATTTTTTTTACAGTGTACTTCCCTATAGTAGCTTTGGTATGGTCACGTTACGGTTTCTGTACGCTTACCTAACATCACAAAAAAACAGAGGTCAAGGCTCACCTTGCTCGAACAATGCACAGTTGACCTAAATGGTGTTTTGCAATAACATGGTTTCGAGAGGATGGCTGAACGAGTAATCACACACAGCTGGCAGCCCATTTACTTAATCATTCCTTGTTTATTCGCGCCCAATTAAATCTCTCCCCTTC
>JAUMHI010000034.1:2556966-2576430 GCA_032359435.1 Enteromius unitaeniatus
TGAGTGTGATGTATTACTCTAAAGCAGTGGTTTTCAAACCTCTTTATGAAGCACCCCCAGCACTGTACATTTTGTATGTTTCCCTATATCCAACAAACTCATTTCAGGTCTTGCAGTTTCTACTGATGAGCTGATGTGTTGAGTCAGGTGTGAAAGATAAGGGAGACATACAAAATGTCCAGGGCTGAGAGTACTCCAGGACAAGGTTCAAGAAGCACTGCTCTTAAGCAATTGTGATAAATGTGTAAATGATTAGAAAAACTTATTTTCCTGTGTTTTGTTTATAACCAACTTCAACTCCAAGTTAAGGGCCAATTGAAAATATACCATGTTAATTTGATAGTATGACTTGCACAGCCACATTTGCTCATTTAACAAGGTTGGTTCTTCTTATTGTGTAGTAATAAGTTATGTGTTTGTGTTGCCAGTACATTTTACAGTAACAAACAGCTTTTAATTGTTCACATTGGTTGTTATATTAACATTTAATGACACATAAGAGAAACAACCTCACAATTTTTTCCCCGCAGCTGTGTGTGTGCATGCTTAACAATGAACGACCAAAAATAGGTCAAGATTTGATTTACCGTTATCATTTATTACAGGTTGTAAAAACTACAAACTGACCACCTGCAGTGGGGTAAATGTGACTAGGTTAAAAAATAACACCATGACATGATATAAGTGATATAAATGATATAAATAAGACATGATAAAAAAAATCCATTCAGATTTGAGAGATAATTTTTCAGGAAATATTTGTTTTAGGCTTATGATCAGGGTTGGGTGCTTTTACACCCTTTTTAATCATTTCCCACTGATTTTAGGCATACATGTGATTTCACCATGTACAAGACACTACTGGACCAACATTCCAATCAACCAATCAGAATTGAGGGATAATTTTTCTGGAACTATCTGTTTTAGGTTTATAATCATGGTTAGGTGCTTCTACACCCTTGTTAATGATTTCTCACTGACATTAGGCATACATTCTGGGTTTGAGTAAGTTTAAGGGTAAGGATTGGGATAAGTTTATATTTGTGGACAGTAATGTTGACCCAGGATCAACAAAAGATGTTGATCCAGGATCATGTCTTACTTTGTAAAATCACGGTGACCAAACTACTCAGTTACATCCCCGTCTGGCAAGTGAAAGTGTTGGCCTGCAGCGTCCTCTTGCGTTCAAACTAGCTCTAGGCAGGTGCGAAACTTCTTGACCATGCGCTAAAAAAATCTTTGTCTTTAAATGTAGGCTGCAACTGACGTATGCTCTACGCCTCCTTTTGGCTCCCTGTGGACACGAAACAATTGGTGTTTTAACTATTTATGCCGCCGGTTACCCCGTGTCGCCAAAATCCATTGCGCGCACTACCTTATCAGCGGCCGCCCTGTCATTCATCCCTGCAGTAGAACTTCAGCTTGCACGGGGCACTCATTTCACTCATTTCAAGACAAACTCCTCTAACGTCCTTGCGCAGCCTGCATCTGGAGCTAACTATGCTAATGCGGGTACTTACTAGTCTGCTACTGGAAAACAAGTAGCAAGATGCACTCGAGATGCCTCACTCGAGGCTCTCTTCCTTTGCCCTTTGCTATTTTTGATGCTCCGAACACAGGAGCTGCACTGCACTGCACTCGAGGGGCTCACACTACAGTCACCCTCTGTTGTGATCCTGTGCTCGTTTGCGTGGATTGGCGAGGGATCCACACCAACTCAAATCAATGAGGATTCTGAGGCTTTTCCTGAAGAAAGGAGCGCATATGCTGCAGTGTCTCTGTGGACAACGATCGGAGCCGACTACAACCACCAGCGGTGAGACATTTAGCTGTGCATGCTCTCCGTTGAGCGATGAAAAACGCTCTCATTGGCCGCTGGCGCTGGTGAGCACATCTTCCGTGTCTGCGGTACTATGCGCTCCCACTCCAACGCATTTGCGCTAACTTGTTTGTGAGGGCTCATGCGACTTCTTGCGACCACTCATGCCATTCCATCTCACATCTTATGATACGAAACACATCTCCATCATGGTCATGAGCACGACCACTGCTGCAGTCCCAGCAGTTTAGTGCCGAAATCAGTGTCAAGGACATTCTTATTGGTACCGGGAACAAAGAACGCAGGGTGAATTTAGGAAACTATTGATGCAAATGCAGCAAATGCGGTCTGCGAAGCTACGCCAGACATACACGTCCCGAGCTCAGTTGAGGTGAGATGAGCTTTCTAAAACAGGCACCGGCAAAAGAGGACAGGGAACTTCTGCACGTCATTCAGCACCCTGGACAGCAACTCAGTTCCGCATCGCTCCCAACTCTGCTACAACTCGCCTCCTCCAGAGTAGCTTGTGCTCCTCACCGCACATTTCAGACCATCAGAGTAATCATATGTGTGTCTTATTATAATAACCTTCTTGAGAGCATTTATTTTATGCATTTTTAGCATTTAGAATATATTTACAACTCAGAAGACAAATGATATTCCAGTGGTTTTCAAACTTGTTCCTGGGGACCCACAGCTCTGCACATTTTGTGTTTTACACACCTGATTCAGTTCATTAGGAAAGAGCTCCTAAAACTCAAACAAGCTGTGTAGCAGTGGGTCCTGAGGAACAGGATTGAAACCACTATTTTGTTCTACACTTACATAGGAGATATACAACATTAACTCAACATTTATAATATTTTCACAACTCTTTAAAGGCATCAATATTCTTGTTCACAAACATTCTGTTATGACGTACTTTCCATCATTTTATTACAAACCTCAAATCTTTCATGGAAGAAGATGATACCCTCAGTCTCTTTTCACATTCACTTTCACTGAGGCTTCATTAAGCCTCTGCTGACCTATACACCTTTTCTTTTTATCCTTTATTTTGAAGACAACTTAATTGTGCACCAGAGATGGGCACTCGAGTTCGACTTCAGTCTTGACCTTTTTAAAAAAATATACTTTTTAATACTTTTATAACTGGATCGGAGAGGCAAAAATACGGACCTGTTCATAACAAGTGCAGGTCAGTTTAATTGATCAATAGGCTGTTAATTAAACAGCTAGAAACTCTTAGCAGTAGCAGCCAGATGATTAATAACAGTCTATACTGTAAGCTAAAATAAACTAAATGAAACTACTATCATCACTCAAAATGCTATATGATAATTGCTATTATTTACTGTAAAGTTGCAGCAGTAATTCAACAGACAAAAGTTATAAAACATCGTTTTATAATACGTTTAGAGGAAGTTAGGGCAGATAATAAGCCATAAGAAAATTCAAACCTATAACCATGGTAACTAAACAATAAATGAACCATGGTTTTGCTACACTAAACCATGTAACCATGAAATGTGTAGCAAAACTATGGTTGTAAATTAAAACTCATTGCGATCAATCTGACAAATAGAAAAACAAAACAAAACATGGCCATAATATAAATTATATAAATCAGGGCTGTCCAAACAGTCCGGAGTTAAGCTCCAACCCTAATCAAACACACCTGAAGCAGCTAATCAGGCTCTTTCATGTTAGAAACGTCTATGCAGGTGTGTTGAGGGAAGTTGGAGCTAAACTTTGCAGGACACCGGACCTCCAGGACAGAGTTTGGACAGCCCTGCTGTAAATAGAATTACAATGATACTGATACTTTTAAGTAGTACTTTAAATTGAACTAAATACTGTTATTGCAAACAGAGGTGGTTGTTTTTGCAGTTCTGTTCATAGTGGCAGGTACAAGAAATCTAGCGAAATTTAGTGAAATAAGAAAACACACAATGTGAGAGATGTAATGAAAAATGAAGAGACTGAAAATAGAAATGGAAGTGAAGGCACAGTTCAATAGAGAACATTTAATCATTTTGCATGACCCCAGCCTAAGGTTTTTAACCATTTTTTTAAATGTGATGAATAGAAAAGAGTCCATGGTTTATCCATGGTTTCAGAATTTGTTGTGGGTGTATGGGATGACCTGGATAAGTGTGAGCTTTCCTTGCCTGAAATTTTGTCCAAGACCTGTTCTACATGGTGGTTGTTCAGTCATGATATATTCATTAGCTGACAAAATATTAAATGTACGTTACTTCGTGTGATTGTTTCAATATGACATTAGGTCAAGTCACCAGTGTAGGTTGCTCAGGGTCATTTATGGCATATATCTTTTAGATGTTTTGTTATTTTAACAACAGAAACAGAGTGAGCAGCACAACAATTGAATTGACAGTTTTAGACTCGTAATTCGTAATTGGGAAAATTGTTATAGATTGCAGAACTCTGAAACGTTGAAACCCCCCCTATATTTTTTATAGTAAAATATTACTATAGTATAGAATTCAGGAGAAAAACACTGAAAACACAGGAATTTTGTTCAGACCTATGCTTGGAAAAATTTTACTGCTTTAAATGGATTGAATATCAAAGTGTAAAGAAAACAGAAGCACTGAATTCAGTGTAAATATGAAATATAGCTAAAATAATGTAGCTATTTTCCTCACAAGCAACTATTAACTAACTTAATCTAACTGTTTTAGATAAAATGATGATTAAAAATGTTACAATTAAAAATGAATGCTATTCTGCAATTGATTTCTTTATTTGCCTAATAGACATTTTTCCTGAACACCTGATGTCACACCTGACTCTTCACTAGAAGGATGCTTTGCATTTCCAGGCTACAGTTTATAATTAAATTAGCATATACAGTATTCTGAGCTGATAGCTTAAAACCTATTAAAATATATTTTTTTTAAAACGCATTTTTTAAAACCATAGTGCCATCACTTACAATCCTGCAAAGATCATCATTTGTCAGTGCCTTACTCCTCAAAGTTTAATGGGCATGTAAATGACATGAATCTGCAGACATTAGCTACATTAAAAAAGACTGGCACTATTTGATTGGGTTCCTATGGAGAGTGGACCCAAAAAGCATCCAATTGAAAGTTAGAATTTATAATGCCGCCGCTCATCATTTACTCAGGAGAAAGGTCTATTACACAAGTCTTTGCAATGTATTTTGGTATGTACTACACCCATTGTAACATGATGCGCTAATGCAACACTAAGTTTTCTGAAATATCCTACATCATGTATCTTCTCCATAATTTTGTGCAATCAGGGGCCCTTGTCCTTTAGCGTGTATAGATCACTACCTTGTTGACTGTTGTCCTTAATAATCACACAAAACAGAATGAAAGATTAAAACAAAAACAACCATGACAAAACAACAGCAATATTTGACAGAAATAGTTAAAATTGAATATGCAATGATTGTATAATTTGTTTTAGGTGTTTGTACGCCCAGTATATGCACAGACAGATTTTTAGTTAAGTAAAAGCACAGAAATATTTGCTTCTAAAAGTACTTATGTATGTTTATATAATAAACAGACTAGTAGGACTTGTAGTATCTTAGGAATAAAGAGCATATAACACTCACACAGCTCTGGCATCTATGATCTGAGATTTAGCATGTATTGTCTACTTCTGACTGTACCGTATATTCCATTTTCTTTGTGCAGTATCCAGCCATATCTTACTGCATCACTTTTGCTTCAAATCACACAACAGAAATACAAATAAGCACACTGCCATTGTGTTTAATTGATTGCTGCTGTGAGACATACTGTATGTTCAGGGTTCACCTTCAACTTATCCAGTGGCATGAGCAAAATGTGCTGAGGAATCACTGATGAATGTGCTGTGTGCTCTATAACAGAGATGCTTCACTCCTCAGGATTTGATTGGATATGGCCCCATGACTAAATTGGGTTTTGAAACCAGGGCAGGAGTTCTCAGGAGCATGCTCTGGAGACATCATGCACAAAACACCATGTCTGCCATATGCAATGAGCTGTCACCCCTTGGTTGAATTTGCTGAAGTGTCATGGGAGAATTCAAAATAAATGTACCATATCTTGCAAACGATGGAACTTTTGCATAGGACATAATGGGGAACATACAATATAAGTACATACTTGATTAATGCTGTTTAAATATTTGACCATAAAGTACCTGATCTATGCCCTTTGCATCATGTAGTGGGCATAAACACATTAGCAATAGTATGCTTTGATAGTGTGAACCCATAGTGCTGGTTCAGCTGCATAATCCAACACACTCTCATCACACACACATACACACAAAGGAGAGCTGATATGTGCATTCCCATACTGTGAACACTAGGAGGCAATATTTCTTAGAAAGTTGTCTTGATTCGATGCTCCTGATGCTTTATCTGTCTTGGTTTGAATGTGGAATAATTTTAGTGATGCAAGCTTTCTATACCTGTATTGCACGTATCCGAGTGATTCTCTATGAACTTAATGGTTATTCAGTGTTGTGGTCAGTTAAATCTCAGGTTCAGTCTCTGTAGTTGGTGTGCTTCAATTCTGTTTTAAATTCAGACTTTGTGTATTTTCCATTGGGGTGAATTTATATCTCAAGTTTACTACATGTCTTCACTATGTTTAGCTGGAAGAAATGTAAAACATTTTTATAAAACTACTGTACACTGGATTTTGGTTTTGGCATGAACTTTGTGCTAATGTAGCACTAGCATTTGCCTTGAAACAATGCCATGTTTGTTGCAAAGGCACTTACTATCAGAGACATGCACATTTATTTTGAGGGGCAGTTGCTGAAATCACTGGAGGTGGGGCAGTTAATACTTGGCAAATGGTGTGCTGTGATTGTCATTATGTACAGATTCGCAGATCATTAATGAGTTTAGGTGCGTTGGTGCATTGACATGGTCCGTTGAGTAAACATGCCCTGAACACTTGCTGACAATCAATAGTAGTTCAGTTTTTAGGCAAATGTTTTATAGTTCTAGAATTGCATGGATCTCATTTTCTCTCAGAGCTGAGGTAGTACAAAACAGGATGTATTGTGACAACTATCGTGTTCCATTCTGTCTCAGGAGCTGCTTTCATGTCAGAGATTAATGAAAACAAAATGCTTTGTGTCATTCGTTCAGACTTTTGAAATAGAGGTACTTGTATCTAATATATATGATAATCCCGTCGTAAATCTTCTCATCCTTGCCTTAATCTCTGTAACGTTTATGCTATATTTATATTAGGTATCCCATCTGCTAATTTTGTTACCAGATTCTACATAGTATTTATATTTTTTGAAATTCAGACAAGTACCTTTAACAAGAAGAGCATCGAAGTGCCACTGTTGTTAAAAGGCATTGTACTAAGCCCATGCTGATGCAAGGAGATGGTTGGAAGTGAATTCCTAGCCCCACATTAAATTTGAAAAAGGATGAAAGAGCGCATTCCCAGACTGAATATTTAATGCTGCTATTTTGCACGAGGCAAGAGGCTTTTTGTGTCAGAGCCACGTGATCCACCCACTGCAGTGTCAGAAACCAGTGTGTACCCCGATACAAGTACACGACCCCCCCCCAAGCCCTCCGTCTCTGCTTGCCCCCTCGATGAATACCATCTGAAACCCAGCGCTGAAGGGTTAGCACTTTAGTAAAGCACAGTGCATTACATAAATGCAGCATTGTGGCATTCTGTGATAGTTAGTTCTGTCTCTCTAAAGGGAAGTTGTTGCGTTAATTGAAATTGATTAATCTCAGTTGATGCAAAACAGCATTTTACGGCATCCCTTCAAATATAGTTGTATTAGTCAACTGTGTTTTATTAGACGTGTGTGCATATATAGATTGTTAATAACTTAAAACACGCAGATGGAGTTTTTACAACCTTTTCTGCAACAGTTAATCGTCAAAAAAATGAATGGGTTGTGTAAGCCAGACCTTTACACTAAATACACTGAACAATAAGGTGACAAACAGAAGGTGATCCGTATCATGAGGGTGTATCTTAATCAGAGTAGTAAACAGATGGGCAGACAATTAAGAAATGAGCCGGATAGTTGATGCAATAACAAGCAGAATTTGAAATGAGATCATTCTGTAAGTGTATGCGCCACACTGACACGTAAATAATGAGCCAGAGGTGATAGGCCCATCTCTCTCCATTAATATATGTATATTTCTTACTCCTTCACTTGCTCATTCCCGTTTACCCCTGCGAGTTCCTCATCCAAACCTCAATCACGTATGACTGCGTAGAGAGAGAGAGAGAAAGAGAGAGAGGGGATATCACACCCCATTCACTGGCTCAGTGTGAAAGAGGCAGGACTAGTCTCGATTGTACAACACTACCTTAAACGCTTTCGCCAGGATTTGCTGTGCTAGACACCCGACATTTAATTGATTTTTATTTTTTAAGAAAATAACAAACTTCGACGTGAAGAGCTATGCCACGAACTCTACTAGAAGCACTATGAAGAGCTGTAAAATAAATTGGAGAGCCCAGATGTTCCGTGAAGTTGTGTTCGCGTCTCTCATATACGCCTATAGAGCCTGAGAATGGGCTCCATTTATTATGTGGATTCATGCAAAGTTATCTGGAATGAACTAGACATGTGGATCATGTAGCAGTCCCTTGAAAGAGGAATTACGCGTCTGCTGTCTTCGGCACCTGGAATACCTGCGTGACAGGTCACCCATGTTCACATAAGACGTTTTTTTTTAAATTGCTTTCATTTCATTATTATTTTTTTGCTTCTAAGATGGAGAACGGAGAATATGCTTTATGTAATCGTGTGTGAAACCCGTCTGGGTAGACCGTCTGAGAACGGGATGAGATTTCAGTCCTAATTTACAGGCTCCTTTTGGATTTTACGCAGAGAATTGGGGGAAAAAAAATCTGGCTAATTTTGCGCAGACAATCCAGTTTTGTTTATTTATTTATTTCCAGTTATTGCGTTAGCAGCTGCATCCGTCGAACAGCTTTGTTTAACTGAATACTCGAGATGGCCGCGATCGCCAGTTCTCTGATCCGACAAAAACGCCAGGCTCGGGAATCCAACAGCGATCGGGTCTCTGCCTCCAAACGCCGCCCCAGTCCCAGCAAAGACCCCCGCTCTCTCTGCGAGCGACATTTCCTGGGGGTCTTCAGTAAAGTCCGCTTCTGCAGCGGCAAGAAAAGACCTGTTCGCCGGCGACCAGGTCAGTGCTGGATGCTTTTTAAGACATCAGCCCCCACCCGAAGCCTCTGCTGCAGTCTACAGCTCCGCTGGAGGAACATATATCCTCCACTGTATTATTGATTTATTTGTTTGACTATTTATTTATTTCCCCCCCCCCCCCCAAAATAATTCCACCTGTTTCATAGCTCACGTACTGTCTATTGCTATTCACCAATCGATTTGCCATCCTAACAGTCGTTTTATGTTGATATATCTGATATGTTTTATTAATGTTATTATTACTGTTATCAATGAATTCAGAGGCTGGCATTTTGACATTTTGATGAGAGGCTGTGTGAAGAAGAAGAAGAAAAAAAAACTTTTTTAATATTTAGTAATAGCCAGAATCCAGTGGCACTGCAGTGCACCAGGGCATTCACAGATGAAATGTTTAATGGTAAATGTTTGCCTGAAAGAAGATCCAGTTTAAACGGCATGCTGTTGTGCAATGTGACAGAACGAACTCGAACCAGCAACAAACAAGTGACCAGCTGGTCATACCAGCTTAAGCTGTTCAGGCTGGTGTTTACAGCAATTAATACTCATTTTAGACCAGCTAGAAACCACAGCTACCAGCTTAAACTGGATTTTTCAATAGGGACTGCTTTACTGCAGTATAGGGAGGGATTGGACACTTGTTTTATTGAAGGACGTGGTCTCACTGCCCAATGAACCACGCTATTGTCCTTTTTCGGCTCACATAAAATGGCACAAAGAATGTAAAAAAAAAAAAAAAAAACACAAAGCTGTCCTCTCTTCCTTCTCATGATGTAGAACAAGCACATCCCCTCTTCCCAACATATGATCAGTTATTTGACGGCTGTTGCTGTAGGATTTGTCTGTAAAAATGTTGTTTTTCCTTCTCCCCCGTAAGATGCACCCTCGAAACCTCCACAGGTGTCCCGTAAGGGCGTCAGGCTAGGTCAGTAGCTCAGCCTCCATCCTTGTGCTGTGTCTTCCAGTTACCCACCCCATTTCGTGCTCATGGGGGACTAGCTCCTGTCTAACGGCAGTCGCCAATGTCTGCCTTGTCCTTGTAGTATGCTTCTGACTATTCTCTCTCTGTCTTTGTGTTATTTTTATGTACCGTATGTCTTCTTCTCTCTGTCTCTTCCACCTTTTCTTTTGTACCTTCTCTTCTCCCCTTTGATCCCTTTTTTTTGGTCTCTACTTATTATGTTTCTGTCCCCATTATTATGTGTGCTCTGCCCTCTCTGTGTGTTTCCGTGCAGTGAGGCTCATGTATGCTCTGTGCTGCTGATGTGTCATGTTTCTTCTGTCAGTTGTGGTGACTTAATTAGTTGAGGATACCATTCACCATTTCATGATCATGACATCATTTATCAACACATCCGATTGTAACTTTTTTTGTTCATGAAATGGGGCAATATTGAACAGGTATGGTTCAACTAAATTATATTTGCAAAGGAAAAGTATGCAAAGTGTTGCAAATATGAAATGCATTATCTCATGAATACATCCAGGTGAAACACATGCTCAAATCCACATGTGAGTGCATACATTCCTATATGAGTATGAGACATGCATGTACATTAATCTCACAAACTCACAATAATTTGAAGAACAGGTCCGAGTCATATTTCACCCCAAAAATCAAGTGAAAACAGGAATATATTTTTTTTACAGAAACACATTTAATTAAATACATTTTAAATTATTTTAAATATTTTTTTTTCTTTTTCTTATTTTGTCCACTGTAAAAAGAAAATGCTTTAAAAAAAAGACGGTAAAAAAATTCCTGTAAAATTTATAGGGAGAAAACGTAAACTGACATTCCTAGAATTCCCTGCATTGCATTTCAAATTTTGCACTTGATGTTTTTTCTTTAAAATAACAATTTTTCTTCTTAGTTTTTTTCTCATCAGTTATGTTTATAGGGTTGTATGTTATATGTAATGTCGTTAAATGAATGTTTATTGCATATTTCAGTTTAATGAACCTCGCCATGAGGGTGTTTAGTGCTTGGGTGACACTGAGCTCCTTCTATATATGTTTATATTTAAAAGCTGCTTGTGCTGGGCATGGGTTCATCATGCGACTTTCTCTTCACCACCTGCATTTGGTGCTTATCAGTGTACTTTAATAGGTTGGTATATTAACATTATATCAGTTAATGAAATTACGGTATTTAATTGTAAAATTAACTTAAAACCATAGAATCTTGTTGTTAAATTTTTTCACAGTCGAATTATGTTTTTTTTCCCCGTAAATATTTTGGATTTTCTTTTACAGTGTAGTGTAAAACGCGTTCTCATTACTGTAATTTACTATATCATACTATATGATGTACATACATTAATGTATAGCATTAATTATTGTTGTACGGAAAAACAACAACAACAGCAACCTTAATAGTCCTTCAACAGTCCCCATTTATTATGCTTTATTTATTTATTGTTTGTTTGTTAGTGTTTGTTTTTGCTTCAGGGAAAGTATGACCTGGACATGTTTTCAAGAGATTCAGCACACACTGACCTACATACATGTATTGTATTAAACCCAAAACTTTCTCCCCAGGTTAGAGTCATTTCCTACGGGGTCCCCTTCGCCAGTTTTTATTTATAGAGGTGTGATTTAGCCATGTTCTTCCTAATAGATGTAGACAGGCTTGTTCGTATGATTGATGGCCCTTCCAGCCTGTCAGAGGTCTATTGGGTCTGCAATGGATAGATGGGGCCGTAGATGAATAGCTGATCATGACCATCATGGACATTCACAACTCTTCTTAGCCCTGTTATTGAAAGCTGTGGGACTTTGCTGCATGCCAGGTCATCCATGTGGACTCTTCACTCCTCACCTCTCAGGCCTGACTGTAAACATTTATTGTACCTGCTTGTACAGGTCACCACTCTACCAGAAAACACCTGTTATGGCTACAGCTGGTCCTCTAAACTCCAGGTGTCCATAGTGAAATTGATTCATGAGGTTGCAGAGAGCAAATATGCAGAGCTTTATCAACACAGCCATTCACAAGTACATTCACTGCCATCACTGGAAGTCGTCAAGAACCTATTTAAAATAAATTATTTCTTCTTAACAACCTTTTTTGTTCACATGCTGAAATAAAATTGTTGGGGTGAATTCTGATAAAAATGTGGGTTGGGGTGGGGCTGTGTGTTTATTTTCCAGAGCCGCAGCTGAAAGGCATTGTGACACGACTGTTCAGCCAGCAGGGTTTTTACCTGCAGATGCAGCCAGATGGAACCATCGATGGCATCAAGGATGAGAACAGCGACTACAGTGAGTGATTGGAACTGCACCAAATGTGCATGCAAAGCAAAGTTCATTGTACCACAAAAATGCATATAGGGGAGAAAGGTCTAGCTATCACACTTTTTACCGAACAATCTTCAGAGTTGGATTATTTATTAAAGTCTGTTTCTGTACAATCCTTAAAAGGATAGTTCACCAAAATATTAAACATTTTGGAAATAATTACTGCAAAAGTCTTACAAGTTTGGAATGACACGAGGATGAGTAATTAATAATAGAATTTCATTTTTTAAATGTTTACTCATTAAAGTATTGAACATTTCTCCGTGAAGGTACGAAGACCACTGTGGCTTCGGCCTTGTCCCTTACACACAGAGATCTCTTTAGTTTAGGGATCATCAAACTTGATACTGGAGGGCCGGTGTCCTGCAGAGTTTAGCTCCAACTTTCCTCAACACAATTGCCTGAAAGTTTCACCTAGTAAAACCTAGATGAGCTGCTTCAGGTGTGATTAGGGTTGGAGCTAAACTCTGCGGCCCTTCAGGACCAAACTTGGTGACCCCTGCTTTAGTTTCTCTGAATCTTTTGATGAGATGCACTGTAGATGATGAGATTTGCTAAACTTTTGCTATTTAAAGTTAAGGAATGTTGTTTTAAAGCAGTGGTCTCAAACTCAATTCCTGGAGGGACACAGCTCTTTAGAGTTTATCTCCAGCCAGCTCCAAATCAACCTGTTTGGAAGTTTCTAGTGATCCTGAAAAGCTTGATTAGCTAGATCAAGTGTGTTTGATTAGGGTTGGAGCTAATGTGTGCAGAGCTGTGGCCCTCCAGGAATTGAGATTAAGACCAATGTTCATTTCAATCTTTTAGGCACTTTTTCACAGATGGGAGAGCCTCTGCCCATCTTTACTTCTGAGAGACTCTGCCTCTCTAAGACCTCCCATTTATAGCTAATCATATTACAAACCTGATGTAGTTAACTTAATTAGTTGCTAGATGTTCTCCCAACAGAATCTTTTCAAAATTGCATTGTAGTAGTTCTGAGTTCAGATAGGACCTACCACAGAGACCCAGAGGGTAAGTCCATGTGATGTATTCTTTACATATTAACTTCCCTTTATTTGGATTTTTTTTTTTTGAGGAAGAACAGAAAAGGTCAGAAGTCAAGCTGAAGCAACCTATTTCCATTGCAAGCACTGTATTTTTTTGGCCCCCATGTGTTATAAAAGGATATCCGGCTCTACAGAGCACCCTTATCTAAATATATTTAGGTTTAACTTAAAAACAGGTGGCCACCCAAGTAAGACCAACGTCATTTCAATTAAAACCATGTAGCAAATAAGAAATGGTCAAAATTACAGCTAGATGGAATATTATATATCCATATTTATATTACATATAAATAAGCTCTACAAGAGCAAATTTCAATTCAGAAAATACAAATATGAAGGTGCAGTTGATGATTCATGTTTTATGGAGGCACCATAGATCACATATGATTACGAACTGTCTGCTTCAGCAGTCAATAAGATTAGAATCTGATGATGTGGTACAGTGCATTCCTGTTCTCCTCAGTCAAAATGATTTAGATTGGTTGTCATCAAATGACAGCGTTTAAGAAACTATTTTGTGAAACGGATGTACACAAATGAGTAAATAAACGTCAGAAAAAAGTCAAAATGCAGTAACTATGACAATGTTTCCTTTCGAACAGGTTAATGAAATATTCGGACAGAATAGATCAGGACCAGTTGTGCAGACTTCAGTCTCTTTTAATGGTGATATGCTGAGATTTATGTCCACATTAATTATTCTCACCCCTCTTACCTACCTACCATTCCTAAAACCTGATAAAAATTTGTGGTTTATCAGAGCAGCCTGCCCTATTTTTGTTGATTTTGCATAATTTGCATGTCTTTCTTACTTATCAAACCCGATTCAGATAAACAGCTCATTAGAAGAGAACTACATGCATAAAATGTTCCAAAAAATACAATCCCTACACAGTGTTCTTTGCTTCCTTCTTCACTTTGGAACATTTATTCATGGATTTGCACTGTACAGCATCTTCACAGAAAGATGAAACTTACTAGAGAAGTGTAAAATGTGATTTCATCTGAAAGTGGAACTCCTTTAAATGCATATTTAAAAAGTTCAGGCACAAAAATAACTTTGTCCATGCCTTTTCAGCACCAATTCTTCACTGCATGTCTGTAGTAAATACTGACAGTATTATTTTAACACAAAAAGATGGTTTGGTATAATTTTTTTATGATATATATATATATATATATATAATCAAAAAATGTAACTTATTCATTTCATCAAAGCTGAATTTTCAGCATTATTACCCCAGTTTTCAGATCCTTCAGAAATCATTTTAATATTCTGTTTTCCTGCTCAAGAAACATTTCTGATTATCTGCAATGTTAACATTATTGCTTCATAATAAAAATAAAAATAAATATATCTCACAGCATGTTTAATTGTTTTTATTTGATTATTTATTTTGATGATGAATGCATCATTGTGTCACAAGTTTATTGTGGGGTTATGGTGGGGTCATTATTAATTACCCATAAACTAACATCAACTCATGTTTTGTTTATGCGTTATTTTGACCTGACTTTACTTGAGGGAGCCCAATAATAATCAACTCACAGTTAACTACCTGCTAAACTCAGCTTATGATTTATTGTATTCTTACTATCAAATACACGTGTAATAACAAATTTAGTGTTTAGCTCTGTTAAGAGATTTTTAGAGATGAAATCAGCAGAGGTACAGTATCATCACGGCCTGAGTCTGGGTGGATGATTAATGTTGACGGACATTTCTTTATTTTATTTAGCTGCTTGTAAGTCACAGCAGTTTAAAGGGAAAGAAAACAAAACAGACAAGATCAATCATAAAGCTGAAGAAATCAAAAGCACAAATTATGATATATTAATTTATTTCAAAGCCAGAGTGTATCTTATTATTTCATAAATAGGCTGTTTGATTAAGTTTACCCATACATTTGTTTAGTGCCACTAGCAAAGTTATGACGCCACTTCTTTGGTGCATGTCAAATTTCAGGCAGAACACACCTTTAAAACCAATCTTTACACCCTCTTTGTGTTTAATCATCTTTATTTGTTGTGTGGTATTTTTCGCTCCTTATTTGCATGAAGCTGAGGAATGCCCATACTTTTTGATGCCTGTGTCCACTTTCTCTGCGCCAATTTCTATCCCATAATACACTGGGAAAGCTCAACTACCATCATGGGTGGAAATTGTGGAGTGGTCAAGGCCACTTGCCTCATAAGAAGTTGTTGTGTAACAACCTATTTTAACAGGCAAGGCCAGTTGCATAACAAGAAATTAATTTTTTTACAACAATACAACAACTGCAGAGGAATCTGAACCTAAACAATATAATTACAAAATAAGATACCCAACTCCAGACCTGGACAGCCTCATAAAGGTGATCCACTGGACGCTCTGTTATCAGCTCAGTGTTTTATACTTTTTACTGTCAGGAAAAGGACCGTTTAGGTCTATATTTAATGCACACAGCACAAACCTAGAAATATATTTCAGAATATAAACTGCTTAAAGAAATAATACACCCAAAAATGAAATTTCTGTTATCATTTACCCTCAAGTAGTTCCAAACCTGTATGAATTTCTTTGTTCTGCTGAACACAAAGAAAGATATTTTGATTTGGAATTTGTTTTGGGTCACCACTGACTTCGTAGGAAAAAAATATTGTATAAAATACTATTAAAAATATTATATATCACAGTAAAGAACCGAGCCTCTGCTTTTAAACAAAATTCCCAGATGTCCGGTAACTCATTCAGGACATGTGCTAGAGCTTTACCGTAATACACCTAGAACAGGGATTGACCTAAAAACTCGTCTTTGGCGGGGAAGTGTTGTCTCTTAATTGACGAGATATCTCGTCAGTGGAATGAGTTAATGTCTTATTCTACATGACCTTATTCTACATCCCTAATCCTACCCAATACTCAGACTTAACAACTACTTATTAACTATTAATATGCAGCGATTAAAGGGAGTTAATAGTGAATTTGTCTTCCCTATTCCAAAGTGTAACCAGAAACTCTGGTACTGTGACTGCATTACAAAACTTCTTATGCACCTGGCAGTTTGGAACATACCTCTTTCCTCCCACTGTTGTATCCATAGCTTTTCAGGCAAATTTACACCACAGAACAGCAGGCACTGATATGTATCAAGTGAGATCTGTTCAGTGGACAAGGGCATGCTGGCAGCTTTTCAAGCCACAATAACAAGCATCAGCAGAGCGGACTCATTCCTTTACTACATAGAGGAATAAAGAGTACTGCATGTTGTTATCTAGGATAATACACATTTCTTGTCTTGTCTATAAAATTGCAGATTACTTGAACAGTACAGTAGATAGATTTTTCATGGCTATGTATACCTATGCCAGCTACCAAAGTTTAAGGATTATCCATGAATTTTCCCAAAATGGTAGCTTGAAGGTAAATCTTATCTTCTAAGCTGTGCCAGTATTTCAACCAGTTGTGCATCCAAATGCATGAAATGCTACTACAGTGGTCTGCCAATATGTCAGTCAGGTTTCTATGAAAAATCTTAGAGAGAGCAGACAAAAACAAACCTATAAACTGTACACAGTTCGCGTCCAGTGGATACTCTCTCTACAGTGATGCTTGTGCAGTATTGTTGAATAAAGTCATTATTTTTGTTCTCTCGCTGTACAAAAGGTATTCTCATGGCTTCAGAAAATTACGGTTGAACCCTTTAAGAGCCCTTGAAGTTATTGTTCCTCAACCCTGTAACAGTGGAAATCATGGACCTTACCAGAGACTGGGTTTTCTCCTTTGTGATGCTTTACCAGACCTTTACTGCAGCTGACGTCATTTGTTGTTTGTTTGTGGCCTTCAGTTTTGTCTTCAGCAAGTGAAATGCATTCTCTGACGGGTTGAGATCTGAAGATTGACCTGACCATTTTAGAATATTCCTATTGTTACCTACAAAAACTCCTGGGTTGCTTTTGTTGTATTCTTTGGGTCATACATTTGTTATATGAAGCTTGTTCCAATAAACTTTACTGCACTTCAGAATTCATTCAGCTGCTAAAATAATAAAAAATTGTGCCTGTGTCCAAATATATATGCTCCTAACTGTATATTGTAAACATATTAATATGGATGTATTATTAGATAATTATAGATATTACCTTTATTCTCCTTGATTAGATCCCTGTAAAACATTGTACAGTTACTCCACTCTCATCCATACTGTTTACCTTCACCAATAACCCAATTAACACCTTTTTGTTTCAACAGTTTCTATCGGAAATGCTAGGTTAACTAATACTTTATCACTTTTCCCAGTGTGTTTCAAGCAATGGCAATCCTATTGTTTTGTAATGTTTCCTCTTTGTTTTCCCTAGCTCTTTTCAATCTCATCCCCGTTGGCTTAAGGGTGGTGGCCATTCAGGGAGTCAAAGCAGGTTTCTACATCGGCATGAACGGGGAGGGATTCCTCTACAGCTCAGTAAGATTCTCATTTCTCGGTTTTCATGTGTGTGTGTGTGTGTGGTGTATGTTGCATAATGCTGTTTTTTTGGAACTCATTTATTTTGTGAGCTCAGCCTTATTTGCATAAAAAGTGAAAAGCACTGCATTCCTGCAGAATATCTTGCCTTTACCATCTTGATTCAGTGGTTAGAGTTATGCTGGCTAAAATCCAGAAAAATTTCTTCTTATAGCATGGGTTCTAAAGCCTGTAGGCTTAGCTATCCTGAGTTGAGAGACATATGGTCTTACCACCACTCAGCCAGCAGTTGAAACAGGTTTGCAGGAAAGTGTTGGAGTGAGTTTAGACTTCTGACAGCTTATACAACAGCTGGTCACAGAACTCTTAATCCTGTTAATCTAAGAGGAAAGTAATAACTTATTTGGTAACACTTTACAATACAGTGGCACTATTATGCATTCATAATGCACAGATACTAAATCATTACTGAATCAGCAACTTATCAACATGCTATATGATTAATAAATTAAGTAATCAATAAATTGCTATTAGCTAAATTTGTCATATTGTATTTATTCCCTAATAACATATTGTATTTTGCCCCTATTATACCTAATATTGTTTTGGGAGTCTACTACTAAAAAGGCTTTTGTTTCCATAAAATATTAAATATGTTTAATATTACCTGATTTCCCAGTAATTCTCAAATTATTTATTCGAAGCAGTTCTAAGATTCAATCTCTCTATAGAAATAGTTTGACTTTAGTTTGTTGCTAAAGTCACACACAGCTTTTTGCTAAGCTACCAGGGTAATATGATCAATTCTTAATTACTCTGAACAATGGGAAATTTTTATTTAAACATTCAGATGTCTTATAAATATGATATTCTTAATAAATACATTATATATGTACAGTGCCCTCTACCAGTATTGGCACCCTTGGTAAATCTGAGCAAAGGTGGCTGCGAAAATAAATCTGCATTGTTAATTAAAAGAAAATATTAAATTTTTCTCCAATAATTGTTGGCCACTAGAATTTTTTTATGAGTAAAATATCTCTAAAGTATACCCATTCATATTCACAATTTTGAGCACTCCATGGTGATTATGGACATGAAATTATCCAGCCCTGGCTTCCTGTTTCACAGAAATATATACAGGAGGGAAAACAAAGCCCAAAATTCCTGAATCATCAACACAATGAAACACAATGAAAAAGGAAACAGAATGAAAAAAAAATAATATATATATATATATATATATATTTATGATGTGCAGCAAAAGATAATTGAGCTTCACAAATGAGTGAAGTGGCTTAAGAAAAGAGCTAGAACAGTGAAAACTACCATTTCCACCATCAGGGAAATAATTAAGAATTTCCAATCAAAATAAAATGTTAGGAAGCTGCCTGGAAGAGGACAAGTGTCTACATCATCCTAATACACCACAAGGAGTAGAGTTTAAATGGCTAAAGATGCTTGAAGCTTCAAGGACCACAGCTGGAGAACTGCAGAAAACAGTCTCAGGGTCAGAAAACCTTTTTAAAAAATAGTCAAACAGCCCCTACATTAGCACATGTTGTTCGGGAGGGTTTAAGAAAAATTCTCCTCACTCATCCAAAAACAATCTCCAGCATGTTCAGTTGTC
>JAUMHI010000034.1:2584664-2603504 GCA_032359435.1 Enteromius unitaeniatus
TTCTGTTTATTGGATACTTCTCCACGTTTTGATTTATAATTAAAAGACTTTTGTGTTTATTTCTATCAACGTCTCCTTCTCTGTATACACCAGCGTTACAATTAGGGTGCATTGAATAATATTATGTGACCACAGAGAAGCAAGATAATATGACACACTGACGTAATGAATATGCAAATTGACTTATGATGTTATCTAGTGACTTTTCAAGCTGAATTTAGCTACTTTGGATTGAAAAAAGTTGGAAACACTGCTAAAGATCCAGTATTGGATGATGAAAGACAGAGCGAATCGGGTCTAATCAATTTTGTTTTCTGTACCAGAAGCTGAGCTGTGTGTGTACAGGAAACAACTGATTAGTTCACCTCCTGAGTCACTTAATTCATGTGCGGTCACACACAGAAAAGTGAATGAATAACTCTATGAAACAACTCATTACAGAAAAGATGAATACAAAATGAATACACATTATTCAGGATTGGAAAAAGAAACTAAAAATATCCATAATTCTGAAGAAAAAAACGAAGAAAACAATTTATGTGATTTAACGATTTATGTCATGTACATGCTTCAGCTAAGTTTGCATTCAACAACTGAATTAACTCCTGAAGTATTCAGTAGTGACAACAGCATTTACAAAAATGCTATGCAGTGAGTCCAGAACCAAGCTGAACAACTAGTTGTTGATGATGTATTTAAATGTGGATCAGAGTCGTGTCTTTTCTGTATGTGTGGTTCTCAAAATTACAGTCAGCAAGGTATGTTTTGACTCATTAGTGTTGCCAGATCTTGACAAAGTTAAATCCAAGATATCACCAAAATATCACAACCTGCCCCTTCATACTTTATTAACTCGGAAAAACAGATCGCTTTAAGAGCCAAGACCAAACAAGCCCAAAGATGTTTAATAAGCATTGCTTATAATAAGGGCACAAGGCAACCTTTTAACTTGTGAAGTAGCCTTCCGGACAGAAACAAAACATGATGGCTATGACATCAGTGGTTAACATGCCAAGTTTTAATTACTTTTGGTAAAAATAGCTTATACTTATTACGAAAAACAGCATTAGTCAGCAATTTCAGAAGTGACTTCTGCTCTGCAAACACTAAAAATTTAGAGGATTTAATGTTCACCCCGGTATGTAAATGTGGTTTTCATTGAAAGTTGTCAGTGATGATTATATATATATATATATATATATATATATATATATATATTGATTGTTGATTGGACGGATGCAGATCTGTAAGAGTCAGGTTAAAGAAGTGCAACCAAAAGAGAAGACTGTAATTTCAAGATCAAGACATTTTAGTTAAAATGCCTTAACATATGCACAGATGAATTGTTCACAATAAGCTCCAATAACATGCATTAAGAAAACAGTGTGAATTTTCATTCCATGCTGACTTCTGTAAGACTGCTGCAATCACTGCTCTGAGCAGATGGAGCTGTAAGCAACAGAGCACGGACAACAGTCTGGAGCTGCAGATATTATATGCAGAGGCTCTGCTCTCCACCTGCCGGGTTCTCACAAACACTCGCAGGCTTTCAGTGGGCGGCAATCACAACAGCCTAACACAACTCCACAAGACCTGTCGACAAACCTCAAGGATCCGCTGCGGCAATGCTGCATCATTTTCCTACCCCACAGCTTTGTGAGGCTTCCTATTGTCCTTGGACTCTGGTAAAGGCAATGTGTGGTGTGGGCCAGTAACCAGCCAACAGGGACTCGTCTAGTCAAACAGAACGCACCCACATCCCTCCCCGAATCCTCAAGCTGTGCATCTGACTCATCCGAGAATGTGTTTCTAACAGGAACATCACATCAGCAGCTCTCTCTTTCCCTTCACAACAGTAAACATGCATTTATTGAGCAGATTGTAATCATGATTCAATCTTTGCAAAGCCCTGCCTCTGACCAATAGCCTGGTAATACCAAACTCTGCTACTTTGCTTTGCTTCGCAGATAGAGTCTGGAAGGGCATAGTTGATAAGTGTTTACTTTCTTGTGGGGGGTGCTTATCTGAAGTTTAAATCATTGGTGTAACAGTATGCCAATTACATAACGCGGCAAAACAAAACCACCAAGCGTAATACTGCAAAATAATTGCAAGATTACATCATGAGATAGAAATATCCAAGGAATGGAAAATTAAGGAGACACTGACCTGTCTGTTACTGATTGGTAACATCTAATCAATAAAATTTTTCCCAAAACCTGTCAGAAGTAGGGCCACAACATCACTTTCATTCAAAATGTGAACCAAACATGCTTCTTGTTTGGTCCTCAGTTCACAAATAGAGCATGTCTCTATGTCTCCTGACGTTTTAGATTTCCCTAATCTAAATTAGAATCTTAAATTCGGCACTTAAAGTCCGCCCTCTGTTCGTTGATTGGTCCGGCCGTTTTGGAGCTGGAGAGAAACTGAGAGATGGTCTGTTATATCAGACTGGAGCTAACTGAAAGTGAGCAGAAGTATGAAGTCCGACGTAGTCTGGCTATCTGACCAATCCTAGTCTGTGCATGGATTTTACACTGAATTAGTTTTATTTAAGTGTTGTAGCAACGTAACTGTGTCATTTAATAATTCATTTCAAGACAAACATTGAATCAAAATTGATTTAGTCCAGCTCAAGCAAAAAACAAATGATTTCCAATTTATTTTGACCAAATTACAAGCACATTTTTCTCAAAACTCACACTGTGCACAGAAAGGTAAATCTTAGCAAAAGGTCGATTAGGTCAGATGAATGCGTTTGCCCTTCTTTTTCTATGACTACAGGCACAGCTGTTAAATTTAGGGATATGCATGACCTGATTAAAAAGTACATTTCAGCTGAGTGGTCAAAAAACCACCACACACACAATGCAGCTACTGAATTAAAGGTTCAATTCAACTGAATTTGTGTTCACCACAACAAAAACAAACTTCAGCTAACCAATCGGCAAGAAGGGGTGAGGTTTAATGTGCGCGTTAAATCCTACCTCTTTTTGCCGATTGGTTGGCCGAAGTTTGTATTTGTTGTGATGAACATCCTATACCCAAAGTGTTTGTTTTGGTATTGCAGCCTCTGTGTTGTCTTTCGAGACCGGGTTTTTTCCCCCAATGTATTCATTTGAGATAAAAATGAAATCGAGCTAAAATCCTGCAACATCGCATACAGCACCTTTAAAGCAACACTGAACTAAGCTGAGCGACATAATGACACTGTTGTCTTCTGCAAAGCCGCTTTCCGCTGAATTAAATTCATTTCACTGTTGAACTTTGCAACATTTACATTATTATCCAATGGAATTGCATCAATATTGACCTCATTAGAGCTGAATAATGGCAGTAACAGCAGAGCTGCTTTATACACTGAAAAAGTGGTAACCAAAAATGGTGACATCTAAATTAAATGGTTTTATTTGAGTATAAAATATTATCTACATCACATTACATTTACAAGATACATCTCTTTACATTGGCTTATAATTTATACAAATCTATTAATCAAATCTGTTAAAGAATTGTTAGGCTGCGTTAATTAGATCAGCCGGAACCGGGAACACTCCCCTTAACACACTATGTACTCATTACATCTTAAAAAGAATGGCTTCTATGCTAATATTAGTCTGTCTCTCTCTTATTCTGTCCCTCAGTCCGTATCCAGATCAGATGGTGTACCAACACAAAGAGATGATCTTTATTGAAGACCAGAACACCGAGATGAGCTCCGTGGACAGATCACCGGAACCAAATGCACTCAAACACACAAACACACACTATAAGTCCTTTACACAATCTGACATGTTTTTAAAATTCAACTCGAGATTAGGCGCCAGAGGAGAACTGGCCCCAACTAAGCCTGGTTCTCCCAAGGTTTTTTTCCTGATTCTCTCATGTTCATTCTCTCGTCATTTTACATTACCATCACTCTGTTCTCCTATTTGATGATGTTCAGTGCTTTGCTACAATCTGTATTGTTAAAAGCGCTATATAAATAAAAGTAATTGATTGATTGACATCACTGAACCAACCTATGCCAGTATAACATATTTTTATGGGTTAAATCAGGCAGAAATAGTACAAACTTCAGAACACCACTTTTTAAAGTATGTAGTTGAATTGAGTTTCTTCATAACTGATAGACTTTGCAATATTGACAGTGTCTTTGAACAAAGTTGAATCAATGCTGAATAATGACACTTTTGTCTCTAGTAAAGCTGCTGTCTGCTGAAATTAAAGTCTTTCCATAATTAATGAATAGTACAATATTAACACTGTAACTTTTTTATTACTGTAAAGCTGCTCTGAAACAGTTCCTATTGTATGAAGAACTATAGAAATAAATGTGTTCTAAATGGTTTTTGCATATTGATAAATGGCTGCCAGGAATACAAATATACATTTTTGTTTCTCAATATGGCTTGAATGTCTCCTTCAAATTCTCTTTTCTCATCCACTTAGTAAACATCCAAACCAAAAGTCAAATTAAATAATAGCATGAAAAGGAATTGGAATATTGTTGTGGCACTAAATATTGTATACTGATGCCTGCACACATGTAGATGATTTTGAGATGCATTTGATTGCAATTGAATGAAACGGTAGTGCTTTGATGTGTGAAGGACAATAAGGACAACTGCACATTCACAGATTCACTACAAAGTTGTTTACTAACTGTTTTCACCAACTAGAGCCATCTGTTAGGGAGGCACTGCCATTTTAATGAACAAAAAAAGAAACAAGAAAAAAAACACCTGAACAATCTATCTAAATCATAATATTTCTCAATGTGGACCTTCCTCATAGTTTAAAATCTCACTCCACATAACCGTATTTAATGCATCAAATCCACATTCAGTGCTACATATTTTTAATTAGCTTCAGGATATAGGATGAACATGTGCTCCTAAAAAATAAAATTAAAAACATGATTCCAGCATCATAAGCAAGATTCAGACCTGATGGTGTCCAATCCGACATCTACAAACAAAGTTTCTAATCTTTCTGGCGTATAAGAAGGAAAAGTCGTATTCATTCTGACAGCTAATTTACATAAAGGCATTATCCTAAATTACCCAAGGCAGCGCAGAGCCAAATTCTATCAAATGTTGAACAGAATATGTGCACAGAGGATCTCAAAAGCGCTGTTATACCACTTAAGCAGCATTGTAATGCATTATAAGCTCACTACATACACAGAGACTTATGCATCACATCCTATCCTCCACAGATAAGACAATCTCAGTGTGCACTGCCTGAGCTTGAGAGGACAAGATTTCATTCAGCACTAAAGTACTGATGACAATTCTACACTCAAGTTTAGCTAACGATTTAAACTGTAATCAATACAATTATAAAAACTTGACAATAAATTTGCACTTATATTAAGTACTAAGTAGGGCAGCACAATTACTCGATTTTCTAATCGCAATTACAAATACGGATGCCACAGTTATGTAATCGTTCAAAGTGGCAATTAATCGTTCAAAATCCACTTATGTTATTCTGTGTGCTTAAAATGTGTTTTTTTTCTTCAGGATATATTAAGGGTTTTTCCATTGTTTTAATTTTAGTTTTAGTATAACATCATAATACCATTCATGGTTTTGCATTTTTTAATTTAAAGAACAAACCAATCCAATGTACACTTTACATTTGAGGCTTAATACTACAGAAAAGCAAAAAAAGTTTTTTCATTTATAGTTTTTTAAGCTTGTTTATGTTCATGTGACTATGGCATCAACATAATTCAGCGTAAACTGTGATAATCGCAATTCCAATTTCAATGGAATAATCGATAATTATGATTTTTGTCATATTCATGCAGCCCTAGTACTAAGTACAGTCTTTATATTATTCATGTTTGTGTATGTTTGCCTATTTTGTTTTCACAAGAGTGACATTAATTTATTTTCAACATCTCTTCAATCAGTTGTTCCGAATAATTTCTTGGCAAAAATGTAAATACAGTACACACATATACACAAACACAAACACACACACATATTTATGTGTGTGTATAAATATATATAAATTAAATAGTACATTTATTTTAAAAAGCCTGAAGTTTTTCCTCTTACAGCCTTGTTTTCAAATTTAAAGGGGTAGTTCACCCTAAAATGAAAATCTAATGATGCTCCAAACTGGTATGAATTTATTTTTCTGTTCAACACAAAAGAAGATATAATACATACATACAGTTGCTGGTAGCCATTTAATTCTTTTACCCCCTATTCTATGGAAATAAATATCTACCAGAAGCTGTTTTGCTACCAACTTTCTTCAAAATATCTTCTTAAGTGAAGAGAGAAACTTATACAGGTTTGGTACTGAGGGTGAGTAAATGATGACAGAATTTTAGTATATATCTCCCCAAACTAAGGTCCTGAGATCACAAGTTGTGGTTTGCATGCTATAAGAAGTCCCATTTTCGGGACAGCTACCTATGTAGGCCATAGATAGACAAGCAGCTCAGTATATTTGGGATCAGATCAGAAATATAGCAGCACTGCACCTCATAACCCAATAACAATATATGTGCTACAGTCCTTTGAGCTTTACCTCCAGATAAGAAATAGAGTTCTGCTTGAGCAGCTAAATCTGGATGCTGTAATCACCAAAGGCCTGCCCACGATTCAGTCAGATACGCTTCTCCTTTCTGTCAAACAGGGCAGACAAGCGTACCTCTATCCTCCTCTACATCTTGTTTTGGTCACACAGTCTTCCATCACTGTGTGTTCTAGCATGATTTAAAAGACAAAGCCTGAGAGGAACCAACACGGGCCAAAAATATGCCTCCGTAAGAACCGACTATCTAACCTTCTCTGAACCTGAGCAGTTGCAAGTACAAAATAAACTAAGGTCTAAGCAGTCTCTAAAAAACACTGAGGCGTGGGAGTATAAATATTTTACTGCGACACAATATAACATCACCCACTAAACAATAAGTAATAGTTTTGTTGTAATATTCTAAGTCTCCTATTGAAATTCGGCCCAAGCAAACAGAAGATTAGCATTTCATTGGTAAATATCATGCCTGAAATTAAATAGTGTGCATTTGGGGAATGAAATCGCATTAGCTGGGATTGCAGGCGCGTGTCTGGGTGTCAGTGATGGGTGAGAAGAGCTTCTACAGTTCACAAATCCCTCCCAGCACCACTTCTCATACTGTATTGTCAGCAAACACTCACAAATCCCTGTTTCATTAGAGCAGAAATCAAAAGGACCCTCAGAGAATCCAAGAGCAACAGACATGATGCTGATCTCATGGCAAACCACAGATCTATGTTCAGAGTAGAGCTGCTAATTGGGTAATCTGATCCTTCTTTTGGTGATACATCATGCAGTCTGCTAAGCAATAATATGTGTTGGCCAACAATTTTGATCATTAACCTTTAGGTTGGACCCATATTGCTTAGAACCTTCAGTCCATCCAGTGCTGCACAGTACCTGATTATATTTTTAAATTATATTAAAAATGAAAAAGAATTTGGATTACACGATTACTTAAACAATAGCAATAAATCATCCATAATTAATCGATTCAGTAACACTTTAGTTCGATAGTCCACTTTAGACAGTAAGTAACTATACATCAGCTAGCAGTCATTAGAATATTAGTAGACTGTCTGGGTTAGTTCACCCAAAAATTCTGTCATTAATTACTCACCCTCATGTCGTTCAGATTACGGCCACAGATTACACACATGTGCATGCTTTTACCTGGATGTAAACCAGGCTGATTACCTCAAATACGTTAAAGCTTGCATATAGGGTGCGTTGAGATACTCTCTAAAATGGCGGAAGACGTAAATCACGGGAGAAGAGTAAATGATGTGATTTTGTTTTATTTGCGTAAAAAAGCATTCTTGTAGCATCACAAAAGGTTTTTTTTTTCCCGGTGTTTTTATTATGTTTCTGGGATCATTTCAGTTGTGTTGCTGTCTATGGAGGGTCTGATGTTATCAAAAATATCTTAATTTGTGTCCCTGAAGATGAACAAAGGTCTTATAGGTTTGGGAAGACATGAAGATTTTTGGGTGAACTAAACCTTTAGTATCTTCTAACATTTTATTTTGATGGATCCACAACATTCAGACTATCAGAAACTTTGCAAGTATATGTCAACTTATTCTATAAACACTAAACCTACCCTAACAGTCCACTCTGAGAGACATGTAGTTGAGAATTAGTTGAGATGTAGTTACAAAGTTGCTTATAGTTAGAAGAATGTCTTAAGTATCAAAATAAAGTGAACCCATTGTTTCATCCTAATTTGTCTTTTCAGTTTCCATTTTCCTACTTCAAACCAATATAAAAATGAGTTAGGTCAAAAGTAATCTAAAAGTAATCTGATTAGATTACCTAAAATGTGTAATGTAAAGCACTATATTATTAACTACAGTTTTAGTCATGTAATTTGGAATCAGTTACAGACTACAATTTGTACGCAATCTACCCAGCAATGAGTGCATCACGTGATCAGCGGCTAAATTCAAATCTACTTTCATGGTTTGGCTGGTGCTGGGCCAGAGCCAGACACGCTCGCCGGTTGTCATATGCTGTCAAATGCATGTAGTAATTAATGTAATTTTAAGAGCACGTTCTACTCAAAGCTGTCCACATCCTCGGACTTATGCGTTTCTATGGCAACACTATCAGCACCTACATGAATCTGCAAGTAAGTCAGAGCTTAACAACAAGGTTGTAATTGAGTCCTAAAAAAAAAACTTCAAAATCAGGGTAAGTATTATATATCATAACTATTATGGTTTTCAACCACATGATGTTTATTTTAGGTTTCAGACAATTAAATTCACACAAGTACTATCAAAAACTACAAAACTACTAAGTCCATGGAAACTGCTACAATGTTGCCTTCATGTGCTATTGGAAATGCTACTTTTCAAGCTGTAATTTTCTTCTGCTTTTTCATCTGAAATAACACTTTGTTCTTGTCCATTTATTGGAAAACTTATTAAAGCAAAAAGTGTAGAAAATTATTGCATCCCATTCATTTTCTAAACATTCACTGCGCTATCTACATATTCAGCTTGCTGACAATACCGACATTTTGGTCAAATATGCTGCATAAAATTACCAAGATTTATTTTATTTATTTAGCTAAATATGCATGTCTGTATCAATACAAGAACGCAATGAAACATTTGTGGGGGAAATGTGTAAAAATAATTAGTACTACAGCTATGTTTCTCTCTTCCCCTATGTTCAAACTTTATGGTCTGCCCAACTCAGAAACTCTACATTATCTCTGAGATCCCAGCTGTAAATACACCTGCAGGCTGTTCATGTCCAATTATACAGAGCAACTATGGCAGTGTTGTGTCAAGTCAAAAGCAAAACACATAGCCAATAAAATAAGGTGGCAATATGTTCTACAATATCTTGCCTCAAAAAATAAAACCTCACTAGTAATCTGCTGAGTAACCTGTTAAATTTGAGAAATCAAGAAACCATTTGTGATGATTTATCAAATACCTGCTTGTAATCAAGTAATTTGCTGATAACTTCTGGTGATTAATCAAGCAATTGTTTTTTGTGGTACATCTTGGTAATTGAGTAAAGTTTTTTGATTAAATGAGTAATCCTCATTATACAGATTGAAAAGCAAGTAAACTGGTAACTAGAGCAAAAATAGAGCAGCCTGAAATAACAACACAGTCTCACAACCAATTCGTACGAGGTGCCAAATTTGTGATAATTTGTACTAATTAATATGACCTCACTCGATTTTGTACGATTTGTCTAAAGCCCAGTGATGGGTAGGTTTAGGGGCGGGGTTAGTTGTAGGTCATTCGTACAAACTCATACGAATTGTCAATTCGTAAAATACATACAATTTGGAAGAAATCATATGAATTCGTACGAATTAGCCATCTCGTGAAATATGTACGAATTGCCGTGAGATCAAGTTGGAAATAATCATGTAACCTACCAACTATTCTCATATTTGAGTAAGTTTCATTGTACATCTTCATAACTGAGTAAACTGACGATTTTTTATATATTTTAATATAATATTTTTTAATAACTGATTGAGCAACCTGCTAATCAACAAACAAAAGGTCAGTCTATTTACAAACAGGTTTGATGAGCTAATATTTTTGTGTTCTAGGTTTTCTTTCCAGTTAGAGTATCACATCATTATACTAGTGACATGCTGATGAAAAACTCTTAGAATCAATAAACCTTAGTCAATGTAGACAATCTACTGATTATTATGACGATTAATCAAGGAAAAGTTCTCCAACAAATTAGCAAATTAACTGAGTATCATTGTGGTACATTTTAAAATCAAGCACTCTATTTAATTGATTAATCAAGCCTTAAATTTGAGGACATGATCAAATAACCGGCAAAAAAAATTTAACCCTACAATATTTTTTCAGTGTACCATTTGTCTGAATTCAAGCTAAGAATAACGGTAAAACAATAACTTTCTATTATTCTTAAAAATAATGCAAACAAGGCATCAATCATGTAATTTTAGCATGATAACTGTAATTAAAAAGAGTCATTTATAAACTTTCACAAGCATAGGATAAAGGAAAACAGTCTTCAAGCTTCCTTTAAATGATTTGAGACTACAATTAACTTCTCTGCCACTCTCTCTCTCTCTCTCTCTCTCTCTCAAACACACGCACACTTCCTCTCATATATAATACTACAGGATTTGAACAGGAGTCTGATCCAGAATTAAGGCTTAGGGACAAATTGAAATACCTGGAGCTTTGAATACCCGCTCCAGAGAACAGCCTGTCCCCAATCATGTTTATGTGTGTAATCCTCAAATAAAACGTCTCTATCACACGATTGGACATGCTTCACATATAAAAAAATATAAACCCATGACATGCCTTCACATCTAACATCCAGATCCCCTCATATTTTTATCCTCATATTAACAATGCAAAATCAATATTTGGCGGCCTGGCTGGAATGAAGAATTATAGTTTATTATCACAGATGCTGATAATGTTACTTACACATTATTTAAGTAACATTACTTTTTTATTTTACTTGTGTATTTGTGCTTGTAAAATAGCATTGGAGAGGCATATCTGCTATTATAGTACTATAAGGATTTGATAATGTGTGTACTTTAACACTCTCAGTGGTAATTTTCCGCTGCCGTCTGTCTAATTGTCTCTCAAGGGAGGTAATAGTAAAATACACATCTACATGAAGCTCTGTAAAAAACATTTACTGTCATCAAACTATTCATTCTATGCTATTTATAAGGTTTTCTCAGGTTTATAGAACTAGGGACGTGCAAAAAACATTTTTCACAACTGACTAATCAGTGGGTTTCTGAATGACTGGTTGGTGTAAAGGAAGTGAAGGAAGTCCAGTATTAGGCATTTTTAAGGCTTCGGTTGTTGTTTTTTTATGATAGTATGGACAAGGCACACAGTATTGCAGTAGTAGTTAGAAGGAAGTGCTATAACTGCACTGGCACCATCCCAACTTCATTACACTTCACTGAACAATCAATTTCTTGTCTCAGTATTACTGAACTGAAGACTTTATCTGCACAATGGTTACATGAGGACATTGAAACAATTTACTTTCTGCTTATTGGCTATAAGTGACATCAGACAAAAATTAAAGAGATGCAATCCATGCAAAACTTGCCACCAACTATAAATTATGTTGGTCCTTATAACTGACTTAATGCTATCCATGGTCTCAGTTTATATTTACATGTAGTACATTTTACATTTGTCTGCAAATTTACTTTCGTTTATAACCGTTGCAGTGGAGACTTTGACATGAAATTATGAGACCACTGAATGATTTCTAGTCAGTTTGGATATCTGTGGATGTCAGAGAGCATGCACACAAAACCGGTGTTCAACACTGAGCCCATGGGTACAACTGTTCTTCTTCTTTCTTTTTTTTTCATACCTTAAAATGTTTACCCAATTAGTCCTGTGACCTTAAAAATGCTTTATAATGGTTGTGAGAAACCATTTTAGAATCTCTTAACTAGTTGCTTATTAGCATGCATATTACTGAAATATTTGCCATTTATTAGTAGTAATTAAGCACATATTAATGCCTTATTCTACATGACCTATTCTACATCCCTAATCCTACCCAATAACTTAACTTAAAGGGTTAGTTCACCCAAAAATTAAAATTCTGTCATGTTGTTCCATAAGAACTTTGTTTATCTTTGAAAAACAAACTAAGATGTTTTTCATAAAGATGTTTTTCAATAGACAGCTACACAACTGGCAATGATCCAGTTCCAGAAACATAGCAAATACATCGGTAAAACAGCACACCAGTGGTTCAACTTTTTTCACTTTTGCGATGCGAGGAGAATATTTTTTTTGTGCACAAAACACACAAAAAATCATTTACTTTATCCATTCTTCTTCTTAACGTCTTGCGCTATTTTAGGGTGTATCACAACGCAGCACATACTCAAGCTTTAAAGTATTTGACGTAATCAGCCTTGTTTACATCCGGGTGAAAGCACGTGAAGGAACGTAATCTTCGGTTCTACACCTAGAGGAAAGTGTACGCATACTCTCTAAAATGGCGGAAGATGTAAGTCACAGAAGAAGAATGGTCAGAGTAAATTATGTTATTTTTGCTTTCTTTGCACAAAAAAAGTATTCTCCTAGTGTCACTAAAGTGAGGTTGATCCACTGATGTCACATGGACTGTTTTACCAATGTTTTTACTACGTTTCTGAAGCTGGGATCATTTCAGTTGTGTTGCTGTCTATGGAGGGTCAGATGGCTCTCTGATATCATCAATAATATCTTAATTTGTGTTCCGAAGATGAACAAAGGTCTTTTGGGTTTGAAATGACATAAGGGTGAGTAATTAATGACCGAATTTTCATTTTTGGGTGAACTAAACCAATAACAACTACCTTAGCTAACTATTAATAAGCAGCAAATGTATTTATAAAATTATAAAATTAATAGTTAGCTATTAATAATAATTAGGAAAAGTTATATTTAATAGGGAATAAGTGTCACGGTTTAGGGTGCATTCCCGGTGCGGTCTTTAGCTGATTTGGTCTCACCTGTTTCCCCTTTACTGTTCCCTTTATAATTCACTCTGACTTGTTCTTGTTGTGAGTAGATTGTTTTGTGATCTACGTGAATGTCGTGCTGTATCTGCTTATCTGACTTTTGTGTTAATTGTGCCCAGGACTCATAGTGGAGAGGACACCCTTTTCTGCCTCAAGTGTAATTGACATTGTGGAACTGCTGCGAGCGTGTTGTCTGGATGTTCCCAGCCTTTCTGTTTGCTCCATCCTGCAGGCAGAGCAGGATTATCCCAGAGACTGCTCGCTGTTTTTGATTTTAGTTTTTTGTCTTTGCCTTTTGTTAACAAACCTCCACTAGAGTCTGACCCTCTGCATTTGAGTCCTCTGTTTCCCTCGTACCGTCACAGAAAGTGTCCCCTATTTCAAAGTGTTCCCAAAACTATTGCATGGAGTGCAACTTTTTTGTTACGAAAGTAAAAAAATCCATTCATTTTCTTCATAGTGATATATTGCTTTTATAAACATTACACGAAAACCCTACTTTGAGCAATAAGATTGGTAAAAAATGTATGCTTTTGTTGAAAACAATATTGTTTTTTTTTACATGTGTACTAAATTATATAATGTTTGCTAAAATAATATTTTTTATAATTATAAAATCATAATATTTATAATATTATAAAAAGTAAAACTCATACTTATAAGTAAAATGTTATTGCGTAAAGCATAAGATAAAGAAACAAAATGGATACAGCTGTTCTCCTCTGGTAGCTCTCACTCACCATATGGTCGGAGACCAGTATTTGATCTAACATAAGAGTGCTGATGCTAGTTTAACCTCAGAACAAAGAGCCTGCGTGTGTGTGGTATGCACGCGTTCGATTAGTAAAGTGCACATAAATGTGTGGGCTGTTTCCTACAGACATCATTTAAGCAGCAGTGTGTAAACATCACACAAGCCTTTCTTCACATCTTCACAGAAAACAGAGCACCTCCTTCACAATTCACAAGGATCCTTCCTTATTCTTCACAGCAAATTTCCCTCAATCGATGCTAGATTTGTTTCTAGACAGTGTAATACTTCACTGCTGACAAATTGGTGGTAATCGTTAATCTGCGTTCTCCTTTGTTTCGACCTCGGGCCTCGCAATATGTTTGCGATAAATGAGGAAGAACGCCATTTCATCTGCCACAGCTGCTCTGTTGAGTCTGAGCGTGACGCTAGAAGAGGACTTTTAATGCCCTTTCTTCTCTGGGCAGGTTTCAGCCCAGCTTTCCTCAACAATGATGCATTTGGACTGCGTGTCCTCTGGGCAGAGCTCAGTGGAGCTTTGATCACCGAGCACAAGCCTCGCAGGGGTCGTGCGGTGCTTGGCAGGGGGCACGCTGCCATCTGGCATTAGAGCTCAAACATTAGAGATAGCACTAGAACGAAGCTTCAGCAGTCAGCAGTGCTGTCTGTTCTGCTCCTCCAGGCTGGATTTCACCCTCGATTCTGGATTAATGATAGTTTTGCAGGTGGAGGAAGGAGCATTTCACCGTCTCGCTTGGATTTTGCGTAAGGCTCTACTCTTTAGGACTTTGCCCCTTTCACCTGAGGCACTATGTAGTTTGTACAGTTTAGATTAAAGGTGTCATCTGGTGCCGTATGCACTTTTACAAGCTGTTTGGACTGAAATGTGTGATGGGAGTGTGTGCACACAACCACCCTACAATGATAAAGATCCACCAGTAGTTTTCTTTTAATTGAATAAAAATAAGTTGCCCCTTCTGAAATCAAGCCATTCTCAAATGCATGTCGGTGTGGCGTCACAGATTAACGGAAGATTAACATTACATTTGGTTCTGAAGGGAAACGCGCCCTTGATCAACCGAAATGTGTTTATGTTTGCACGAATCATTCATGATCCAGCCTCACCTACAGAAGCAGTGTGGATAATGTCTTTTAATGAATCTTTGCAAATCACCTTTCCTAATAATGTGCTAATTAGCAAGTTTCACGAAGAATACGGCTAAAAAAAGATTTTCCGAGAGCGCCTCAGAAGAGAGGGGCAGGGTCAGCGGAGCTCGTGAAGATTTAAAGAGGAAGTACAGAGAACAGAGTGATTTCTAAAGAGCTGTTTATAACAGGGTAAAATTAGCGTTTTTACACTATCTTTGAGAAATTTTAAAGCCATCTATATTACAAACTTCCATTAAAATCCTAAAGAATCATATTAGCTTGTGAAAAATTGGCTTTGTATGACTCCTTTAACATTTGATTTTCATGAGAAAGAAGTTGTAATGAGTTTGCAAGAATGTTCTTAAAGCCTGAAATACCCTACACAACGTTTGCCATTGAGTGGATGCTGCACTCTTAAAAATAAAGGAGGGGGGCTTCACAACGATGACCAAATATATTAAAAATTAAATTATTTTGTTAGCTCACATTGTTATTTACATGGAGAACAATTATTCTGTGCAAATCGCATCCATAAAAAATGGGCCTTCTTTGGTGACATCAGTTTGACTGCTTGGGCATGAGCCTAACATCCGTAACCACATTACAAGATTTTCACACATTTTCCACACCATCACCTTTGACCCAAACGACAGAGAAGGGTTTAGCAGGTTAACAAGTTAATAATGAAAACTGATCATATTTATGTGCATGCTCTCATGAATGCTATAAGGATTTTAAGACAACACTTGCGAACAGGGTAATTCTGTTTGAGATGTGCATTAGGATAACCAGGTTAACATGTCACCACATGAAACTATTAATACAGCTAGCTGAGTTAATAAGCTGAACACAACTGTGTACTTTGAATCTCAGGTTTTTGCTTTGTACCTCTGTTAGCCATGAAGGTGCTAAAATAGAGCTTGGTGGAGTGAATCATTTCTTCATACTGTGTGTGTTGTTTTGTAGAGCTGGACAATAGTGTATCTGACTGACAACCATTTGAATGAAGCGGATATTTCAAGGTAAGCTGAGTTTAAACTTGCAGTCCAACCTGTGCAATTGTGTGTTATCAGTGTTATTTAATTTGTAGAAGAAACTGGAAGATGTATTTGCTGGACGTTTTGTCCTTCAGTGTTATTAACCTATGTTCAGATATTTTGTCAGACACACGCTAAGGAATAAGATGCTAATTAAAAGTATACTAACAAACAATGAGTTAATAAATTTTACTTTGAAATTGAGTAAGGGCTACTTTTAAATTTACTGTAATGTCTGACTAAAATAGTTTCTTTTTTCTCCATTATTCACTTTCAAAGCAAGACAATACTATTAGAATGAGCACGGTTGACTTGGCACCAGAGAATGTTGGCAAACAAGAAGCTCTTTTTCACTTAATTACGCCCGCTAGCAACGATGTGCCATATTCACTAACATACCATTAATTTAACATTAATAATAAATGGGTCAGTCAGGATTAGGTCATTTCTATCCCTGTGTTCTGCTGAGTCACAGCAAGTCTGCAAAGCAATGTAGTTTTCTGCTTTGCTCTCATTACCATATGACCAATAAGCCAATGACGAGAAAATAAAGACAATAAGTAGTTTGCCACAAAAAAGAAAAAGAAAAAGCAAAACACATGATGGTTGTCTGACACGGTGTTACATGTTACACCGTGATCAAATCAGACATAGCATGGGCCTGTACGTTTTCAGAGAGAAGAGGTGTGTGTAAATTCATGTTGCATCTCTTTGATAATGTAACAAAAAAAAGCAGTTTAGTTATCAATATTATGAATTTCTGTTAAGCACAGTAGTTAACATATACGGATGACAGACTGAGCTTCTGCGCTTTCAAAAAAAACTGGAGCGAGTCTTTGAAGTCTGCTGTGTTGTGAAGGACTGTTCGACTTTTCTTGATCTCAAAAGAAATTTAAAATTCAGTCAGCATAGAGATATTACATTCTCTCTATTCTTTCGTCAGTTTCATCTCAATTCCAACATTTCAGTAATGGAATGCAAAGGATTCCAAGAGGGAAAAATCAATGTCAGAAGATAACAATGGGATAGGATAAATTGCCATTTTTGAATGAAAGCAGAAGATAACACAGATAGTAGTCAGTGGTTTTGAAATCTCAACCATTTTGCATTTCTACTGATCTGTGCATTACGGAGCTCTCGGTTATCGTGAAGCATATGGGTTATTGATCTGTTGTGGCAGAAGCTAGCATTATGGATCCGGGAAGAATCACTGCAAATTTATGATTCATAATCGCTGCATGTGTGCAGAAAAACACACTGTAAATGTTATGACCTGTGAGATCATTCAGATCCCCAACAAAACCTTCTTTCACAAAACCAGAGCATATTTCAATGTTTTCATATGAATTTCATAAGAAAGAAAAAATATATACTCTCATTACTTTCACTTACTTAAATATATAAAATGTTAAGGCAAAACAGCACCATAACAATACCGTGCTTTTTTTTTACATTTTGTTGTGTTGTAGCCATGACTTTTTTCAGTTATGTGCTGTGTAAAGGGTATCAATACCTATAATGTAATCTATATTTTAATGGTTGTTGATTTTTTTTATATTGTTGCAAATATGTCAACTTTATTATTGCATATCTCTGTGTAGGAAGTTGCAAATAATTTATACACAATTATATCATATTAAATAATGATATTTATTTTGCAGCAACATGTAACTAGGGACTGTACTAACTAACCCATTGTACTGGTGGCGTGGTAATCAGTCTAGATATCCGCTGCTGTCTAAAGTCGCACGCAAATACATGTGTATTTGTGCAACGAGCACACCGTCGGAAAGGGTTTTCAGTGCCGCCAGGAATATTGTTACCCCCATGCGATCCTCCCTGAAACCACATAAGGTTAATTTGTTGGTTTTCTTAGCGCGAAACAAGGATATGATAACCCAGGTCTAAATCACATTCGTTAAAGCTTAAGTAGGCCTAATTTTTATTTATTCTCTGTATTTTCACTAAGGCCAACACTAAATTTTCATGTGATACTTTAGAATTTAGTTTTTCAAATTGGAAAAAAAATATTTCTTATTGTTTGTATTGTTAGCCTACTTTAGAATGATTTGATTTTGTTTTTTAAATTGGAAAAGGCAAATCAAGATTTTTATTTATTTATTTTTAAACGGCAGTAATACCGCATACCGCGCTATTGAGCCACCCATAAAAACCGCAAGGGAAATTTCCTAACCGCGACAGCCCTACATGTAACTATATTACAGCTCAGCTCTAATCTGCTACAGTAAATGCAGTTGTCACTGTTGAATAATTCAGCATATGCTGGTTTGAGCTGGTTTAGCTGGTCCTAAGCAACTAGCTCCTGTTTAGGACCAGCTTAAGATGAGCACAAGACCAACTCAAATCAGCAGCCATGCTTCAAAACATAGGCCAGCATATGCTGTTTTTTCAACAGGGGGTAGTCATGAAAAAGTAGTTTTATGGGAATTTAATGGGAAATTATGAGAATAATTAAAATTACAGGCAATGTTAAAGTAAAAAAAGTATTGTAATGAGACCTTGGAAATTAGAAAAGCTTAAATGTTAAGAAATATAAATAAAAAAAAAAAACTTAATGGTCCTAAAAATAATCTTCATTCTCATTTCATATTTTTTTCAATTTTAAGGGCCAAATTATAACCTGCACTTTCACTTTTAAACTCATCATATGGACCTGACCCACATCACACTCACCAGACGCAATACACCATACCATACGCAAGCTGTAACTATAAAGTGATTTACAGAAAACATTAAGAGTGTCACGGATCGCTCCTCTGTGGCCCTCTCCGCTGGACAGCAGCGGGAACCTTCGCCCGAATACTAGTTTCCACCCG